>VXBW01000238.1:176190-217737 GCA_013400375.1 Thinocorus orbignyianus
TTTCTAACTCTATTTTTCCAAAGATCTGAACTAAATTGATCTTTAACATTAGAAGCCCATACGTAGCCATACCAGAACACTGCAAAAAGATAAAAGGAATTTTTATTCTTAGAATTAATACACCAAATTACAGAAATCTCCCAACTGAAAGCTTTCAGAAGAGCTCAATGCGTTCAGCTCTAAGTATCATATAGTGCAACTACTAATGAGAAGAAACTAGGAAAATCAGATGACGAGGTTAGTTGAGATTGTATGAAAAATTCTGTTCCTCTATGTTGGAACTAGGTCCACAAAAGCCAAGTATTTCATTCATCAAAATCAACTGCATTCTTAAGTGGCAATTCAAAAGGGTGTTTTGACATATTTTTTTTTTTAAACACACTTTCTATAATATTCTTATATATTAATATGCAGCTTTCATTTCCTCTCCTTATAAGTTTCTCCTCTCCCTCTTCTGTACTATTTGAAATACAGAAAATAATGAAGAGGGATGTTAGGACCTGCTAACAGAAAACCCCTCAGGTAGAGGACACAGACAACAGCAGAGGCTATAACTTTATGTTTAGTCTTTCCTTCATCTCAGTTGTGGCATCCAGATCTTCTTTCTGTCCCCCAGTATTATTTTTTCCCGAAACAAAGTTTTAGTGATTCAAAATGAATCGACTTATAGTTTACCTGCAGAAGGAAGTTGCTACGGCCTTTCCTAAAACCAATGAGGATTGCCCCAAAGCTGATGCTAGATAACGAGACAGGATGCCTAAGCAGCTTTCATAAATTTTCCTGATTACAGTTCCATTAAAAGTGCCAAAAATATTCTTTCAGGAGTATCCTTACCTCTGAATTAATTACTTTAATCAGGAAGAAAATGTGATAAACAGTCTTAGTTAACACAGAAAGTTGACGACATCTCTCTAGATACACTTGAATAGAAGGCTCTACTCTTTGCTGCAGTTTACTCCAGAAAAGAGTCAGTTCCCTAGAACAAGAGAACAATATTTCAGGGCCAGCAATGCAACCACTAATCTGATCACAAGAAATGCAAGCTTGAGAACAGTTTCTATTTTGTCTTTGGGAAAGGAAAAAAAACTTAAAAAATCTGAATTTATTCACACCTTACCTTACAGAGAGAAGGTTTTATTACTATACCCACACTATCAGTATGTCACTTGCAAAATTATCAGGATGACTCAATTCCAGAAGGACGGATCAGAAGAAACCCAGTATTACCACAATTTATTATCCGTAATTTACAGACTCCTGATGTGGCCTTGAAAAGTCTGGCACAGTTTACTCTTCAGTCTACAGACCAGCATTTTACACTTTTAAATTCTTAGTAATTACTAACAGCTACAGGGGGATGGCTTTTCTCTGGGGCAGATACGTTTTTCTCGAGCTCTTCCCCTTTAATAGCTGAACCTAGCTGTGATTTAGTGAGAAATTAGCCCCCAAAGCCTACATGTGTTACTGTTTCTACATGAACTCACCAGTTCATTCCTCCAAACAGCCCAGAGTATTTATATCGAGTACCTTGTGGAATGGTGTGAACCCCAAAACTTTAGCAGGATCTCTTAAAGCGAAACCCTGCATTAGTAGATGTTCTCCTGTTGCTGCACATTAAAAAAAGTGCACAAACAAAGCAAATTCTTTGGGAATTGTACAGGTTTGGAAGTACAACCAAACTGTGAGCAGTTGGAAATTCAGACCCAAACAGCTCAAATGTCTGCCAAAAAGGATCAGTTATTTGTTCCCACATTAATGAAAGCAAACCCTAAACAATAAGTATCTTCATCAAGCTGGTTATTTTGGTTTCAGTAGTAAAGAGCTCCTTTTCTAGAAATCTGTTATAGAAAGAAACACTGTTATGAAATAAGGACAGATGGGAACAGTATTTCTGCATTCCACGTTGCCATAATGCTGCCTGCAGATAATAAATTCCTTATTTCTACAGTGTAAGATTATGGTCAAGAAAAATTACTGACCAGCTACTGGTATTTGTAAACATCTCACCGTACATCCACCCCTCAAATTCCCAAATTATGGCAGATAATCTCAGCAAATACTTCTTCTTTCCCCATTCTTTTTTAGTTTTCCAAGAGCCTAATCTCCTTCCTGTTTAGCTCATAGATTTTTAACAGCTAAAGAACATTAACTTATGTCTTATGAATCAGCTCCATCTTCCCCAAACTAATTTTTGTTTCACTAGACAGAAAACAATCTCGAACTCACCAGGCACAGTACATCTCCCCCTGCTGCAGCTGGCGAGATAAAAATGCCGCACATAAAATGAGAGCGCTTTTTTCATCTCCATCCGATTCGAGGTTACAAATCATTTCTAGAGCATCTTTACAATCGACTTCTGCAATCTAGAAGGGAAGAAAGAAAACAAGACCAAGACTAAGAAAGTGGTTTCAATTTCAGACATATGGCCATCTGATCTTTTGCAGAAAGACAGTAATTTAGAACTTAGCGAATATTTAACTCTATCAGAGAGGTAAGACTGAAAGAAAATCAATGCATTTCTAGTCACTGTCACAACTGATTATGCCACCAGAAAAACTGTTTTAATAAAGTGAATATAAACTTATTTCTCAGACATCACTTATTTTTATCTACTGTCCCAATTACCAAAAAACGTTAACGTACAACAGTAATTATTCCTATATATGATAACTGTAATAAGCAGATTTATAATGTTAGATTGTGGCCTAACACTTGAAATTCTAACCCAGTTTGCTAGTCCCTGATATTACTACAGCTTGTATACAATAGCAGGACGATTAATGAACCCAAAGTTTAACATGCACATTGCAGTATTTTATAAAGAATCAAAGATACAAAGAAAAGGGAAGCTGGACACTAAGAAGCAGGTCAACTGAATGCTCTTCTACAACGACATCGCAGTCTCTGCAACAGATCTTGTTTGTTCAAGCAACGATGGAAGCACTTGGTTTTGTAGCAAAACAAAGGAGAAACCAGAGTGACCCAGTAGTGTCACTACTGAATCAGCACACTTGTTAAAATAACTACTGCCTAATTTGATTCCCAGCAGACTGGCTTGATTACGTTAATTAGCGTATCTGGCAGGACACGCTGGTATTTATTCTTTGATGCTGGCAGTTGAAGAACAACTTGACCATTGCAACAGCACTGTTGGAAGTCTCTCTGGAGAAATGACAAGCCCACCCAAACACCCAGTGAGTTTGGTACACTGAACAACACGTGAGGTTTAATAACCTCAGTCATCTTCTAAAAAAACCCTGCATTTCTCTAGATCTTGGAGAGGATGGATTAAGGTAACTCTAATATCAATTTAGACTGAAGCTCTGCCTTGCTCAGTGCCCCATCTCAGACAGGGACCAGCAGTTAAAAGCTCAGGGAAGAATATGGGAATCAACTTACAACAAAGGGAATTTTCTTCTAAAACATTTTTCCAGCCTCTCAGAGTTCCTAAGGGACCCAGCTTCCAGCAAAGGTCTGTGCAAGTCCAGCCATCAAGTCTAGCAGTTTATATCCTGCTGATTAGAATTCCTCACATTGTTGAGGTAAACTATTAGACTAATCCAAGCTGAAAGTGAGCTCAGATGCTACTTTTCTACCTATCTGGAATCAACATCAAAACTTTCATACAGCTGAGGAGTGAGATGTACTTCCTTACAGTATGTTTTCTTACAGTTCTGACTATGAAAAGCCTCTCCTTCTCAGTTCAGAAGTCCATCAGGACACGTTAACAGTGTATCTGCCTCCTCTTGATAATACACAAATTTTCCAGAATGGTTAGTAATACCACAAATGGTGTGGCAGCTGAAGCTGCAAAGCTGAGCAACCCCAAGCAATCCAAGGTTTGGAAACATCCCAGTTAGGTTCCCAGTGTTAACGCAGTTTGAACTTGGCTGTATGTTATGGCATCCTGAGAAACAAGGTTACCCCATCAGTAGAACGTGCCCAGTGAGAAGCCATCATCTTTCGTCTATATCTAGGGAAGGAAACTTGGCCAACTCTAGTCCCTGTTATAGTTTCTGTCCCCTTAAGATCAATTTCAACATGCTTAATACTTATTATTAACATGAATGAAGGCAAAAAGACAAAAGAGAGATGCAGCCGGTCAAGACATCTGCAGTTAGTTTTCCTCTAAGAAAAGGAAAAAAGCTCAGATAAAACTTTCGTGTGGGGTGAGAAATGAAGATGTCACCTGAAAGATGTCACCTCTTCTTTGACATTTGCATTTAAATATGAAGGACTTTATAGTTCAAACCAGATCAAATATCTGATTTCACCCTCAATTTCCCCCGGACATTTGGGTCAAAAAAGGTCACACATTCTCTGAACTGAAAGTAGCATCTAAAGGTCCCTGTTCTCAGTTCTAGGCACTACCCAAAAAGCTATAGGTAAAATAGTATGAGTCAGAAAACCATTCTCTTCCACTTACTGACAAGATCCGAGGCAGAATTTTAAAACACTTCAAGTAAAATTAAAGATGAATTTGTAGCAGAGCCAGAAAATGCCTATCAATGACCTAATATCACACTTCCACAAGTGGTTTAATCAAGTCATTATTAGGCAGTTTAAAAGTAACTTAAATGAAAAGAAAAAGCAGAATTCAAAAGCTATTTTAGATCAGCTTTTCAAAGCAAAAATCTCATTAGAGAAATAATTCTAAAAAAAGTTCTTCATTTTTTACTTACTTCTTCCATTAGCTTTTCATTTGGCGATCCTGAGCAGAGACAGACCAGGTAGGTTTGCTTGAAATTGCCTTTTGCACTGATTTCTGGATGGTCAGAGCACAGTTTTGCCAGGGCAGTAGCTTGTGTTAATTGCTTTGTTTTCATTAGGTGCTTAATACGCATATCCAGCAGGACGGGGCCTTCAAACACTAAAAATTCATTCACTTCAAAGAAAAAAAAAACAAGCCAAAATATTACATACACGTTTCCCAGCAGGTTACAGAGTTAACAGATGGCATTTACTCATTCATGGTTCACCCCTAAAACGTACAACAAATCAAAAAAGGGACAAAAGATATGAGGCAAAGACGAGAAAAAGCGTCTTTGAGAACTGCAAATGTTTATTATAATTATTCCCTGCTACACAGCTTTTATCTACTTGCAGGTTTTAATTCATCCTAATTTCTTGGCAAAGTAGCTGCATGCAAAACAGATTTAGAAAGCACATAAACACTAAAGCATTTGGATACCTTTTGATTATAGCTCTACAGAAAGACAAATAATACAAAGCCACCACTCTCACATCCTTCCTTTCTATATTTGTGCTGCGCCTCTGCTAATAATTATTGCCTTTTAAAGATCTTGCTCTGAAAGGATAAACACGAGGAGCGTGGAAGTATCTGGAACCCTTTCTGTTGGTGTTAAACGCTTCATATTGCGCATCCACACCATGCACTCCAACTCCTTTAAAAGTTTTTCAACCAAATGAGTTTCCCCCAAAAGGAGGCTTATCTGTATAGGTTTGACTGTGTGTGGTTTAAAACTCAAAGATGCAGGAATGGTTGTATTTTATTTAGCTGGTTTTTGTAGATGCGATGCTACCAGAGTTAAAGCTCTCCTGCCTACACTAACAGCCCAACTCCAGGTGTTTCAGTGCAAGGCGTAAGAATCCTACAAAAAATGGGAGCACAAGGTAATGTTCCTACTCGTACATCTACATCTCAGGTCTCACCCAGATCTTCAAGATCAAAATTGCTTCAGCTTTGAAGCAACGAGGTTCAGTATTACCTCCAAAATATTTAGTTATTAAAGCAGGTAGATACAGAGACACCGGATTTTGTTTAATCCTTTAGACACCAACCCCTCCCTGTGACAACAGTTTCCACAAGTGAGTTACACACTGAAGGAAAGACCTTCGAGGTTTTCAATTCTCCACATTTTAATTTCATGACAAATTTTTCTCCTCTTTTAAAAACAATGCAATTTTCTACTGTTTTTTTTCTTTCCTGAAAAACATCAGGTTCATTCTTAAAGTGTTCGTGTAAAATCTCAATCTTTTCTAACTGAGACTTTTTTCCAATCTTTGAGTATTTTCATCATCCCTCTCTGAAACCTCCTGGGCATCTGCAGCGCTCACTTTCTGACACATCTTGGTAGAAACATTCATTAGACTCCTCTTAATTTACTCGCCTTGAATTTCAATTGAATCATGTTGCCCATTCACCTAAATTTGTATTTTCTCAACTCTCAAAGTCCTGTTCAGTCTTGATAAAAACAATTAATTAATTACCTCTCTAGTATTTGGAATATTAGTATACACGAGGTTTACTGAAAGAAAAAAGGTCATCTCATTTTATTCTTTGCTTCCTCACATCCTAGTAAGCATCTGATTCATGTCTTTCATTTTATGTCATGATTTCTCCTTCTTTTAGCTACTTATACAGGGTATTACTAAAAGCCCCTTTTGCAATCGAAATTAGGTCAACTGTTTTCTTTTTTATCATTTTAGTGCACAGGATTTTAGGGCAGAAAATACTGCCTCTTCCAGAAATCATGCCTGTTAGACCCCATCATTATCTTTCCCGCATTTGCAGATTTAGGGCTGAATTATCATTTCAACCAAACTGTTAGTTATTTGTTCAGGATCCTTGCACGCTAATACAAACGATCAGCCACAGCTCACTGATGTGGGTCAGAATATTCAGTTAAATAGGAGTTCTTTCTTCGTCTTTCCATGTTGATGAAGGTACTTCCAGTATCTGAAGGGGAGAGCTGGAGAGGGACTCTTTGTCAGGAAGTACAGTGACAGGACAAGGGGTAATGGTTTTAAATTGGAAGAGGGGAAATTCAGATGAGATATTAGGAAGAAATTCTTTGGTGTGAGGGTGGTGAGGCACTGGAAGAGGTTGCCCAGAGAAGCTGTGGCTGCCCCATCCCTGGAGGGGTTCAAGGCCAGGCTGGATGGGGCTTGGAGCAACCTGGTCTGGTGGGAGGTGTCCCTGCCCATGGCAGGGGGGTTGGAACTTGATGATTTTTAAGGTCCCTTCCCACTCTAACCATTCTATGATACAGCCAGATTTTTCTTCCTGTAGGAACAATGGAAAACTAGAGAACGCTAACAGACAACTGGTATGCAGTAACCATTTTTTCTGTGTTTAGTAGAGGGACTTTAAAGCAGCAGAATAAATGTTCCTTTAATGTCATTACTGATGCCTCATAAAAAACGCTCATACTCTTGTCAACCCACAAATGACCCTGTGATTGATTACATCCAGGAGTTTTAGCCTTGCTCTTCCTCCTATCAGGTACCGGTAATCCCTTCACCCACAGTGCTTACTCCCAGCTGGGAACATTTTACTTTGTTTCTGCAACAAGATACAGGAAGACCTTAGACTTCAAGCTCTACTGGTAACCCAAGACGTTTCATTCTGATTTATTATTATAATTACTGCACGTAATACCTTAGAGACTGTTTTCTATCTGCCTAGTTCTCAGTAATCCCCTTCCTCCAGTGTTCACTGCTTCAGCCAGCCTACCTTGCATAAGCATTGGAACATTTTTCTGTTATCTTCCCAACAAACTATAGGAAAATCTCAGGGTTAAAGCTACATATTAGCTCTTAAGCCTTCATTCTAATCCAACTGATTCTAATCATTACAGTTAACATTTGAAAGCTTATTCAAAACACAGTTTTTAATTATACTGGTTTCGTAACCAAGCTATGTGTGACATTTTAAAACCAAAAAAACCGGTGCTGGGGTTGCAGAAGCAAGTCTAGGGTGGGGACGAGTCTGAAGGGTAAGATTTTTGGATTATTTTTGAAAACATTTGATAAATATTGTTTATAACATGATGTCTATTTCAAAAGTTATTGTAAACAGATCGTTAGTTTATCCTAAGAAATGTAACTTCATAAAAATGCCTTTTCAGCACAAATCAGTAAACCCCTACGAGCACAAAACCTGAAGCACTTCATGAGAATGATACAGTTAATCAATAGCACGGTTCTTGGAAGAATTATTAGAGGTCTTTTTTGTATGATGCTCGACTCGTCATTAAAATTCACACACTTACACTTCTGCAAAAGCATGCACAGAATTCATACAAAATTTACAGAACTAACATGAGAGTAGAAAAGACAAGCAGATGACAGATGGTACTATGATCTACTAACTCTGGCAAATCGATTTGGAGATACTGGAATCTAAGCTTTTTAGACAGAGTTTCCCCGTTATTCCCTTGAATCCCACAGCTGGGGCCTCAGGCCATACTACCAAGGGATTCCACATCAACTCCACAAGAACTACTACAAAGTTTTTCTGGAGGTAATGCTTATACCATATATGAATTTAAAAAAAAAAAAAAGAAAAGAAAAAGAGAAAAGAGAATCCATAGATTAGTAGCGCACAAGAGCATGAATAAGCTGAGAGCACGACTCCATAGCAGTTAAGTTCTCTATGGTGGACAGTCCACATGTATGTCACGTTTGGGCTGACTGGAAGACTTGCAGAGCACCACGCAAAGAATTTTTGTCTTACTCAAAGCACTCATAATCCTACTAACTCTTCTCTTTGCCAATTCTCGGGTCGGTATAGATTAATCTACCACAGACCTTTATATTTCTTCTTAACTTTGCTCTGGCCAAGGAGGATGAAGACAGGAGGTGAATGTACATGTGGACTATCCATCTCAAAGAACTTCAGTTACAAGTCAGTAACCTCTTTAGTCAATCTTCAAGTGTTAGTCCACATGTGCCTTCACACTGTGGGTGACTCTGAACTGTACTCGGTACCTTCATATTCACCTGGAGCTGGGTCTCAGAATCCTTCATGCAAACAACATCTCAGCACAATTCTGCTTAATGCAGCACCAATCCTGGATGCTTCTACGATGGCATATTGTCTGGTGAAAGGGTAAAAGAAGTTCCAGGTGGCTGCTTTGAATATACCCAGGATGCAAACACTTTGTTTTTTTGTTAAGTGAGGCTGCTGGTATCATTTTGACTTCTGGTGGTGGATGCTGTGATTACTGAAAATAGTTCCATGCTGGCTGTTTAAATTCTAACCTGTCTGTTATCCATCCTTATAATCTTTGAATAGTGACTTGAACCCTTGAACCTCTTTTCAGTGGGACACACATCAGATGTCTGCCTACTACATTTAAACTTATGAAAAAGTCAAGAACATAATTTTTGAAACCAAGGTCTAAATCTCTAAGGAAAATCAGAATCAGATAAAAAAAGGATGTAGCAGCCTGGCTTGTTTGTAGAGTTATCTCAGATCCTTTTCGTCTAGAGAGTTCCTCCACTCACCCTCAGTGCCCAGTTGAGGAGATACCAGTGACAGCTTTGAAGGATTTCACCGTCACTGCAAGGAAATGGCAACCTTGAGGATGGAAAACCAGGTTCATGCGGACTGACATCTCTACTTGAGGTCCATGGAGACTGGTGGAGCAGTGCTCCAGAGCAAAGAATGTTATCAATGTGCTCAAAAGGGATCTCTGAAATGACACTGGAGAAGATCGGCACTTTGCTATCCTCATGATCCAATGGGATCAGGTAACTTTGGGTGAGCTCTTGAATCTAAAAGTCCACGATGCTACACAGCCAAAACTCAAAATTTGATAAGACATTCTTTAAAGACACGAGAGACAGGTTTAGGTGGAAAAAGAAGAAAATTCACACGGACAAAGTCATTTACAGATCTTGAGCACGCTTTTAAGAGATAATACTGTTGAGGAACCAGAATTTGAATCAAGAAGTTGCAGGCCTAGTCGCTAATTCTTATGGGTCCATTTGGGTAAAGACATTGGCAAGGGACAGAAGCAAGAACCAGAACTGGGTGAAGGATCTCTCTTTTCGGCGCTGAGCTGAGGGAGTAGAAGATGGCCTGGGCACTCTGCAAACGAGTGTAGATTGATTCATGACCCAATACCGAACAGATTCAGGAAATTCAAAAGGAGTTTCTCACAGGGAATCTCTCAGATGGCAGCCATGAGTAATGCTATCAACCCCATTTGTCTACTCAGGGCACCCACAAATGACATCCAAAGACCCTGCTGACAATTCAGTTTGTGCAATCTTTCTCTTTGCAGTTGAGAATAACTTAAAATTGTATTCCTCAGCTCACTACAAATCCAAATTCCTATTTCCAGGCTAGTCCTCCATACAAACCAGACTAATATTGCGGGAACAATTACAGCCCCAAATGGCAACGCATGAGGAGAGAGGTAAATTTTCTTCAGAAACAACCCAAGTGGGGTATCAACATGACAACAGCTTCCAAGAAGATATTCTGTTTTCTTTAGTGACAGCTATTGCACAGAGTCCGGTAACTTAAGCTAGGTTTCCCAACACTCGTGGTTAGAGATAGGCTAAAAATCCAGGGCAACACCAATGTTTGTCCCCCAGACAGGTGACAAATCAAGTGGTTGGAATATATATCCGGTGTGAAAAGATTTTACATGTGCGCACACACACACAAATCCGTATCTACCGTATGTATGCAGCTCCTGCACTACAGTTAATGACAGATTTTACTATTTTCTATGATAGTACTGTATGAACATCTTGCAGTAATACAGTGACACCCATCAGCAGCAAAGAAATGAGTGACAGGCCATGCTGTTCCCGTCAGTACTTCAAACAACTGAGTATCCACTCTCTGCTTTTTTGGGCTCCTTCACGCACGAATCCGTACGGACACAAGCTCATCAGAAAACTGAGCTGTGCCCCAGGCAGTCAGGGGTAAAGCAATTATTTAATGATACAGCTCTCAGAGAACAGCCTCCCTAGCATCTCAGGAAACGAGTACTTCTTGCTCATATTTAGGTGTAATCCATGCAATAATCCATTCCCAAAACTAAGAGAGCAGGAGAATAACCCAGTTCAGACAAGCTTGCATTTGCTCGACTGTGATCAGAACAAACCAGCTGTGCTGTGTGGTCAGAGAAAATGAACTTGTCTCTCACACTGTGACCCGAGTTTGTACAGTTTGAAAATACAGGAATTCAAAAGGATCTGTCTCAGATGAAACAGACACCTAGTTGTGCTTCCCACAGGAGTCGCAAAGAATAAAATGCCCTCACGAGTCAATAAAAGAGGCCTTCAAGAAGAGAGAATCACTGACCTAAAATTCAGCAGGTATCCCGCTATGTCAAAGATTTGGAATAGGTTATAATTATTCTGAGCAGGTCATAAATGAGACTACCAAAACTGAAATAAAATACAACAAACATGAAGAAACAACTGAAAAAACCCACAGGCAACAAAAGCTTAAGAGGGTGGTATCAGGAAAAACACCTCCAGTCTCAACTAGCAGTTTCATCTCCAACAGATAAATATTTACAGTAATGATTACTCAAAGACCAAACTGATCAAATCTTCCAACAACAACATCCCAGTGGAAAAAGCCAACTACTTAAACACTTGGGAACTTCTGAAACAGCAATGGTAAAGGCAACATTAAGAATGAAACCAGAATCCTGTAAGCAAAGTTTGCAAATATTCCAAAGTCTGTTATACTGGAGCCAAGGCTGAAGACTGCTGAGGGACAGATGTCCACTGAAAGAGGGTAAGTGGTAGCCAGTGGGAGTGCTGGATTACAGACAAGAAAGCCAGCTCTCTGGCCAGAGGAGCTTTGGGATTACTAAATTATCCTTCAAAATAGCAAGATGATGACAGAAAACAATGCAGTAGTACAGAGCATGACAGCTAGAAAACAGCTTGTCAATTGAGTAACAAAAATATAAGTATGCAGCATGACAATCTTGCCACTGATAAAAGGGGGAGAAAAAAGCCCTCCAAACATACCACAGAATGATAGGGAGTTGGAAGGGACCCTCTGGAGATCATCTAAGTCCAACACCCCTGCCAAAGCAGGTTCACCCAGAGCAGCCTGCACATGAACCTGTCCATGAAGGCTTTGAACGTCTCCAGAGATGGAGCAGCCCGTTCCAGGGCTCTGCCACCCTCAAACTCACGAAGTTCCTCCTCATGTTTAGATGGAATTTCCTGTGTTCCAAGTTTGTGCCCATTACCTCTTGTCCTCTCACTCGGCACCACTGAAAAAAGACTGGCCCCTTCCCCTTGACAACCCCCCTTTAAGTATTTCTAGGTGTTGATCAGATCCCCGCTCAGTCTTCTCTTCTCCAGTCAAAAAAGACCCAAGTCCCTCAGCCTTTCCTCATGAGAGAGATGCTCCAGGTCTCTAATCATCTTTGTAGGCCTCTGCTGTACCCTCTCCAGCAGTTCCCTGTCCTTCTTGAACTGGGGAGTCCCACCTCCAACCAAATGGCTCATGTTGGGTGAAGGGATGAGAACATGGTTTATAACTGAAAATTATGAAAGGCTGACTGACAATCTCCAGACTGGAAATATCACCTAACCTACCAACCTGGACACTGACACTGAACAGGTAGAGGTTATAACAAAATATCTTGGAACCACTGGCAATTCTTCTTGTGTTCAAAAGATTGTTCAACTTCACTCAAAGAGATGAAAGTTCCTTCATGTGGCCCTCTCTTAGAAAAACAAAACTGCAAGATTTAATCACTTTTTGAAAAAAATCGAATTCTTCAGTGTCCCAGGGTCTTCTGGTCTTCCACACAAGTGCCCTGGGTAACTGCAACTTCGGGTCAACACTGGTCCCAGTGACATTAACATGGGAGCTAATTCCTTGATAGCGAGTTAAACTTCTATAGAGGATCACTGAATCATAAACTCACACTAAAAGGAATCCTAAAATGTCCTTAAACAACTTTGCAGGAAAACGCTGATAAAATTAATAGTCATCAAAACCAGATTCCTGAGGGAGTTCTTAAAAAATCTCAAATAAAAGCAAGTAAAATATTAATTAAACCTCTCTCTTAGAAGTACTTTGCTGTGAAGAGGACTAGAAGGTGGTTGATATGAAGCTAGTAAAAGAGTACTCTGGGGGACTCTGAGAACTGCATACCAACCCGAAATTTCTAATTTAAGCAGAATAAATTATTAAAAGAGGTGGTAAAATGCAAATCTTGTGGAAGAGTAAACATGAAGTAAAAAACAAAATAAAATCACACTATACATTTACTGAACTTATCTGAGGGAGTTATGGTAATATGAATAAGGAAGATCTAATTTATTTTATAAAGGCATTAAAAGAAATCCCTCAAAACCCCTAAAGATACCAACCTATCTTGGTAGTAAAAAGAAGATCCAAATTATCAGTTAAAAGAAAAAAAGAAAACAAACTCTCAGTGGGTTCCCTGAGGATCTGTGCCGTGACCTCTGGTGCCCAGCATTTTTATAAATATTTGGAAAAGGGGTGTAGAGAACAAGGTGAAAAAACATGCTGATAAAAGCAAGGTAGTAAAACCACTACAACTGTAAAAGACTGAAGATGATTGCATTTAACTTAAATGTTAATTAAAAATCCTCAAAGTGATTTTCACGGAGAAAAAATGCAACCCTAACTGCACATACAGAACAATTGGCGGTGTGAAAGGATAAAATCCTAATGCTGAAATAGATCCTACTCCCGAAGAAAGAAACTGGGAATAAACCAGAAAGTTTTAAGAAAACACTGGTTCAATGTTCAGACCAGAAGCAAGGCTAATGTTAGGAAATATTACAAAAGGAATGCAGAATGAAGTGGAAAATCAGTCCATCCACACGCGGACTGCTGAATACACCTTTGGTGCCCCACATGAGGAACGGCCCAGGAAAGCCAGAAGATAGTATGGAATAAAGCCACTACAGAAGAGGGAAGATGGGATATGACTGCACTTCAACAAATCATTTCACACTGAAAAGACAGATTCATTAAAAGACACGAGAATAGTTTACTTTTTGACAAATAGAGAATATCACAGGAAGTAAGTAGGCATCAGGCTGAAAGGAGGCAGAGAGCAAGAGGAACTACTTTACTTGATGCGAGAACCGTGTGACGCTGCCGCAGATGCTTAGGTGTTGACACTTTATACAGATTCTAAAAGCAATTAGGCAAAGAATAAAAAAAAAAAAACAGCCCAAGACTTATTAACCGAAGGATACCACTACTGAATTACAAATCATTAGCAGTGGAAATAATACATCAGGAAAATATCACTGTGTGCCTCTGCTGATCATGCACTCTTCTTTATGCAACTGCTCTTAGCCATTGTCAGAGCTCTGCTCTAAATGAATCGCTCTCTTTTTGATTTCATACCTGAGTAAATGCCATTCTCATTAAAAAAAAACAAAAACAACCCAAAACCCAACTTATTTTTTTCATTTTATATCAAGTAATTTTTGTATATCACTACTAACTTACCCTATTGTAGAATAGCCTGTATATAATCTCCCTTCACACAACTTATAAAGAAAATGGCAAGGGATCTCCAGCTGTGATTATGCTTTATGCAAAATATTAACATTAAATTATTTGTATATTCCTAGAAACATACTGCCTTAAAAATTCAGACAACGCTACAAGTATGCTTATTTATATAGCTTATAAATTATCACATAAACTATATTTAACAAAACACTCCCGTGTATCACAGTAATATTTCGATGTATGAGGCATATTTTACCCCAATCATCATTTTGAATTTTACCTTTATCTGGATCTAACTGTTCCTGGGAAAGAATACCACACAACACTGGGTTCTTCCACGCTCCCTTCTCTTGTGTGAGGGTCACTAAAATATGCAGTTCCCGGCTGCCATTTTCCATCAAGTTTTTATGAGCCACCTGAAGAATATATTTTACAAAACAAAGTTTTGTAAAAAAAGAAATAATAAAATTAAGAATACGTGTTTTTATACACATTCATACTTTATGTCAAAAAAACCCTCCCTAACCAGATAAAGAGTTAAATGTATAACATAGCAGTGCTAGTATTTAACCTATACAGGTTTTATTTCTGTCTCTGTAGCCTAAGGCTGAGAAACCAAAATGAGTGAGTGCCCCAAACTTGCCATAAGATTTATTAACAGAGCTACATCTTAAATTTCTGAAACTGTATTTTAAAATAGGCCTCCCTTTTAAAAATGGATGAACAAATTCTCTGGTCCACACACTGGTCTGGCACCAGCTGCCTAAACTCTTATTTTTTTTTCAGACTCTCCAGCAGCTCCACTTTTATGCACTGGAGACCCTGAAATAAGTATTTTTTAAAGGTGAAAGATTTAAGGTGTAAAACCTCACCGCACGGTTCTATGAAAATATGATGAAGGCAGACTGGAGTCTTAAAATTAATTAAAATAGTTTTTACTGCATAAGATACTAGGATTGATTCTGGAAGTAAAGGTGTGTTTGGGAGCAAAATAAATATCTGCAAAAATCTGTGACTTAAGTAGCAATGCACAACTAACACTGGTCCTTAAAATAATAAGAAAGGGCTCATCCCTATCTATTCACTTTCCTTTTACTTTTCCACCTGCTCTACAGGCTGTGGAATCTCCTGGCACCAAACACACCTCTTTAGAATCGATTTACATCAGGCAGTTGCTAGTCAAAAATCGCTCTAAAAATCAGCCTTGCACCTTCTTGTTATTTAGGCTGAGAAACCTGAGGGACCCATATCTGGTCTTTTTCACCATCTTTCCTTCCTTCTTCCTGACTCTTACTTTTTTCCTTTTTTAGACTGTAGGCAGGACTTCCCACTACATATTTCTGATAAACACCGAGCAGCAGAACTTGTTTCAACACCCTCCTTTATAGTAGAGCTCTAATCCTTAACCTGTGAGTGCCCTGAGGGAGATCTAGCAATCCTGCAGTATCAACAGATCTTTCATTCGTAGTAAGTCCCAAATATACAACCATAAATAGCAAAGAATGACTTATATGATATTATTTCATTTCTAACAGCGTTAATAGACAAATATGTTTTAAAATATGAGCTTTCTTTCAAGTATCTGATAATGTTTTTTTTTCTCCACAGCCGCTACATGAACTATGACAGACAAATGCTTTGACTGACAGCAATTACTACAGAGTATGTAGAATTTCCAGCTGAAGGGCTTGATCTTTATCAGCCATCAGGAAACAAATCTTCAGATACATACATACATACTTACATCCTTAACATCCCCAGGTTCCCAAACCACTCTTAAAAGCTATTAAGCCTTCATTTCATGAAGCAAACTCACCTGTACAAAAGCCCGGAATTCTTCCCACTTATTGTCAGGTAGATCAAGAGGCAGACACAGTAGAAGTTCAATACAGCTTCTGGAAGTCAAATGGGAATATTATTCGAGGCAATTTTGGCTTTTAAGATGCACGATCAACAATTCTAGTACCCAATTAGTTATTTGTCCGAAATGCCAGTCCCAAACCATTTTCTATTCTCTGAACATATGAAGAGAAGAGTTTCACGAACACTCTCACAGAAATTATAAAAGCAAACATTCTAAAAGACATTGATTATAAAAAGCAATTTGGATTTATCACTGAAGTCAAGCTCTACAACAGCCTGGGTAAATCGATGCACTTTCACATTCCCTGCAGACCAACAGCAGCAGAGTGTTTCAAGGCAGGGACGTTGGCCTGTCCCAGGTCAGGAGTCCTTCACAAAACACCCCCAACAACCAAAGAAATTCCCTCTCACATGCAGCATTCACTGCGAGGAATGAAGGTACTTCCCAATCCACTTTGATTTCTGTACAGGGTAAACTGGGTTGGAAAAGCGTTTAGACAGTGAAAAGTTAATACTGGTTTTAGTAACTGAACAAACATACTCACAGTGCTAAACGTTCAAGCACAAAGGCTACGTTTTCACACTCAGAGGTAAGATAAGGTCGTGCTTTAACATAACTTCGGATTGCCACCGTATACACCTCCAACAGAGGCAGAGGGTCTTCTGACGTTTTCCACTTTTCTGCATATTCCAGCAAAGTCTGTTCAAGAAGAGGAACAAAACAACCTCAAAATTCATGAGCAAATCTAAGTTTTTAGTTTCATACTCCTCAACAGCACACTATCCTTCTACATCATTGTACCTATCTCCTCAATGTGAATTACATGTTCTCAAAACACGCCTTTTTTCCTTAAAATTTATTTCATTAACAACTGCAACTTAAACTCTACACACAATCATTCTCTGAGCATATAAAAACGCTATGGTTGATACTTCCTCTCTACAGTATCACCATATGATTCATTTTACAGTAATGTTTCCCAAATACACAAGCCTGAAGAGCACATCTGCGAACACGCACACATAACTTTTTTCCCCAGAAATTCATAATTAAGGACTGAAAACTCCTTTTTTAGACATTCAGCTCTGAAGTTCATCTTACAAAGCAAGCAAATAGAAAATATTAGCCTTTAGTTTTACTTGTCTGCTTTCAAAAACTGTTTTGCATTTCCTCTCTTGCCACCTTATCATCATATAGGTATCTTCAGGATATTGTTTTTTACATGGTCCTGAAACGAATACGAACTAAACATTTTACAAAGCAGGGCCACTAGAGTAAGTTGTTTGGAGCAATGTCCAATAGGGCTGTGAGTATCCTGAAGGACAGAGACTCCACAGCCTCTGTGGGCAACCTGTTTCTGAGTCTGACTACCACTTACTGGAATCTTCCTTCGACAGTACCTAGATGTAGTCCCACAGGTTCTCAATAAAGGGATTAGTCTTCCTGAACCTGGTGGCCACACTCCTGTGAGCAGAGTCAAAGGTGTCTCTGGCTCCCTGCCACAAGGGCACGCTGATGGCTGCTCAGGACAGTGGGGCTGGTGTCCCCAGTGCTGCTCCCCAGCCTCTACTGGTGCATGGGTAAGGACGGGCATGGCTTTGTGCTTGCCTTAGCTGAACTAAGGGTCAGCCCATGCCCCCGGGCTGTTGAGGTCCCTCTGAATAGTCTCCCTGATCTTCCACCTGATTGCTCCCATCATTCTGTAATCTCCTGCCAAGGTGCTGAGGAGGCACTCTGTCCCCTCATTCAGAAGTTAGAGAGCATCTGCTCCGGTGTCAAGCCTTGCTAGGATGCCACAAGCAGCCTGCTGCCATCTGAACTTTGTACTAAGAAGTACAAGTCTTTGTGACCCACAGTTCAACCACCTTGTTATAGTGCCTGGAGAAGCGGACTATTTACAGGATTTATTTACAAGGATACTACGGGAGATGAAGTCCAAGGCTTTGCTGGTGTCAGGAAAAAACATCTGCTGAACCAGCTATTTCACTGCAGAAGGAAATCAGATTTGTCAGTGTGAAAGGATTTCACATAGCTCATACTGTCAAGGCCATTTAGCAAAAGTCATGGCTCCCCTTTTTATTAACATCACCGGTAATTAAAACAATTTTGACAATATTGGTTTGATTCCAACAAGGTTTGTTCCAGTACGGAAAATCAGAGCCCTCTGAACAATAAAATTCTTCTGCTACAGAATTCCCCACACACCTGAACAAAAACCAGAATAAAGTGTTTCTCAACTCATTTTAAAACGCAAACACTAAAATTTTGTTTAAATTTTGATATGCAAAAGCAACAATCTTAATGAATGTACTATGTCTGAAATAAAACGCAACTCAAACAATAAAAATTGGACTCCAAGTTGTCTGATTTTATGCATTAGAAAGAAGAATGAGAAAGAAAACTGAACATTAATTCCTCCAGAGAGGTAAGCCAATTACAATAAAAGACAAAACCAGAACAAGGTTTAATCCTGTCTTCAACTCTACTAAGTTCAACGTAAGTTAAATTCAGCATTGCCCTATGTTAGGCATCTGTGTGCAGTTAGCAAGTGGTACTATTAAGAATATACTGAACATTTTCATATTTAGCAGTGTGTAAAAAAAAAAAAAATTACCCCCCCCTATATTAAACTGAATCAGAATACTGTTATTTGCCACCAGCATCTACTGGTCCCCATTGGAACTTGAACTTGATTGGAATATTGTCTATTTTACTGTAACACCCAATGTGATGGTCTCCCAACAGCAGCAAAAAAGCACTGCAGATCACGGCAGGGAAATCAAGGAAGAGTGAAATACAGAAGAAGTATGAAAGAAGCAACAAAGAAGGACTGGATAAACAAGGTAACAATATCTATTTGGTACCATTTGGCAATTTTGATCAATGCACTGGAATAATCAGATCAGAATAAAGAAGCTGACTTCAAAGAAACTTGAGAGAAACTCCAGTAAAAAGTCTCTCTCTGCACAAATACAGACTGAGATGTACTATTTCAGTTACTGATTTGTCAGAGGTGATGTGTAAGGATCCTAGTGGTAAAGCACCAAAACTAAAGAAAAAACAGCCTAAAAAATAATCAAAACCCCCAAGTTACCAGACCAAGGCAGTGACAGGCTGCATAAACTACTATTCAGTTTTATCTAGCTGATTGGTAGAACTGGCCTGGCCTTCATAAATCTGCCATGTAGCTTATGCCAGTAAGACAAGTTTACATTTAGGAAGCTGATATATGAAGTTGTGAATCCTGTTTAATACTAGAAACACCAGGTTTACCTGTCAAAGACTTGATGCAGAGCTCATTTTGAGTGGCTCATCTACCTTTACTAGTGTCCTCTTCATAAGACCACAGCAAGCAACGAGATTAATGCAAGCTTTGGCAAGTGACAGACACTTTGAAGTCAGCTCCCAGGCCAGGACAACATATTCTCCAAGTCTCAAAGTGTTATGTTTAGCAGAAGAGGGAAGAAAGGGGTGAGGAAGGAGTGTGGCAGCATCTCTTTCCAATCCACCACCTAACAAAAAATATTTGATATGTCGGTGAACTGTTACTGCCAATACTATCCTTTAACAGCAGGGAGCACAGATGCAAACACAGTACATAAAGCAAGCAGAGAAGTTTGCACTATAACATAGTGGCACTAATTTCAAAAATAGCACTATTTAATGTTATCTCATATATATAGATCAGCCATTTCCAAGCCATTACATGATCTATACTAAGCCTTTGCGCCCACCACGCCCTGCAAAAATATTCATCAGGATGACAGATTTCCTTGTCTGCATGTCCCCAGACGGTACAGCACTGCCACTGTATAAAGAAAATCAAATTCATTCTGCTTTCCCTAATGAATCATTGTTGTGCTCTGCTTACAACCATAAAAAGAAAGAATTTTACCCCCAGCCCTGGGCCTCATTAAGTTATTTATCTCCCTAGTCAGGACATGCTTGTTAATCAAGCCAAGTACTGTATTCAGAGTTCAGCAGCAAAGTTTTGTTCCTCTGTGAAACCGAAGCGGCATTTTATTTCAGCAGCACCTTACACAGTCAAGAATGCTCCAAAAAATAGAATCATCTCAATTTGTACAATAAAACCCAATAAGTATTATAACTGTGATTTAAACTGTGGAAAATAGTTATCCATGGGTAATATTCAGACAACATGTTTTATCCTTTTCAATATTTACCAGACGCTTTACGTGAATGCTGCAGTAGCAATGCACCTGCTGGAGGATGCTTTTCTACTTTCAGAACTTATCCTCAGCAACCTTTGTCACTAAAACTGGCCCTAGAATACCAAAGCTGTGTTAAAATAAAATATGTTTTGTGCTAAAAGGTGGCATTCTTTACTGTTAACCAGAGTTTCACATGTACAGCTCACATCTACATGTTTAAGATCAGATTCTCACCTCCGTAGGTACCTGGATAAGGGCAAGATTGCTTAAATACGCTAGAACGTTCCTGGGACTGCCAGCTCCATTCCCTGTGCAGCCCACGGGACTAAGAGGCAGAGAAAGTGTCAGACAGTGGACCCACAGGTAAACTGCATCTCTCAAGTCACTTGAGTAACCAGAAAAGCCTCTATTTCAGTGACTTTCCTCAATGTGGCCACACAGGAGTGGAATATCAAGCATATCAGTGAAGCTCCTAAGCTGAGCTCACAACCTTTCACTTTAAACTGCCTGAAATCCAAACTCACCTGTAATTTTTAAATAAAAAACCCTGATATTTTTTCCACCTGTCGGTGTCACCAGCAAGTAGTTCAGTACAGGAATAGATATTCCAGGATTAATAAGTACTAACAACGCAAAAATTAAAGGAGTTTTGATTATTTACATCACGCTGTCGGCAACTGCAAGAACATACGGTAGACATTAGTTTAAAATGTGACTATTTAGTATTTAATTTGTGATGTTGTAACTCTTCACACTTGAACAAAAATTTTGGTTGCTTGTGTAATTGAAAGCTGTTTGACTGTTGATCTCCTGATAGATTTTACATGAAATTGGAAATTTATTATCACAGCACTTACATTTTATTGTGAAACATGCTTTAAGAAAAATATTTGTTTTGTCACTGAAGACCCAAACATGAAATAGCGGCTTATGGTTATGGAAAACACAGAATATCTCTGAAAGTGGTATTTATCAAGACATGGCTATCAGATAGTAGAAAAGAGCTAATTTTTGTGCTGAAGGTGCCAACACCACCCTCCTATACATGCACACCCAGGTCCCAATACACTGATCCGGGCCAGAAAAAAGATCCTGGTACCTGATCCGCTGGCCTATAGCCCACAAAAGTCTTGGTGTTCATTTAAAAGAAAATCACTTCCAGCTCTTGGATGATTTGTTTTTCTAGTGTTAGCTGATACAATGATAGATATTCAGCTCTTCAAATGGTGTACAACCCGACCTTCTCCACAAAACAGCAGTTGTGACCAAGATCCCCAAGGCAGCACTATGAATTCAATAGCTTCATCATCCCTCCCTTATTATGAGCTGTCCTCACAACTTCAAAACTGAAAAGCTGAGCAGATGGAAGCAGCAGCACAGTCTACAGACCGTTTACATCAGTAATTCTAGTTTCTTGTACAGGCAAACATCACAGCTCTTACAGCTCACAGTTCCCAGCATTCTGGGGGAAAAAAACACAACCAGGACCACTGTCAGCTCCCACAACAGGCCATGACACACAGGGTAGGGATGACCCAAACCCACTGCCCTGCTTCTCTCTCTCCTCCAACATAAGGGTATGGCAACATCTTCATTCTTTTATTGTCCTACATGCAACTGCACAGTCGAAGGAACAGCTTCTTCAATTTCTCCCTGCAGTGCAAATTTTTAACATGCTTTAAATAACAAGGACTGAAAATAAAGCTTAAAGGATTTTATCCAGTGCTTCCAATAAGCAAAACAGCTTATCCCACTCCTATGGGTTGCAGTAGTCCAATATACTGAATTACACCTCCCTCTGTAAAAAAGTCTGAACTTTCATAAATAGTATTTCATTTTATTTTCCAGCATTACTGATGCTGACAGTTTATAAAAGGTGTGATTCTGTGCTTACCAGTAGCTTCACTTGTACTCTGCACAGCCATTTTCCTAATGTCTGTTCTTCATAAATGTTAGTTAAAATATGATAAAGTTAGGGCTACTAGGATCTTGAGAAAATCCATGACCAGCACTAATCCTCAATCAGCAAGAAACAAGTTTTAATTCCTGCCAGCTCCTCAAACATGTTCACTGTGCAGACTCAAGTGCTTGTGCCAGCACAAAGCAAAGAAAGCAGAATTATTTCTTTTCAGGAAAACGTTGTGTTAAGGCTCTTAAACTACTGCATGAAATCAGAAGGACAACAGGAGCAAATTTCTTCTTTGAATAGCACTAATACAAACAGTGATTTTCATGATAACTCCCCTGCAGGACACGTGCACTGTTTCCATGTCCTTAATTTTACCTCCTATATGCTAACACTTGTAAAACATGCAACTCAGATCCACTTTGTTTAGTGTACTCTTTGAAATGACCAGCCAGAACTTCCTCTAAAACACTATGAAAATTAAGAACTAATCATAGACGTTTCATATACATTCAATACATGATTTATGAATTTAATATTACTAGCAATTCAAACGGCCAAGAATTCAACTGGTTGTAAAGCTAAAATTGTCCTCTTTGCTTTAAGAGTCTTCTGAGTTAAATTTCTAATTCCCTTCACTATTCTTCGGCCACCTCAGTATGTTACTAACCAGCTCAGCTGAAAACAAGTGACAGTTGCTTGTTCCCTTGCAGACCCTGCACCTTTTCCTGGCAACTCGGGCACCCATGATTTCTTTCTGGATTTGAGTCTCTGAAGTTTGTCTAAGACTTGCGAGTACACTGGACTGCTACTGGAAAAATCTCGAATGATTATTCTTGCCAAAGAATTAGTTCAAAAACATTAACTGGCAAATATATTCCCTTTTCCAAAGAGCACATGAAAAGATGTTCCTTGTCAAAATGCCATGTAACTTTTCAGACATTGAGAAAAGCAGACTAATTCTTTTGATTTAGCTTGCAATGACAGAGATACACACATCAGAAATAAATAAATGGTCACTCACTATCCTGAAAGACAGGGGTATAGTTTTTATTTGAAGGAATAAATCACCTTACTGTGGTGATACTATTATGTAACTACAAGGCAAAGAGAGTGAGATATGCAAATTGATATGATTTAAATAGATGTTCTCTTGAAACAGCTATCTTGTAGATTAGATCTTGTTAGATCTCTCAGATCTATTGCCAGGCATTGACTTTAAAAACAAAAACACACAACAAAAGTAAAATGGAGTAAAACTTGTAGTACCGTGAAGTGTTTCCTCCACATCAGTACTGCTCAAGTGCTAGTTATTATCTGAGTGGTTTTCTTTCCCCACGCAAACTGGGGAAATACAAAGCTGTATGTATTTATTTCCTTTGGGTCATGAAATATATTGCCTGTGTTCAGCTGATACACTATATAAAAAGAGAGCAGTAACTATAATAGTCTGACCTTTAAAAGCTCCATGTTACTACCTGCTTGTTGATTTGCATTTCTTTTAGATTCACCAAAGAAGTATGGAAACTGCTTTCCGTAATACAGGAGGGGCTTTACTGATTTTTGTTTTGCTCATTGTAAGTGTAAAATTCATAGTTCTGAAAGACGTCAAAGTTACATCATGACTACCCTGCATATCTTCAGCCCAGGACTCGGGCAGCATGGAACACTTGCTCATCTGAGGTATCACACAAGAAACCTGAGGAAGAACTACCTTTCAAATGTACTCAACTGTATTTTAAGAATGTAATGCACAATAACCATCTGAGACATTTCCTGCTTGTCAATGTTGCCTAAAGCATGCCAGGATAAGTCAGGTGAATCTGGCAAAGCCAGACGCTACAGGCTGTAAGGATATGGAAATGCTTATGATGCAAACTGCCGCGGGATGTGAGGAGCACTGACCATGCAGCCATACCAACCTCTGAAGAACACAGAACAGATGATGTCTCCCAATTTCGTACCACGAGTAGTATCCTCTCTTTTGTATAACTGAAATGTGTCCTGAAAGTAATCTGTAAGACACTTACTGAAACTTCAACTGAAATCAAAATGGACATGTCATCGTTGTATCCCCAATATCCGGTACCCTACACGTTTCCTCAGTCTTGAATTCCCATTTTTCTGCTTTTGACACTTTAAAAGTAACTCTCCTGAAACTCAGACAAGGGAGAGCTACTGTATCTCTTGTAAAAAGTATTTTTCCCTTTCATGAATGTTTATTTCATTTTGTTCCCTTTCTCATTTATCTTTATACCTTGCAGATAATCACTAAATGAACATAAGAATTGACTAGGAGGCCCAGATGATTTCACTCCGCTGTGTTCCTTCTCCAACAAAGCAGCTGTCTACTATTTAATTATAAAACCAGCCTAATTAGTAAGACTGAAGATCACCCCAATACTAACTCTGTAATCTTAAGTCAGTTTTCACTTCCAAAACTAAACGCCATCTGTTTCTCGCCGAAACAGTATTTTCTATGCAGAGGCTTCACACTGCTGACCTTTAAGGTGTGGCAGTCATTAGTTGCAACTAATTGCTTAACTAAAACAGCATTTGAAACTGCTGTTAAATTTCTTTCCCAGGGGAGTTAAGAGCACCATGAAATCTCGTATTCTAGGACTCTATGATACTCATGAAGAGTGAAGCTCTTGCGGTGCCTGTGGTTCTGAAAGAGATATGATTCATCAGTCCTGGAACAGGCACACAGACACAACCCTGGGCTCAAACTTGAAAAGTCTCTGCTGGTTACATCTACTCAGCAAATACGCATATTGAAAACTCTCATGTTTGGGACCAGTATCTTAAAGGAGAAATACTGAGGCATCTTGGACATGCAATCCTCCGAGACAGAAGCACCCAAGGAACGGGTCTGCTACAGACACTCACGCTATGGGTGTGCGCAATTCCTGATACTGGACTAGATGCCTTGACAGTATGAACACCTAAATATTTTGAGATGTCAGCATAATTTTGGTAGCTAAGCCACCAGATACAGAAGCCTCAAAGCCCATTTCATGAACATACAGGTTTATATGATTGCTTTGAGGTATCTGAAATGAATGCTTTTCTTAAAAAAGTGAGTAATTGGTGCTTTTTTGTACTGACAGGTTCACTAGTGAAATATCTACAGAAGATACATATGAACAAAAAGTATTTCACAGATCAGTGCGTTAGACTATTCCAAACCATGATATGAAAATAAAGCTATTACGCATAAACCAGTTCCTCAGATCAGGGACGGAACAATATGGTGAGAAATAAATCATCTTTATCAAAGGAGTCAAAATACTTTGAATGTCCACTGTATAAGACAGCGATAACAAATATAACAGGATGAAACATTCTCTATTATTTTTTAAATGCTCTCTATTCTTTTTAGGATAGGGAAGAAGGAATTTCTCGCTTGAATGCAGCCGTGATGAGCCCTTAAACAGCAGCAGAGCACGGGTGCTGGAGAGGAATCAAATGCTACAAACGGCAAGATGGCTTAGTCCATGGCAAAGCCCCTGCATCTTAAAAGGTGAAACAGGAGGAATGTGACAATCTGGTCCGTATTCTTGATCAAGGACCTAGGTATACAGTCATGATGTTGATGTCCTCTGACTTAACAATACAGGAATAAAAAGATTATTTTTTTTTCTGGGAAACACAGCTAATATGCTGATTCTTGACCTGGAGCTAGACATTTATTTCATTCAAAGGATGTTCATTTTTGAGGGTGGTGTTTTTCAGAGTAAAACTCTGTGAGCCTGAAGCATAATCTCCCTGGCTGCTGCAACCATTAAAGAACTGAACATGTGATGAAAATAGCATTGTTCAAATTCCTGGAAAGCTGATAACGGTCTACTTTTAAGGTACAATTTATGACAGTTTACAAACTAAGCTGGAGTTCTGGCCTCAACTCTTCTGTGCAACTCCAGCCTCGTGCCACTATCATTACAGAATCAAATGAAAATTCAGTCATGGAACTGAACTGGTAAAATGAAAACAAACCTGTAAGTAAGTGATCCCTCCTTTCAAAGTGGAGCATTAGTCCTGGTTTGCAATGCTGAAATCACCCTCATCCCAAGAACCCGCTCTAAATTAGATGACGAGGATGACAGTAGGCACAACTGCAGAGCAAAGAAGATGCACTGGGCAGTCATGAGCTCACAGCATTTAAAAAGGAATTGGTTCAAAAAGCATCTCTAGCCCATCAGAACTCAATTAAGCAAACACAGCAACACTGTCTGTGATGCCCGTCTTCTGTACCATGAGGAAAACAGACAGGCTGGTTATGAACAGCCTTACTAGCTTTTTAATAAAGTACTCGGGATAATAAAAATACATTAGATACCCCAGTTTAGACATGTCTGGAGTTGAGAGTCTTTGGTACCAATGCATCAGTACCAGATGATCTCTTTGTGAAGTCTCACAGCAAACTAATATTCTAAAGGGACACCAAAACAACCTTTACAGGTGCAGAAACACCATTATTCTCAGCCCCAATGAGCTGAAGACCACCTCTTTTTTTGTGATTTGCTTTCTCTCCTCCTTGTCGTTCAGAATCTTACCAGAAGATGGAGAACAAGCCTTTTATCATATAAAAAACAGGAGTCTTTTGGTAAGTGTTGCTTGTCTTAGGTTCCCATGAAAGGCACTTTAATTACAGGAGGCCAGAGGCAGTTAAGGAGTAGCTGGGATGCAACCAGCATTTATTCCACATCGTATGAGGACAGAGTACCCAACTAAGATGTCAACAGAATAGAATACTCAAGTGAAAACGTGAATAGTTCTTCAACAAGTCCTGCATGTTAAAAACCCCCTTACTAATACAATGTCTAATTTAAACCAAGTCTACCTCAGATTTCCCATTAGACATCACTATTTAAGGCATTAGAAACAAATACTATGACAGATTATTTTTAAAGTGTTTAAAAGAGTAAGCAAGATGTTTATACGCAGAATGAACCCCATCATACCTCCCGTCCATTTTAAAGAGTTGGGGGGTGAATTGGTAGTAGAAATGAGTATCTATTCCTTTTCTCTGGACTATGAAGATGCTCAAAGGACTGGAGCACCTCTCCTATGAGGAGAAGTTGAAAGAGTTGGGGTTGTTCAGCCTGGAGAAGGGAAGGCTCCAGGGAGACCTTATAAAGGTTGGAACTCAATGATACTTAAGGACCCCTCCAACTCTAACCATTCTACGATTTTATGACTTCCCTTTGATCACGGCACTTTGCCCTCCCACCGTTATCATACTCCATCTTTATCTTCCTTTCACCTTTGCCTCCAAAGAACCTCAAACATAAATGACCTGTTTCCACTTTGGATTTTTTAGCTGGGATGCTCTACAGGCAAACTGGTTTTTAGACTAGTGCAAAACATACCTAGAAAAGCATAGAAGTTTCTAATCTGTCCACTAGAAACAGACAGATCTGCAGCATCTGGAATACAGCTGCCCTCAGAGATATACCAAAGAACCAGGTCCGATCAGTAGATGTCAACAAAATCAGGTTCTATTTATTCAGGACTGTGCACTGAGAGGTCATTTTACAACAAATCAACTCAGCATTGTACTTTTAGTTCATTTCCAAAGCAGTTTAATTCATCAAATTAAAACTGTTACCTTGGATTTGTAGCTAGAAAAGTGCTGCAAGAGTATTAGTTCTGACATGTTTGTTGTTATAATACAACACAGTCTGGAATCCAACAGCAAAACTTGAGCAGATACAGAATATGAGATTGCATTTACAAAACTAAGGATGACATTATAAAGATTATTATCTTTTCTAGTGTACAAGTACTATGAAAATTATGGTTATGATCAAAGAACACCAATCCCAATTTTTACTCAATTTTAGTTTTTAAAATCTTTCAAGATTTTAAGTTGCTGATGTGCTGTTTTCACTTTGAATATGCCTTCTAAATCGTTTCACAATAAAGTTGTTGAGCAAAGTACAGCCTTAGAAAGCCAAGATGCCTTTGGTTGCAGAGGCAGCTGATGTTGCTTTAATTCTAATGGAGGTATTGACTTCTGCCCAGAAGGGAAGATTGAAGCCAGATTCTTAATTCCATCACTTACTACAAGATTGTATTTAAGCAATTGTTTTCATTCTCAATTTCTGCAGGCATGGTGCAGAGCTATCCAATATTTTTTTTCCCATTACTACTTCTCCACTGATAGAATTGCAGCTCCAATTTTCTTCACAGCTTTTATTTTTTCCTTCAAACAGAAAACTCCAGCTGCTTTTACAGTTTACACCCCCATCCCAGCACCAACAGCTTCTGTATCTTGCAGTCGAAAGCAAAGGGAAGTCAAGATTAGTGAATAATGAACTAGTGAGTCCAAGAAATACTCAGTGAGGACAGACTCACCCACAAATGAGATTCAAAACCAACATTTGTGTTTGCAATTAAGTGCTGGTCCACAAAAAGCTCAAAATGACTCCAGCACTTCAGTGCAACGCATAGCATAAGGAGTGGATTGACAAAACAGGAAAGCTGGTGCTGAGAACCCAAGTCCCCAGTGCATCCACCACAGGAGATCTTATTTTGGACTAGCTTTCAGCTGATTCCATTAACTGGATTAGTTTGTGGTTTATCCATTAGCTTGTGGTTTAGTTTGACCCAAAATGTATTCAGTTTCCACGTTGCAAAGGCCCTCCACAACATTCACCAAAGCGTGGTAAGCAGGGATGAGCAGATCACTTTCAAAGTAAACTTCTTGCCTGAGCCAGAGTGTTAAGGTACAGGCACCCACTATTTTGGGTCATGTATCTCCTATGGATGTTACACTATCTGAAAACTGTTCTTTCAACAATTCACCACCTTCTTCATCTCCTGAAGAGGAATACTCAGAACAATAGAAATAGTTTTGTTATAGTGTATAAGCATGTCTGGTTTTCTACTCTTGTCTTTATTATGGTGCAGTAACTTGTGTATATTCACACTAAAGGAGAGGTACCCTCCTGGAGATTTTCAGAGACAACAGTAAGTTAGTTCAGGAAAAACACACACACGTGCAGAAAAGGTAATAGTTAAAGATCTGATACTAACTTCTAATTAATTTTGATTTAATATAAAGGATTAGAATACATTTGACATCCAGTAAAGGTGATCAACTACCCCACAACGAATGATTCATTTTCTCAGTTTGTACAATCTCTACACGTTCATACATCCATACAGTAGTTTCTAGTGTACCTATATATACTACATAGAATAGTTTATTATGCAAAATAAGTTTGTTTCTTAAATACCATTCCATGAAAATTACAGAACACAAAATTCAAGGCCAGGTAGAAAGTTAGTAAGAATCATCATTACCTACTTTTTCACTCTTGCCTAAAAATATTCTCTCCAAATACCCACATCTACTTAGGTCTCCTTCATGGATTCTATGTTGGTTCTTTTGTTTTTTGTTTTTTTGGAAATAAATCTCACTGTGGCTCTGGTTACCATGAATATGTAATAACTAAAGAGATTTCAGCGTTTCTGAAAAAATGTAAGAATGCATTGATTATTTGAACTCCTCTCTCCTTTCCCTACATTTATTTAACACCACGTAAGGCATTAATGACCTTGATGGTTCTTTACAACTACTTGACTCTAACTCACATTCTCTGCTAAAGACAATTAGGACTAATTGCGGGAAGAATCCATGTAATGATCTACAACATGGAGAAACTCACCCTTAACTTTTTGAAGACTTTTTAACTACTGTTACAATTCAATTTGTAAGAATATTAGCACCTTGAGTGTTTTGCACACAAACATAAAAAAGCTAACCATACCTTTTAGCCAACTATTTCTGCTTTGCTGGGCACGTAAATAAACAGCAACAATAAAAATCCAGGGTTGTCTCTAACGTATGTAACTTTGAATAGCAGGGAAGTACCACTGCTCCCAATTTACAGATACAAACCCAAGACAGATGTTAATATGCCAATAAAAAAATACATTTACATTTCTAAGGCAAAGTCTACAATGGAGGAAGGTTTGGAAAAAAAACAACAAACCAAACCACCCACAGCAGATATGAAGTAGTAACAGAAGACAAACTTCTGGGGCTCTTTACCCTCACCAAAGAAATATCACAAAAAAAGCAGTGAGCGAACTGACTCTGGAAAGTTAATTACCGAACACAGAACCTCCTGTTAACTGATAGAGAGGTATTTTTCTCCCCAAATATAAATCAAAAGGTGCAAGCAATTAGTATGTTTTTCACCTGGGCGTGCTGGACATACTGCATGAGCTCAGATTGCCAATTATTAAATTGAAAGAGGTAAAAGAAAAGAGAAATTGCCTTGATGCTGTTCCTCCCATTATTCTTTAGTTGCTATTTTGTTTAAAATTAAAAACTCAACTAGTTTTAGAAAAAGAACTACAAAAACCTATAAAATGAATGGACAGTCTCTGTTTACATCCGTAATTGTTTCAAAACAAGTAAACTATTTAAAATACCAGGAAATAATTTAACTGAGCCTCGTATTTTGCCATATACAGTAGTAGAAATTATCCTTCTTTAGGTTTGTCTTAAATGTTTCACCATTTTGCATTCCATATGCTCTTTCTGATCTTATCAGTAGCATCTGATTTCTTCTTGCATCTTCACTAACAAGTGAACTTGTCACAGTTCCAGGCTACATTTCTCTCTATTTCAGGTTTTCATTCAGGTCACAATTTAATGTTGTCATCCCAACCTTCATATTTTAGTCTGTTTAGTTAAAAACAATATTCAGCAGTTGGTTATTAAACAGGCATTTCAGGAATGTGGTGGGATGTTTGTTACAGTAAACTTTTATCCACTGCCAGGAAATCTAATTTACCTATTCTTTTAATTATCAGACTGGCATATGGGGAAATTAAAAATAGGAAGACAGCCAGAAATAATTGTGTCTGATCTGAAAATATGTGCATTTCCTGCAATACAGGTGACTTGGACCTGCCCTCTCAGTCAAGTGAAATGAGACATTACAGGTATTTCTGTAGTTCATCTGCTTTACATTTTTGTATTAACTGTCTTTATCAGCTGAAGGCAGCTTCTCCCACTGCTACATCAAACCTTCTTAATTCTGATGAGAACTTAAATTGAAAACCTCCTTCCTCAGTAGAAAGGTTACTTAATTGCCATTTTAAGCTTGTCTACTCAGCACAAATTGGCCTCCCAAAGGATGCTTCCACCTGATCTACATTTCCTGTGAAAGGAAAAGGCAATGTCTACCTCGTTCAGAGGCAGGCAGTCTAATAACCAGCCACGTCCTTACACCAGTGTCAAGATCCTGCCACAGCGTCCACCTGAGAGGAAGGAGAGGAGCCAAGATTATACTTCCTCCTGAATACATTCCTGGGCAAAGCACTGAGCTCCTGCCATCACACCGATGTGATTCATGATGTCTCTCTGGGTATCAAAAACAGGGCTCGACTGCAATGATGGTTTCAACTAGAATTCTTTGCAAATTCCCAGTCTGTAGAATTGTGATATTCAAGTTTTATTATCTTCACTATTACTTATTCATAATCAGAAGTAACTTTTCATCCCAGCCATTCTCTTCATAAGAGCTACGCTCCAATGTTTAAAGTAAAAAAATGAAGTTCAGATTATGCCTTTTGTGATTCTGAACATTTAATCTCTTCCTTTCCATTCCTTGTGTTCACTCTGTTATAAAACAGTGCATTCTCAACAAACTCCTCTAGACAAGTAAGAATCACAAGACCAAGAAACTCCGTACTCATAATTTGATTTAATGACTGATCACTGAATGTACTTAACTGATTCATCAAAACAGTACTCAGTGTATTAGACACATAAATATCAAACAGGATTTGTCTTTATTCTCCCGACATCATTTTGAGTAACAGCAGACAAAAGGAGTCCTAACAAATTCTGTTCTTTATGATATACAGGAGACCGAGAAAGAAACACCATATTCACTATCAGCTCAAATGAAAACCTGTAAGGTAACTGCTATATTCAACGAAAGAGAGAGAATTACAAAATAAAGACGGGTTTCTATCCTAAAGCAATCCTAAAGAATTTTACTCCAGAGAGTTAAGTCCTTCAAAGCAACAAATGAATCCATCCAGCATTCCGGAGAGAATGAACACTAGGAATTGGGATCAGAAACTGAATGGAGCTGTGGCAGAAGTTGACAGCGTGACACAAGTCCCGTAAGGAAAAAGAACTGTGACTAGCTCAGAATAATTAATAAAATAATCAAGTGAGAACTACATCAGTTAGCACAGGATTTTCCTCACTCTCTGATGAAAGAATAATTCACCATACAGGGAACCATAAAGCCAAAGACATAATATACCAGCAAATGTACAAGAATTACAGAAGAGAAGATGGAGAAGAACTTTGATCAAACTATTCTTAGCAAAAGCCACAGGCGCGTCTTTTTGCAAGTTCAGTCTAATTTCCTATTGGATCATGCCTATTTTCAGAGAATAATTTTATAAAGCTCCACTGCCTTTTTGATGTTACATATACCTTCTTTCTGAATGTCTTTGTTCTGCCAAGTACAAGCTGTTATTAGATTAACTTTTCCCAAAAGAAAGTAGTGCAGTTCATCCTTAGAGGTGAAAAATCCCAGAAATGATACCATGGAGTTTTCTTTAATTCATATTTGGAAAGACAAATAAAAAAACTTAAATTATTCCACATCTCAAAAATCACCCCTGCACACTTCTTAGAATGTGAGACATCAAGCTCTTAAAATATGCAAAACCACAGACCTAGTAAAATAGGGAATACTATTTCAAAAGATAGTTTCCAGTCATATTATTTACCTGTTATTTAAACTTAAATTTGCAAGTTGTTGTACATTATCATTTTAGAGAAGCTGATGGCATAAGACTGTCCTGTTTGTTTCCCTCATGAAAACTAAAGCTTTATACACACTGTAATTACTCAAGGATTTATACGGAGGCCTTGAAAAAACCACACTTAGAAAAACTTTTAGATAGATATAAATCAATGCCTGGAGCACTATTTCTTGACGATATGCTCCATTCATACATGAATTTAAATAGTTTCTTTGGTTTGTGTGTCAGTTCAGGTAATACATCACACTGAAGAAACAATATGTTGATGTCTCCTAATGGTTCCAGACTGATCCTCAATTTAGGGAAGCCTTATGTAGAAGCCACCTCTGTTATGTAGTGTACCTCCACAAAGCCTGGAGTAAAAAAAAAAAAGACTATGACATTTAAATGGCAGAGTAAATGGAAAAGGCCAGATGAAATTCCCTGATTCTTAGTCACAAAGAAAGCAAAGATTCCCCAGAAGGGCACAGAAAAGCATCTTTTCTTTTCTTTTTTTGTGTGCCTTCCCTCAAGATCTGTGGTTTATGAGGTATTCGCTCTCTAACAAAATAATTTTAAAAAAATTGAGAGAGAACATTCAAACAGAAATAACCTCCTTATCAAGAAACTAAGACAGACAATGTGGATGTTTTGATAAAACAATGTGCCTTACTGAACATTAACAAAAATATATATATTCTTTGTACAGTCCTGCACAATAAGGAAGATGCTCTCCATAGTCAATATTTCATGGTATTTCAACAGTGAATCTTCAGCAACTGTAGTTTTAGACAGCAACCTAGATATTTTTGATATACACTATTCAAAAGCGGAGAAAAAACCTTGAATTTGTGGGAAAAGGCAAAGGCAGGAATACATGTGAGGTAGAGAGGTCTGCAGTAAGGTCTTCAGATTTCTTTTGAAGGACTGGGTAAAGCAGAACGACTCTCAGACTTTGAATGGGCAATAAGAATCAAGGATGTCATGGAGGAAAACTAACTGTAACCACACTTTATAGCCTGTAAGTAGTAAGTTTTGGCTAAAAGTATTTCTTAGAGAAATGGCAGTTTGCTTACAGGAGGGTTTTTCTGAATAGCTCCTGAATCCCTCCATCTACAAGTTGTCATGTTCTTAACTATCTTAACTTCTTATGCTTTAGAGAACTACCACTCTTCACTGGATTATTTGCCTTCAGAAGGATAATTAGCATGTTTTCCAGGAAAAGTAATTCACTCCTACTACGTGGGTTGTCACCTTCTCACTGAATTCGTACTAGATTGCTACCTTCCCTACAGGTAAGATTCCAATGCTGCAGTAATAAAGCAAATAGGAAAGGGAGGGGAAAAGAGGAAAAATTTAAAATCAAAGACCACAAAAGCTGATCACAGAAGTAAAAACCGGAGAAAGACAGGAAACAGCCTTGAAAAATCTGAGAGAAAACAATCTTTCCAACAGAAAAGGAATATGCTACTTGCCATGTCTATGTGGGATGGCATAAATCACAGTAATCTTAAATTGCAACAAGAAATTAGATCTCGTTAGACTGTAATGGGGGGAAAAAAACCCCAAATGTTTGAAAGCAGACAACTGGACTAATATAAATTATCCAGGGTGTTTTCTGGGAATCTCTCTCAACGAAAATTTTTGAGAATGTGTTAAACAAGCATTTGTACCTACAGTTTACCAATAACTAATCCTGTTTGGGAATCACGGTCCAGGTGACCAAGAGCTCTTCCAGATAGATGTTCCATATGGGGAAATTGCTGTCAAACCCAGCTAGTTCAAAAGGGAAGTTTTCAAAAATAAAACACAATGTTTTTATGAATGTTCTTTCCTAATCATTTACCTATACTAAAGTTTTTAATACAGAAGAAAAAATTTATTCAAAAATCAAGAACACAAATTATTCCTTTTTACACTGACAGCAATTTACAAAAATGAAAAGACTCAATCTGTATTACAGCAGACCTTTAACTCAAAACTGTCACCAAAATTAGTTTAAGACTCCCCTCATCTGCCCAATAATAATATTAAAAGGCTGTTACAGAAGATTTGGCTTTTTTCATAAGTAGATTATAAAGAAAACACACATCTAAAACTAACTGCACCAGTTCTGGTTGTCCAAGTAACCTAATGTGTAACTGGGAAACAATTCAAAGAAACTATAAAAGCTACCTTTTATTAAGATCATTACACTTGGTAAGAAAGAAGCTAAACACACACTGAACTAAACTTGCTGCCTGAAAAGGATAGCTGTGACTCAAAAAAACCCCCAAAAACCAAACCCAAACCACAAAACTTACATCGTGGTACTTTTTATGTTCTTGGTACTTACACCTGCGCACTTACATCTTGGTACTTTTTATGTTCAAACATACTTGACTAAAATTATCATGACCAAAAAGACTGACAGCTTGGCAGAAAGTGTAGACATCAGCATGATTAGAAGAGCAAACCAACAAGATTCTGACTTTCAGAGAGATACACTGGTGGAAAGAAATTAACTGTTTTGGTCACATCCGCTTACTTCAGTACAGGAAAATTTGGATTAAAAAAACCACCCATATGATAGAGAGCTCAGAAGTTCTAATGATGACCAGCTCCAGTCTGGCATGATGACGAGTCTCAGTGATTTTACTGAGGACAAGGTCTACAACAGTTATGCTCATTGCTTAGACTTACCCCAAACAGCAAGCGTGCTTTTTTTCTAAGCACATACACAATATATCCAGGTACGCACACATACCATATTTATTTGAAAGTATGACAAGTTCCCTGACTCACTGTTATTTAACTGAAAAAAAATCAAGGTGTGTCATTTCCACCTCCCCCCAAGTTGATAAGATAATACGACTGTTTGGCGTGGCAGGTCTTTGAGTGATGAAGGAGCACAAAAATGCCTGCGGCAGCTCAAAAGTTTGCATGAGATGACAAAGCAATGACAGTTGTTTTTCTTCATGAACTTGGGAATCTGTGTGGTGTACTGTAGTTGAGCAGATTTCTTGTGATTTCTGGCAACTGTACACTTTTCCCTGAATAGCAGATCATCTGGAGAACACAGATACGAAAGCAAAATGGAAAAGTATGAGACATTGTGGAAATCTTACACTCGTGGTAACGCATGCAGAAAACACTAGCAACTGTGAGACCAGGAAGAAACACAGTGTGGTAGAGGCAAACGTGCCAAGACAGAAACATCAAACCAGAAGCATTTTAAGGCTTGCCACAGTGTAGAAACCACTCACTGGACTCAAAAGAAAACACTTTCTACCTAAAGAAGTAGAAGTTGTAGAATTTGTGCGTCCTCAGAAGACAACATAAAGACCTGGTTACCCAGAAAATCATGAAACTGAAATCTCAAAAAATAGCGGTCCTACAAACGTTCACATTCCAGCAGTCTGTGAGTAGCTGACTTAAAGATCCCTATTAGCTGGTGATCCAAATAAAATCAAGGGTGGATGTCCATCTATACACTCAATGTGTTCAATTAATATTGTCTGGAGACCAGGTGTGACATTAAGAAAAAAAGGAAATGCCTTCCCTTTGTATTAAAAGGTCACTCGACGTTTTCTGATGGTATTTTTCACTGCCAGTGAATACCAATCTTACGGTCACATCAGGAGGAAGGACATCACAACTGCAGGTTGCTTGACAAAATGGCAAACAAGCCCTTCAAAGACTGTTGAGGTCTTTATATAGAGAATGACTCTTGGCAAGGGATCATACTCTTAACTCCTACAGGAAAAAATAAAGAAGCCTACTGAAACGCTCCTTTGTCATTGGATTAAGACAGACTCAGCTTGGATAAATCCAGGAGTTGAAGCTAAAAGGTTTAAGAAAGGCTTTATTTCAAATTCTGTGGACAGAACTGAAGATTATTTCTGTCATCTTGAGTCTGAAGAGGAAGCTGAGAATAGAGACTAAAGGGGAGGAAGGTGACAGCACCAGAAAGTTGTGAAAACTGTGAGGTGTACAAACTGAAAGCTAACTGCAGTAAGGTATGAGTGAAAAAATTAAGACTAAACTCCAATAGAAAAAATCATTAGTGAAAACTGTAACTTTACTGTATATTGATAACAAGTACGTAATAAAACAAAAAAGCTTTTTATGTAGAGCTGTCTACGTTTGCTTCTAGGAGGGACATCTTATATTTAGATTAGTACAGTATATACTCCCTGACATTACCAAGACCTGCTCTTAGTGTGTCAGCACACAGGAAAAAATATAGGGAAGGATCTTAAGGTCCAAACACGTCACTAGCACCTCAACACACAATAAAATTTAGTTAAAACCAGCAGGAACAAACTCTATGCAGTCACATCAGTTAAAAGCAAGCGTTTTTAAAAAGAAATAAAATAAATTTTGGAGATTTTTTTTTTAAGTAGCTAAAAATCTTTGCATTTATCTATCAGTATCACACTTTTGCTGCCAGTGTTAAGAAGATCCTAGGTCACTATTAAGCCAAGTGTCTAAACCAGAAGGATACTAATGCACCTACTAATGGTTAAGCACACTTGTTAACATTTTCACACAGGTTCTCTCTCCTAACAGGAGGAAATGACAAGACAATCAAAAGATAAGAAAAAAAAATAGGTTATTGAGGCAAAGTTCTTGAGGAAGGACCACATAACAGTCTAAATATTTTCTTATGTTTTTGATATAGGTCACTATATGTTGACAGCATGTACATTAGTACAACAGACCTGACAACTTTCCAGTTTTGAAGAATTTTTAGCACAAAGTACAGCAGGAAAGAAAAATAAAAACCACCTACCAAGCAAACAAAACCTCAGAAACAGATTCAGAAAAGAGACGAAAAGTCAAAAAATAACAATTAATAAGCTCAAAGATGATACATGTCAACAACAACAAAAAAAGTCAGGATCAGTACAGGTACCACAATGATTTCACAACTAACAAGTGACAACAGAATATTTGTTATCAGCCTGCGATTTAGGATTTAAGAAAACAAAGGTCACACTGGGTAACAACCAATGGAAAGGGAAAAGCCCATAGTGAGAAGCTCTGATATACCCATTAGCATCACATTTACCCAGCTCTCAGGAAAAAACCAACAGCAACCAAACCCTAACACTCTGGTCTTCTCTAACTGAAGATAATCAACAGGACACCTTCAAGAGCAAAGTTTGAAAAGAGTCTCATTAGCCTCTGCTTGGTGACAAGAGCAGCAATCTTCCTTTGGACCATTCTGAATTCTTGTAAAAATCACACTTTCAGTTTTTAGTCACTACAGCTGAAGAGACTTGTTTTGTCTGCCCCAGTCTGCACACATATTGTTTGTGACAACATAACCATTTGTCACGGATTTGCTAATTACCAAATTGCAAGAGAAAGAGCATGAATCACAATTAAAAAGTCATTTTACATATACCCATACAGATGTGAATTTCATTCGATAACAAGAATAATGCTCTCTATTGCACGTTGATAATGGAGAACACAACTGCATTCCCACAGATATGATACAGGATTAAGGTCCAGTCTATTAATCCCCTTAAAATTTAAGAATAATTGCATCATTTCACAGTGCAATCAACAGCAAACCACAAAAATGTTTATAGCTAATGAAATGCTGCATATAAAATACATCAAAGTAAACTATTCTTACATGAGAACAGTTCTATAATATCATTTTCTGTCAAGGTACAAGAGATTCTTTTTTACTCTGTTTGTAAGAGTTGTCCTATACTGTTGGGTTACAAACATTGAAATAGTTCAACTTGAGATTTTTAGAAACAGGCAAGGGATCTGGCTGTACAAATTCCACTGCATTTAATGAGAGTAAAATACCTAATTCCCTTATTTGCCTTTGATCCTAAGGATCTTCCAATGCTCTACTGCTCTAGCTTCCTTCAATACAAAAAGACACTTCCTAAACATTACGGTACCCATTTCACTAAATAAAAAAAAATAAAAAAATTAACAAGTTGATGTACAGCAACAAGCCATGCAGTTGCTGGGCTCCAGTGTCACTACCTGGCAAAATAAAACAGGGACACAAGACTTTCCAGGTTTTGTGTAGTTTTTTCATGCCTAGAGACTGAGTGTGGAAAAAAAAGAAAAGTGTGTGAAATCATACTGATATAAACACTAAAATATTTCTTCAGTGCTGCACTTCCAGATTTAAGATATAAGTAAGACTCTTAAGTTTTGTATATATGGCCAGTCAAATTATTCTTTCATATGTACACATTCAAAGACTTTATTCTAGAAATCATGGCAGATGCCTTTATGCTGTTATTCAAAAGAGATTTCTGAGATGGCTTTTACTATTACATGAATTTTCTATAACCTGTCACACAGCACAAGCCCAGTAGCTAAGTCTCTTATCTGAACCATGAGCACTATTTTGTGTTAGCCCAAATAAAGCATTAAAACTGTAGAAGAGGCTGAGTAAGTGTTTTGGCATCACCAGTACAGGTGAACAGATTTAAAAAAAAATCCTTGTTGAAGCAGTATAAAAAACATCCACCCAGCATCACCACTATTTAATACATTATGCATCTGTTTAGACCTTGGTTTAGAATCTGAAAAGCAGACTCTTTCAATATTCAGTGTAGTGTGTCTCAGCTCTCCGTGTTACACATCAGTTTTCAGCCTGCAGGAACCGATACAGTCTTCCTATAAATGTTGGTATAGGAGGGACAGTAACTCACTTCAAAACAGCATGGATTTTTATCTATGTCAGTTTCTACACAACTGTTTTGTTTGGTGAGACTCATATTTAAAAGACATATGTTTAAGAAAATAAGTAAACTTGAGCTTTACAATGGCTTTTTGCAACCGCAAAAATCAGAAGACAATTTTTTCTTAAACTTTAAATCAATCAGTCAACTACTGAAACCACTCGCTAAGCACACACAATGATAATTTTAGTGATAAATCTGCTTTAGACACCAGTAATCTACTCCGTACATGTCAGCAACGGTGTCTTCATTCCCACCTACCCAACTACTTCAGTTCAACGAACAGCTCATTCACAAGTTAGAAGTGGAGCCAGAGCCAGGAAAGCCAGATTTCCACCTCCCGCTGTAGGAATTCAGGAAAGCAGGCACAAAGATTAAATTGACTGAGAACACAGTGACCTGAACCAATATAAACCAGTCTTGTCTGTGTGCATCTACACAGATGCTCTACCAGAACACACCACGATACATCTTCACTGAAGAAAAAGAACTTGAAATACAACTCCAGTATATATGCAATAAAACAGGAAAAAGGAATAGGCTTAAAATATCTAGCAGTCAACCTCCTCGGTTCGCAAAAAGTAGAGCCAGGTTCAATCCAGAAGTCAGAGACGTGTAAATGAGCACGCTACAATGGCTACCACCAGGAATCAACTCTTTAAGAAAAGAGACAGAAAATCACAACTAAAACACAACTCAAACCCAGGGCGTGAATTCCGTTAGACGTGAATTCCGTTAGCTGTTCCACCTTTTAAAATTCGCTCGCCTTCTGTGAATGGGGTGACAGTAACGTGTAAACAAACATTAGCACTTTTAATCAGACAGACCATTAAACTCACAGTACGACATAGTGGTTTCTGCACATTTTTGTGGCCTAAAATGTTTAAGAACTCATTTTATACGTTCGTATATGTATTCACACATGTGTCATACCCAATGTCAACTAAGAAAGGACATCTAAGAGAAATCAGGGCAACGTAGAAACGCATAGGTGACTAAAATGAAGTGGTTTGTTTTAAGTGTCAAGCTAGCACCAACAAAGTTTTGTTTAGGAAGGGATACTCAGTAGGGTCACCCATTCAGAAAAAAACACCTTCAGAATGAACATCCCTGCTTCAGGGCCAGCCCAAGCCCTGGGGAAGCAGGTCCTTTCCCCAACAGCGGTCACAGCCAGAACAACCCCACACAATGGTGCTTCAAGACAGTGCCAGCTCTGGAGCCCTCTCCGGAGGTGGGATTGCCCTCTCTTGACAGGGCGAGCAGCATCGTAGACCCAAGGACCTGCCACCATCACCGGTGACTTAGTTTAAGGTCCACCACCGCTTTCTCTTTCCTAGGGTAGCAGAGAACTCTGCTATTTCCCCGAAGGGAAGGAGGAATAACAAAGCAGGACACCCCCCTCTCCTCTCGCAAAGGAGACCCTGGACGGACTTCCAGCTCTTCCCCGACCCCTCGGCGGAGACGCGGAGTGTCGCGCCTCCCCCGGCCTCTCCCGGACCGCCGCCTCCCGGGTAGAGGAGGGGGGTGCCGGAGGGAAGGGGACGGGGAGCGAGGAGAGGAGGGGGGGCCCTCGGTCCGCCAGCACCACCAGGAACAAAGGGCCCTTCGATAAGCCGAGCCACAGAGCACAACAAAGGGGCCTAGAGACTGCGAGAACCGGGGCGGCCGGTGGGGAGAAAGAAGGAGAGGCGGAGGAAGGGGATTACAGGCCCGGCAGGAGGAAGGGGGAGGCGGAGCGGTGGAGGACGGGGACGGACGAGCCGCCTCATCTCAACCCACAATGAGCGGCCCGGCCCGGAGCACAAACTCCCAGCTCCAACCCCCTCACACACACACAGCGCCCCGGGCCAACCGCCTCCCCGGGCCAA
>VXBW01000238.1:218144-296226 GCA_013400375.1 Thinocorus orbignyianus
TTCGGTTCATTCTCCTCACAGGGGTAGATCTGGCTGCTGTGCCCTCAGCTCTGGGGGCGGTTTCGACTCCCCCTTACGGGGTAGACATGGCCGCTGTGCCCTCAGCTCTGGAGGCGGTTTCGATTCCCCTACACATGGCTGCAATGCCCTCAGCTCTGGAGGTGGTTTTGACTCTCCTAGACATGGCTGCTGTGCCCCCAGCTCTGGAGGTGGTTTCGACTCCCTCTCACAGGGGTTGACCTGGCCACTGTGCCCTCAGCTCCGCAGACGGTAGCAGCTCGGTGTACCTTGGGCCTTGTTGGGGTGGAGCTGTGGGCTCCTCACTGGCCATCATGGGATTGGGTGAGGCTGCGACCCTTCCCTGTGGGCCGCAACCAGTTCTGTGTTCCCTGCTCCCACTTGAGGGTACCCTGCCACAGGTCACTGGATTGTGGAATTGTGAGAGTTGGAAGGGACCTCTAGAGATCATCCAGCCCAACTCCCCTCCCAAAGCAGGGTTGTCCAGAGCACAGCACTCAGGGCTGCATCCAGGTGGGGCTTGAAGGTCTCCAGAGAAGGGGACTCCACGCCCTCCCTGGGCAGCCTCTGCCAGGGCTCGTTTTCGGGGTCCTTTGTGATAAGTGCTGCTGGGGTTTTGTTGGATGATGTTCCCTCTTTCTTCCTCTGCAGGAAGCGGTGGAGTGAGTTGCCTCAAATGATACCCCTGAGTTGTTGTCTTCATGCCTGCATCATCCAGTTTTTATCATAATGAGAGGTGAGAAGCACGGCTCTGCTCTTCAAGTGAAGCAATTGAAACATACTGGGCTCCACTGCTGGACTGAGCTCCCTCTGGTGCACCAGTGGCATCCTCACCTCCAGTGATGGGCATTGACCTCCCCTGTCTCTACCCAAGGAGCTGTGGAGACTCTCTCACCTGTCACGAGTATTGGAGATTGGCCTGAGGCTTTCAGTCTGAGGAGGAAAAGGTGGGCCTGATGGACACTGAATTGGCAGGGGTGCATCTTTTGCAGCCTTCCAGACTGCACAGGTGGACACAGGTTGATGGCTTCTTGCTCTTTGCGTTGCTGGTGTTCATCAAGGAAATGAGGAGGAAATGTGGTGATGCAGCGAGAGCACCATCCCGTGGGACTGAATGATTTGTCTTAGCAGCAAGACAAGGTGCACTACGTTAAGCTGGGCATTTCATATCATTTGGAAAATGAGGTATTTGGCACTAACTTGAGTGTAATGTTTGGGGTTTTGTTTGACTGGAAGAGACTGTAGCTGTAGGCTACAGTCAGCCTTACTCGGACCCAGGTTTGGTGTGATATCCTACACGCGCTAGTTTAGCTTGTGTGACCATTGGACTGATTTGATGATTATTTTCCCCTCCTTTGTCACAAAGGAAAAATGGCGCTACATGTTTCTTTGTGGACTATTGAAAGCTGAGTTGTTTGATGGAGTGAGTGCTATGTTGGAGCTGGAAAGAAAAGAGGTTTTTCCAAGATTGCAGAAATGTTAGTTTGCAACTCTAGACATATACAGTGACGTTATTGAACAGGCAACACATTGGAGATAGACCTGGGGATCTGATCCAAAAATGACCCCATTTCATGTCATAGCAGTAAACTCAAAGTGGTATGTTTCAAATTTCCTATACAAGTAACCAAGTAAATATCTTGTTTGCCACTGTAAGCCTGAAACCTTACAAGTTTCTGATTTTTACTGTAGATAAAACCCATTCTGTTCCAAGCAGAAGAAAACTTTCAGCTTTCCCCTTTAAGGCTTAATGTAGTACCAGAAAAATCTATCTGGTTTGCAGTGTCCTCACTACCAAGTTGCCTATAACACCAGTACTAATGAACAATGCAAATACTAGAAACAACTGCACAAAGACCTATTTATTTTTTCTCAGTCGCTTACTTTACCTGTAGGAGCTGAAATAGCTTCTCCTCTGGGTAACTCTTTCAGTCCTATATTATGCTATTTGTAATTCACTTAAGGGTAAACCACAATAGCCAAATTCATATTCATAGTCTGAGCTTGTTTCAGCTTACTCTCGTTTCCTCCTTGCCCAGAGGGTTTTCTGAATTGAGCTCTGGCCAGGAAGGAAGGAGAAAGGTGGAGTGTGAGTTTCTTGCTCGTGCAAAAGGTTAGCTCTTGGGGATGGTAGAGTAAGGGTTGGTTGTTTTGTTCTCATCAAGATCAAGCAGGAAGGAGCCTGTCCTTCAGCTGTCCCACCCTGAAGAGGACTTGCACGTAGGCCTCCAGGGGTTCACAGGCAGCGAATTGCCAAACTTACACCTAGGAGACCAAGGAAGGTGTTAGTAAGTAGGAGGAACAACCACAGTCAGTGGTGTATAAGGGAGGAGTTATTTTTTCTGGTTTGACCACAGTGAGAGTATGATGACAGCTGCTGAGGCAGGCACGGCGGTGGCCTGAGGACAAGGAAAAAAATGCTGGGCATGACCGCAAAGCTGTGATACTCATCTTCTCTTTGAATTCTGATGGAAACTACGCTGTGGTAGACAGAGCTCGTGGAAGAGAAGAACTGCTGCCTGAAAGTAACAGGAAAAAAGGAGATTGCACAGAGAAGACAGGCTTTGCCAATACCTGGTTTCTCTGTGGACTTGTGGTGCAGAAAGAGGTGGCTGACTGTTTTAGGGGAAATGTAGTCATGGAAGACATTTGCCGTACCAGAAAATACAGAGGAGGAAGAAGCAGATATGTGTATGAGGAAGAGCAGTGGATCCCATGAAGGGGAAAAAAACAAAAACCAAACTAACCAACTAACCCAACCAAAGCAATCTAAGGAATTAAAAGAGGGGGAAGGCTGAGAAAGGACAGAAAAAGGATGGGTGACTGAAAGGGGAAGGACGTGAGTTCTACACCAGTAGAAAGATGGAATTTCTTGTTAAGAGGAATTGACAGCCTTATTACTAGGGTGTGCTAGAAATAAAGATTTAAGATAAGGGCTTGTGTCAGTAAAGATTTCTCATCGTCAAAAATTCCTTTGGGATTCAGATACTCCCTTCCCTGCTCTCTTATTTTTGTCACTGCCTTGAGTGACTCAGTATTTCTACAATGTGGTATTTTCCTGACTCTGCACTTTGATTCTCAGGTCTCAGATAAACCTGTCATTTAAGAGGAGGCATATCCTATGGGTCTAAAGGTACTCTGGTTGTGTGTTTTGGCGTGCTGGGTCTGGCTAGAAATGCATAACAGAGAAAAGGAATCTTAACAACCTAATATCCCCTGTATGTGGGTTATTTACCTATCAGTTGTTTGAAATAGATTTAAAGAAACAGATTATGGGATGTCCCACTGCTGGTTTTAAGATGCTGGAAGAAGAAAAACAAATAGCAAGAGGAATGCCAGAGGTTTGGATGACAGACAGCAAAGAGAAAAGGATGGAGTAACAGTTAAAGTGTTGCTTAGATTGGTAGTTGGGACGTGGGCTATTAACTCTTCCAGGGAGAATGTCACGTTAGCAAGAAACAACTGTGATGTTTGTGTGCCATCACAGCCCTGGCAACCAAACTTTCAGGAGTAACAGAAAATAAGACAGAATAGAAATTAGGACAGAATAACACAAATATTAAAACCTTCATGGTGTTTGGGAGGCAAAGGGAATTGATGGAGGATTAGAATTTGCAGTGGGACAGATATTAAAGAAATGAACAATGACAGGAAAGATAAAGCACAACTAGAGTCAGTGTTGAGTCAAAGAGCTTCTGTTAGCATGAAGATGTGCTAGGGATGTTTGGGTTCAAGTCTGGAGAGAAATAATTTTCATGAGATAATTAGGAAAAACACAACTTGGAAAAAAGCAGATTGGTTGCTAGGGTTCTTAATTTCAGAGGTCAAATTTTGAGAAATTAAGGGAATGAATTTGTGATGACAGCTGCATCAAGGTGGCTGAGGACTTGTGTGTGGAGATGGCTTGGCATCTGTCAAGTCTCTCTGCAAAAAGTATCTGGAATTCAGATCTCAAACAAGAGGGACAGTTGGTCCCAGCTGGATAAATAGCCACTTCAAAAGGGTTATTGGGAACAATCAGAAGCTTGAAAGGAATGGAACATAATGATTGCTTGAAAAATACTAAGAAGAGTAAGAATAAAGTGAGAATTGTCAGAAGCCCAGCTGAGTATCCTTACAAAGGAAATTAAAGCAGGGCTAATGAGAAAGAAGATATGAAAATGAATGTTTCCACATTTGAGATGAAAGCAAAAAAACCTATCGCGTACCCATCTGAAACATCAGAAGATCTTTATTCAGCCAGAAATTTCCATTAATGTTGTAGGTACGAAACTATGCACTGTAATAGTGAAATGTGCTGATGACACAAAATAGGGCGACACTTTCAATATGAAAGGGATCAAGACTGGATGACCTTGAAAACCCAAGTGATAGAATGGATTAATTTTAATAGCACAACATGCAAGGAGACCGATGGCAGTACTTTTTGCTGGGGGGAAGCCTCATTAGTTGGAAGTGACAGTGGGTAGGAAGTGCTCAGCGTGTTAGTTGTTGATGGCCAAGTTGTAGATGGGTCCAGATGTAAAGTTACTAAAATCCCATGACATGCCAGGTTAGTTATTTCCGTTAGATTCTGTAAAATCTTAATTCTGTTTTCTGAAAACACATCGGTCTCATCTCAATTTGCACGAATCCAGTCACTGTTATACAGAAAAGATGAGAGCGCGCTGCAGGAGGTGCAGAGAGGGATTCAAAGGGCTATCAGTAAAATGGACTCTGTTTTATGAGAGGAGAATGAAAGCGATTCATTTGGCTTGGTGAAACAAAAGGTGAAAAGAAGTATAATTTCAATCCAAAAAAACTAGAAGGAAGCTTCAGTGAGGGCAAAAGCTTTTTGAGCTAAAGGATGGTACTGTGTGAAGAAGAACTGGCGTTAACTGATTGCTGCGTATGTTGAAACAGACAGTGATCGTGTTAGACAATAAATAGGGCTATTTCTAAGGTGTTCCTCCACGACAGTACAAAGGAAACTTTGTGAAAATGGTAAAATGGTAGATTTGTGCATGAAAACTGATTGCAAATGAAATGTGAACTCCGAAAAGGGGAAGAAAATTAGTTTCACAAAGTCACATTTTTCATAATGATACTGCTGGCTTCTGTCAAGTCTGGGGCTGTTCTCACCTGTGTTCCACAGCGCTGTTATGGTTTGAGAAAACCCCTAACAATTTATTGTCATGTAGACAATTAATCTGTCACCCGATGACCCCTCCCCACCCAGGAAAGGGGAATTGGGGAACACAAAGAAACACGAGGGTTGGAATGTAAATATATTTAATAGAATAAGATTAAATAATTAACAATAATAGTAAAGAACCAGTATTAATCCTGACACTGATATAAGATATCCAACAATTATACTCATCCAGTTCTATCAGCAGAAGCTGTGTGCTCCCAGCAGAGGACAGCAAATGTTGGACACCGTGAGTGCAATAGCTTTGGGGGGAAAGGAAGGGCTCAGGGGTCTGGCACTGGGGCAAGGAGTTGTCTGGACCCCTTCCATCAAGGGAGAGCCAGCTACGCAGTAAACTTCTCTAATTTATATTGAATGTGACGTTGATGGTATGAAATAATCCTGTTGAGCAGCTTGGGTCAAATGCTCAGGCCTTGCTCCTTCTCATCCCTGCACCCAGACAGGCTCGAAAACACTAACACCTTGAATCCCACAGAGCCTGGCTGGCCATAAGGTAAATATTTCCTTGAATTCAGACACTAGAGTCTTCTAAAAGTGCAATTTTCCCAGCATTAGGAGAAAAGTTAGTCCTGGGCCTCTCAACCCAGGAGAACCGCTGACATAGATCTGTATGTTCCTTGGTAGCCAAAGTGGTCTAAATGTCTGCCAGCAAGAAGAAGAAAACCAGCTATGCGGAATGTGGTCTGTTGGTTGTCTTCTGCATGGGCTGAGAGGAGGAAAAGAGAAAGTTTTTGCCACATCCATTTTCAGATCACATGGGGAATCTTTCTGTTCCAGCGGGAGCAAATGAATGATGAGGGAGGACAGCACATTTGAACATACAGCCTGGGTCATGGCTTGAGCTGTTTTCTCAGAAGGGAAGCTGACAAAATAGTTTCAGAGCAATCTTAAAAGCAAGGGAGTGGTCGTGTTCTCATTGTACGTGATTTAATACAAACCACAATACTATTGCCCGTAATTAATGGTACCTTTCTACCTCTCCAGTTGTCTTTTCTGTTTATTGTTTTCCTTAATTCACTTCCCAGTGCACACTGTCTGAATCCTCAATAGCTTTATTCTCATTAAGAGAATCTAACAGTGTTCTAGCTGTACTTCAAATAATTATTAAAAGAAAGAAAGGGTGTCCTGGAGATAGATGTATTTTCACATCATTACACTCTTTTCTTCATTCCTTTCCCTATTTGACAAGATAGGCATTTAAATTAGGAGAGTTCCATAGAAATACTTTTTTTCTTCTTTTTTTTTAATTTTTTTTTTTTTGTTATTAATTATGTGTCTAAGAACTGGATCTTTTTCATGAGGACAAAAAAAAAGTGGGCATCAGGATAGGGCAGTTCTTGTAAACAATTTGGGGAGGGTGAGGAAAGAGTTTATTTAGAAATAACTGTGAATATCCTGCTAAGAGGTAAAAGAAAAATTTGCTTGGTAGATGTGAGGTCAGTTAAAAGATGATTTTGATTCGCTATTCTGCGTTCCTGACTCTTTGTGGTTTAGCTATTTTATAATCAGTTTATTATTTAGCAGTGGCACACAGCTCTGCTGTGATAAAGCATGAAACACTCCTCAAGAGTATGTTTTACAGCAACATATTTCTTTTAAAAAAGAGCATTTAATGTAATTTTCCAGCTAATTAATACTGAAAACCTTTGGTGTAATACAGATCCCATTGTCAAGAGAAGGAGAAAAGGGGACAGCCTGCAAAGGGCAGGAGGAGGAGGTGGCAGAGGGATGGATTTAGGCATGGGTAGTATAAATGCTCTGTAATCCCATACCATTCTCTGACTGATGATGAACTGCATGTACTGCGTGTTACAGCAATATCGATTGCAATCAGATGATAAAATCATTGCACAGAGAAAGAAACCACTGCAGTAAAAATGAAAAGATGGAAATGTAGTGAATTCTTGCCTCAAAAATGATTTATTGGAATAAAATGAAAACCCCCATTCTTCTAGCTGAGAGTTTGTCATGGGAATAGCAAAATGCTAGAAAAAATATAGCCATTTAAGAATAAAATTCATTTCACATTATGTATTTATCTTCAACAGCCATCCCACACTTTTCATCAACATTCCCTATGCTGCAAATTTTCCTCACTCACAGCTTTAGCTTTACTTACAATTAATCCACTGGTATTATAGTGATGGAGATTCTTGCTGGAATGCATTAACTTCCTCTGTTAAATCCCCCCTGAGGCAAACCACTTGAAAAATATTTCCTTTGTCTAGGACACACAGTTTAGTAGCTCTCTCCTTGCAGTGAGATAGCAGTTCTTTTTTGTATGCGTGTATGTGTGCTGTGATTTATGCATAGTATTCAAATACAAAAACTGCATTAAATTATGTTACATTGAAAAATCTGAGACGCGGGTTCCTGACACAGCATTGTGTCAGGAAAAATGTAGGTCTGATGCTGTTGCCATTCCAGCCCGTGCTTATTGCGATGCAGAGCTGCAGGGATGGGGAGTTATTAGGAGTTGAGTAACTTTTGGCTTACAGAGACCCAGCAGCCCTTTCATGCTCATTGATGGCCACGTATGCCTTTAGTAATATTATTAGTCACACGGAGTTGCTATGTGCCATTTCAAAAGAATTAGGATCAGGACTTCTGGAGGGAAGATTTCAACGCCCTCTGAAATCGCTGGTTTAAACGCGTCGCAATCCTAACTGAATGGATTCATAATACCCAACATAAACCTCTTTTGTGAATTCATCTTGTCTTTCTCCTTCCTCCAGTTGTCATGGTGGAACAATGGCCACCAAATCTTTTATGACTACTCTCTACATTTTGGAGTGCTGCTATAATGTTCCACCTTGACCTCTTCATTTCTCAATGTACTGTTGAGTTTCTAAGCCATATAAACTCCGTTCCTTCAGCTTTCCCCACAGTTAATGTTTCCCAAACTCTTCTTGCTGTCAGACGTCCCTCCTGGTGGCTTGCTGGTAGCCTTCTTGGAGTACAGTGACCAGTGCCAAACCCAGTACTACACTTGCTGGGACTTTGCCAGAGCTGAGTAAAGTGGAATAATTACTCTTGGTGTCATCTCTTACATTGTTGACTCTTTAGTTTGTGATCTCCCGTATTGTTTTCTGCCTGTGCAGATGCTTCCTATTATGTATTTAACTTTCACCCTCATTAGGTTTCTCTTTCCAGAGTGTTTGTATTTTGGTTGATTTCAGGCTGCTGCTTCTGTTTTTGAGGCTCGTTTCTCATGCTATTTCCATCCTTCAGAGCACTTTGCCATTATCCCCAACTTGATGGCACCACCAAACTCTGTCAGAGCATCCGTGTGCTGTTAATGTGTATGGGGAATTACACTGGACCCAGGACAAAATCCTGTGGGTCTGCTCCAGGGAAACCTTCCAAAATTTGACAGCAAACCATCAATTACTGCACTTTGAGGACAATTTTTTCAAATGTTGTGCACCTACCAGCTTGCTAATTACCTCTGGAACGCACTGTCGTGGCTTACTGAGGAAAATACTGTGTGGGACAGCAGCAAAAGCTCATCATTGTCAAGATGCATCATATCTGCTATTTGCACTTATTTGCTAGAGCCATTATCCTGTCAGAGAAGGAGATTAGTGTCAATTGATACAATTCTTTTCATGACAAACCCGTTTAAACTGTTTTTTAATAATTACCATAATCTTCCAGGTATTTACAAATTCTTTCTTTAATAATTTGTTCGGTTTCAAGGGATAAAAGTTAGGTTGACGGGTATAAAATGCTTCAAGTCCTCTATCCTCTCTTTTAAAAATGGCATTTACGCTTTTCTAGGGTTTGAGCCTTCCTTGCTTGCCATTATTTCTTGAACATGATCATCAACGATTCAAACTTTACTAGTTTTCAGAGCATTCATGGTGAGCTTTATCACAGCCCGCTGACTTCTGGGTTTTTTTTTGTGTCTCCTAAGTGTTGTGGGATCAAGGGCTGGGCTCTCCCTTCCTTCCCGTGGAAATCCTGACCCCATTCTGCGGTGTGTATGTGCTTAGTGTCAAAAAGAATGGTTGTAATCAGCAAAGCACGTGTGCTTATGTTCACCCCTGCTCAGCCAACGTGTAAGTACATGATTAAACGTTTCTGAAATCGCTGGGACTTGCTAAATTACCAAAGTTAATGAGACTTCGCACCAGTGGCTGCTCTGCAAACAACCGTTGGCTGCTCGATCGGGGAACCGGTGTGATCCCCAGCCCTAAATTTTATTTGAGTGTCATCTTGGTGTTGAAAATTATCTCTCCCTTTGCGTACTGGGGTGGGAGAGAGCGTGTTGGTGGGAAGGGAGAGCAGAGCTGAGTGCAGTCACTGCTGGGTGGTGTGCTGAGGTGTTAAACCAGGGTGTGTGCCAGCATCACCTCAAACACTCAGTCTTCTCTTTGACCTGGGGAAGATTGGTGGGATAAACTCCGTGCCAAGCAGGGAAGCTGGTCCTGGGTACAAGAGCAATATGGTTGTATTGGGATATCTCTGTGGCTGGTTGCAAAGTTTTGCTTCTCAGCTGAGCTGAGTAATTCAGACGTGGCATTGCGCTGCCGTGTCTTTGCTTCTTTTGGGACTAGCTGGTGCGTTTGCACGGGGCCACACTGCTCTTGGGGATGTCCTGGCACACTTCAGTGCCTGCAGAACGCCTCTAGATTCTGCGTTGATAACCTCCTTGGTCTTTTTTAACCTGTTTTCACAACCTTCGTGTCTGTAGTGATGCTGGGAGAAGCTATAGTGGTTGAAATAGGAAATAGAGTAAAATTAGGCAGGCTGCTAAAAAGTGAGGTTTTGGTCTTTTGAGCTTTAAATGTAAGAATCTGCAGTGCAGCTGTAGGTGCCTACATCTGAGCATGTTGTCTAGGTTCTCCTTACAGCCAAAGAGAGTGGTCAGTTTATCTGTCCTGAGATAGCTGTCAAAAATACGTTCAAAAATGCCTTTTTTTCTTTGGATTCTGGGGGCATCTAGATGGTCAGCTCAGGTGTCTATATGGCACTGCAGCTACCAGTCTTCAATTAGACAATTCTCAGGCTTATCCAAGTACATTTTTCAAAACATGTGTAGCCCAACCCTTTAAGATACATACCATATACAGTAAATAATGAAAGTATCAGTTCATATCCATGCCTGCTTTCTTTTTTTTTTTTTTCCTTCCCGTTTCTCTTCCCCACTGTTTCATCTGCATTCAATTTTATTTTGTTTGACTTCAATTTGCTAGACTGATGAATCACTTTCTCCGCGGTTAGTGCTTGCTCATTCCTCATTTGTAGATGGTACTGATTGCAACTTTATATGTGGGATTTGGTGGACTGGGAGGGGAAGCACGTGCATGGGATTTAAACTTCTTCTTGCCAACATTTTCTGGGCCATCACCCTGATACCTCGTGACCCAGCAGTGGTTCGCAGGCAGCAGGATGAGTAACTCTAACGTAAATTGAAGGCAGGCACGGATGATTTTCTTGGACACCCCAGGAAACTGAAGCCATCGTTACGTTCCTCGTCCCGCTCATTGGTGCAGAGCAGTTCTGTAAGTCGTGCTCTGAGGACATATGTCTGTGAGTCCTAATTCATTATTTGCTTCATCCAGCTTTTTAAAGCACACTGCTATGGGTATCAGGGCTGAAAATGTTCCCAAGGATGTTGCTTCCTCTGTTTCACTGCATATTAAAGCAAGGTTGGTGGAAGAGCTAAAGCAGACGAGCCAGGAAACTGTTAAAACACAAAGATATTGGCACTGAGCTTTACTTTTCCCTGTCAGAGCGAGTTGATTTCACGCACGCGACCCTTTAAACCGATAAATCAATAGCAAACTTGTGACCTTATTTACTGTAATGAATCAGTTGTATTGCCGTGCTCTGCAGCGTATCAAACGGCAGCAAATCTGGTTTCACTGGCCAGTGCACTCTGCCTGCTTCAGTGCTGCAGTGAATCTCTGTTGAAAATAAAAAATGCATGTTTAAGCTTGATAAGGCGTATCAAATATTAACATTTGTTACCTAGTGATACTTGGTACTGTTTGATACTAGCCCGTAAAAGCAATAAAGTTGTGCTATCTCTGAATTTCCTGCCTAGCATTTAGATATGGCATTTTAAATCTTTAAAAATTAGCAAAAATCTCTAATGGGTTTTCACAGGAAAAAATGCAAGTACTGCTTAATGTGTTTTGTGTTAGGCTGTGGGCTTCTCTGTTATGCTGTAGGTCTCTGTGTGCTCACCCCTACCTAGAAATAACTCTGGGAAGGTGATTATGCTTCTGAAAGTCTCATCACAGCAGCCACACTTGCAACACCATCCTTTAAAATGATGTGGTGCATTGTCTTCTTAGTATCAAGCAAGCTGTGTATTGGTCTGTAATAGTTATACTCTCTGGGAGCCCTAGTTGTGGATAAAAATAGTTGTAAGAGTGTAAAAAAAGCACCATGATGATAAAAAAAAAAGAAAAAGGCATGATAAAAAAGCATGATACCTATTCCTTGCTTACTAGCCATAAAATGAAAGATGCTTTGGGCTGGATTCGTCTGGTCAAGTGCTGACATCTAAAAACTTGATATGACTGTCTAAATTTTCTTGGCTCCATCTGTAGCTGGTGGAGAGAAACATGCAATTGTAGGGCATCGCTCATTTCATTCTAAGGAGGGTGCTGAAACAGATGAGTTGAACTGTACCCTGAAAATGCCAATTTCTTCCCACTGACTGTAGAGGTGGCCAGAGCAACTAGCTTGGAGGTTCACCATCTGCTCTGCAGCTGTCTAAAGTCAGGGGGGATTGAACCCTATGGTGGTATCTTTTCTATGTCTGTGCCCTTCAGCAAGGGTAAAATATCAACAACCTGCCCTTACTGACAGCTTCTTGTTGAAGCGCACGTGGAAGTTTGCATGAACAAGATAATTCCTGATTGCTGAAGCTGGGAGCAGTCCCCTGAAGTACTTCCCACTGTGTTTCTCTTTCTAGAAAGAGGACACCCTCTTTCTAGAAGCACCTTCTAGACATCACACCTTCTAGACCACTTGAACTTGGAAATTTTATTTAGTCCCTTCTCAGCTCTTTAATTTTATAATCTAAGCTTGGCTTAAGAAATAGTCTAGACAACAAAATAATATAAAATAGCTTCTTTTAAATTTTTACTGGTTTTCCAACCTCTGTCCCCTTGCCCTCCCCCCAGATATAGAATCCTAGAATCCTAGAATCATTCAGGTTGGAAGAGACTCTTGGGATCATCGAGTCCAACCATCAGCCCCTCTCTACAAGGTTCTCCCCTCCACCGTATCCCCCAACACCACATCTTAAAGATTCTTAAACATATTCAGGGATGGGGACTCAACCACCTCCCAGGGCAGCCTGTTCCAGTGTCTGACCACTGTTTCTGTGAAAAATTCTTTCCTAATGTTCAGCCTAAACCTACCCTGTTGCAGCTTGAAGCCATTCTCTCTCGTTCTATCGCTAATTACCTGTGAGAAGAGACCAGCACCAACCTCTCTACAGTGTCTTTTCAAGAAGTTGTAGACAGTGATGAGGTCTCCCTTCAGCCTCTGCTTCCTCAAAACTAAGCAGTCCCAGCTCCTTCAATGGCTCTTCATAGGATTTATTCTCCAGACCCATCACCAGCTTCGTTACTCTCCTCTGCACTTGCTCCAGCACCTCCAGATCTCTCTTGTGTTGAGGTACCCAGAACTGAACACGATTCTCATGGTGTGGCCCCACCAGTGCTGAGTACAGGGGGACAATCACCTCCCTCCTTCCGCTGGTCACACTATTTCTTATACAAGCCAAGGGTGCCATTGGCCTTCTTGGCCACCTGGGCACACTGCTGGCTCATGGCCAGCATTTACAGCTTAGACCTTTACCGTCTACTTAGGTAGACATTTAGCTTAAATTTGAGATGTTACTACAGTTCATTGCTGGCCCTCTGCTACTGTTCTGCCTCTCGAGAGTAGCTCAATTTTCAACGACGTGGGAAATCAACTCTTAATATCCAGCTTTCAAAGCGTGGTAAGATCTGTGTTGAAATGCTACTATATAAATGTAAGTCCTTTTTATGTCTGAAAGGTACCCTTGTGGAGGTGGGCAATATTGGCTTGCTTTACTTTCCTATATGGCATTAATTATAACGCAGTAGCCCATTTTCCATACGCTGAGTCACACTGATAACCAAATGCCATGTATAATTCCCTTCATTCGTTGCTCTGAAAGTCTCTGGAAAATAGAAAACGTGTGCTGAGCACAGTTCTTCCACAGGGGCAGGTGGTTTTGTGAAGGGATTACTTAAAGTGTGCAAGTCAGAAGAGACCTCTGTGAGTGTGGGAGCTGACCTGCTCCACTACAGAGACCTGGAACCTCTTCTGGAAATCTTGGTGAAGCCCAGAACTTCAATTTGAGATCTGATGTCTTCAGAAAAAATGCCCACTTGGGTGGAACAAGAGGAATTTGGGGGAATTACTTTACTTCTCCAATCCCAATACAAGACGGTGAGTTCTCCGGGGCAGGGGACCATCTCTTCATGGCTCTGGTGCACAGGAGCATAATGAGATACTCTGGATTGTTGAAACCATGACTCCTTGGTCTCATTGTGGGTTCCTTAGGTGCTGCAATATGGATCTGAAGTGGGAGTTACTGAGCTGAACGACCTGGCAGCCAGGTTTTCTCTGAACAGTGCCAGCAGAGAGGGCAACAGCAACCTGGCACTGCAGCTCTTGGTAATGTGAGAGAAACAAGCTGTTTTCTTCAGGTTCTATTTTGCAGTGATGTTTTTGCATCAGTGCATTTTTTATTATTATTGTCAGCACTGTTGGCTACTTCTTACTTGCCGTGATTTGATCAGAATTTGATGAACTTAAGCGCTTTTTTTTCTGCTTTCATTTGTAAAAAGCAAGAAATACGTTTCTATGAAATGTGGGCACAATTCATAATAGAAATCTGTACTAGTAGAAGGGGTGACACAGAGAGCATACAAAAGTGTTCAGATTTGGAGCTAGAGAAAGATAATAGCTAATTGTCTGACCAATTATTTCTTTATTAGATAATGAGACTTGCTGAAATTGCTCGTTGTATAAATGAGACATCCTGCATTATTGATCAAGCTTCTTTGTTTTAGCTGCAGTGGAAGTATCCATTTCACTCTTACATGGCTATTTATCAGATCGAAACCTGACGTGCAATGATCCATTCATATGGTAATTTCTTATTATTTTTTTTAATGAAAAAAACTAAATACTGAAACATGCTTAAAGTAAGGCTGCATTATCTATCTCCTTGCAGTGCAGGAACATATCCACGGTTGTAATCTGTTAGATCAGTAGTCTCTCCAGTCTAGTGTTTTACCTCTGTTTGGTAATAAGCACTTAATGTTTCAGGAGTCTAAAAACCAACCCAGTTACTTCAATGGAGCAATGTTATACATGAGAGGTATAGCCCTTCCTGACCTTGTGAGCTGGTTTAGTCATTATATGAGGTGTAGTTACTTTTATTAATCAAAAGTGGGGAAAAGAATATTGAAATACAATCTCTAAAGCTCTTGAGGTCAAACCTACCCATTGATGACATTTTGTTTGCTGTTCCACAATGCTGTGACAGTTGTAGTGTTATCTATTCTAATTTTGCTCAAAGGAATTGGATTTCAAATAAACCTATTCCAAAAAGAAGCATGAAACCAGAGCTAAACAGAAGCCATCATCCTGTTAGTACCATAAGTTGCCTAATAACATGCCATAATTAAACATTTTGACCTTGACAAGAGACAGTGAATAAAGGGGGGAGGGGGGGGAAGTATATGCGTTACTTATAATCTTACTGTTTTTCTTTGGAGGCACAGTTTTTACTTAGCTTGGGTGAAATAGTGATTATTGCACATATTTCTGAAGTGCCATCGTTTGTAATATTAATCCCTTTAAAAAACAAAAAAGGGATATGTATTAGTGAACCCTCTTTACACTATGGTTTTAGAATCGGAGAGGCTTTGCAGTCAATTATTTATGTGCAATAAGTACTGAAAGCCTTATTATCTCAGAATAATCAATGTTTGGCTGAAGCTTGAGAACACTAATAGCTAATCTTAAAAGTCCTGATCCAGTGTAATTTGAAATAATGGCAGAACTCCTATTGATTTTAAGTGATTTTAAGGATGAGGCCAAAGAGATAATTATTTTAGATAATCAGTTGAAAACATCTGTAAAAGAACAGAAAACTTGACTTTCACTCTCTGCATAATATGGTATGAGGTATTTCAGCAGATGGGAGCTCTTGACTTCAAAACGGTGTATATTTGTATTTTCTCTTACCTTGGGGAACCTTGTTTAAGTGGTTATCTACAGAGCTGGTGTTAATGTCTCTGGGAAGAGATGGATGGCAACTGGAAAAGTTATGAACAAACTGCTAAAGAGTAGGGAGACTCGGTGAAATCCTGAAATACCTGCATATCTTTTTGCTTAACACTCGAATTACTTCTTTTTTCCTTGAATCCCCAGCAATTTTGTCTTTCCAGGATATGGTCTTGCTCATTCCGCTGAGGCCTCTTGCTGTTATCTCTCTTCAGCAACTCTGATAATTTGCCTGCGTCAGTGAGGAGTAACTTGTGGTACGTGGGAGGCTCTCTCCTCCTCGGACTCTTGGAAGATAAGAGGAGAAATGAAGGAAGGAACCACCCGAAATGCAAAAGATAGTACTAGGGCTTCAGGATGCCTTCTGGTGCAGAGTCTTGGACTTGTGGGTGCTGTGTCAGCACCCATGGGTAGAGCAGGGCTGGACAAAGAAGCCAAGGAGATATTCACAGATGGCAACAGAGAAGGAAAGAGGGGTTTCTGGCATTCAGGGAGCCAATTTTGTTCTCAGACTGGGGGCTGCTGGTTTCTGAGCTTGCACAAATGATGAAGGGTGGATTTTGGCTGCATTTGGAGGAATTTCTGAAATGTGATTTTATTATTATTATTATTGTTGTTGTTATTATTATCATCATCATCATCACTATCATTATCATTATTACTCCTCGAGAACTCAACCTGCTTGCCCATCCAAGCCAACAATGCTCTCAGAACTTCATTTTAAAGGTTGTTTCTTCGCATTTCATTATCTACAGAGTGGGAAAACCAAGAAAGAAGGCAGGAATAGTTCTGATAAATACAGCAGTGTTTAAAAAAAAAAAAAGTCTACTCTGTATGTCTTTTCTGCTGGGGTAAGGTATAGCAAACCTTCTATTACCCTTATTATAAAGAGATAGATTTTGTTTAATAGTGCTAATCTGTGACCACACTTGTGTGTGTCTGTTTATTGATTGAGTGGAGTTATTTTTGAATGGAAGAGTTTATTTTCTGGAGCAAGGGAGCCCTTTCCCACTATTTGCTGAGAGTGCTGGGGGGTGCCCAGCACTGTCAGTGCTGAGTGGCAAAAGAGAAAAGCTTTCCTCTGGCAAGGAAGAGGGAGCATCAGGAAGCAGCCCATGTATAAGCAGATATATCTAAGTAGGGAAATAGGACAGATACCCTGAGACAGTATCTGGCAAAGCAAGGGAAGAGACATGAACTCTGCTTTCCAGAGAAAGCTGCAGGGACTCAGCTCCTACAAAAGAGCCAGAAGTTCTGAAACTCCATAATATTTAGGTGCTGAGCTCACACTGATTTTTCAGTCTTAACAGGGGCTATATCTAGGTTCACGCATGCTCCTTCATAGAGTCCCAGTCCAATTTAGGAACATGATGGCCTCAAAGAAGCCTGAAGATTTTAGCAGTTTGCTGCCTTTTACCACCTCAGAATGGCTTTTTCTACTCCTAGAAATACGAAACACAGTAATCTTGGCAAAGCATATTTGATGGTCTGTTTTGGTGTATATATCTTATATATCTCCCTATCTTTTCATCCATATACTTATATAGAGTGTAGCAAAAACTGTGAGAGTATGACTAACTGATTTAAGAATACCTTGGTTAACAAACTAGAGGGTTCCCCCTCCCCCCCCCATCTAAAACAGTGAACCACATTCTCTCATTTCTCATTCAGTCACACATTAAGACAGATTTGACCAAGTATTTTTAGTTGGAGATTTGGAGCGGCTAAAGTAAGAAATCCTCTTAATAAAAATAGGAGCTTTTTTTAAACTATCTTTTATACCAGTGTAATTCCATTGACTTCACAAGATTTATTCCTAATACATTTTTATAGGAAAAGATTACAGGTTGTGGGCATTTTTATTTTTCTTTTACACTGTGGGGGTAACATTGCCACGGTGTTCGAGTCCTTCTAATGAAAAACTACTTTGTATAGCCTTTCCTTTTTACTGGTGGATGACACTTAGGCAAATAAACACCAAATATGAATATACAATACAATCATTACTTATTTTCCACAGGATGATGATGATTTTCTGGGTTTTATGAAGCATCACAAGTCATCCTGGGTTTCCAGTAGAACTGAAAGCTGGAGTGAATGTGAAAGGGTCAGGACAGAGACAAGCTAGAGGCACTCTACAAACTTCAGCAATTTTCATCAATTTTGCTTTGAATGACAAGAAATATTAAGCTTCTGCCTTCCAGAGGAGTATTTCTCAGCTAACTACGTTTACCAGTAGCTTTCAAATTTCAACTTTATGCTTCTTTTATTAAATGAAGAAAGATTGTGGGGACAGAGACTTTTTTTTAAAAAAAATATTTATGTTTTATTACACCAGCTTGTATTGTTGGATAGAAACCAGACAAGCTTCCAGGTGCAGAAATCCATCTTCGGTTTTGAAACAGAAGCCAATTTCAAGCCAAGAGTAGGCTGGGGACAATTGTTTTGAGTTTAACTTCGTTATAGTGATCAGCTGAACAAATAGAAGAGAAAAAGGTGTCGGACAACTTGAAGCAGATGAGAATGTTAGTGAAGTTGGAGGTGGTTAAGGTCGTGATAAATGTGTCTGAAATAGCTAACAGAATCCGGGAATGCTGCTGCTATTAAAAAGAGAGTCATAGAATCATGGAACGGTTAGAGTTGGAAGGGACCTTCAAGATCATCCAGTTCCAACCCCCCTGCCATGGGCAGGGACACCTCCCACCAGAGCAGGTTGCTCCAAGCCCCATCCAGCCTGGCCTTGAACCCCTCCAGGGATGAGTCAGGTGACAAGAAAACAGAATGGCAGATACCCGGACAGGTACACTAAAAAGTTTGGAAGAGATTGATTGAACTGCGAATCAAAGCCTCATTTTCATAGGAAGACAAGAAGCTATAGGGGTCTCTTTCAATATCACATCTCCAACACTGACTGACAAAACATAGGTGAGTAAAAAGTCATTTTAAGCCTTTGGACGTTTAGGACTTTCTTAAAGCTATAAAATTTGTCAGTCTGTAAGGGCAGCACAGTGAGCAGTCCAAGCTCACTGGACTCTCAATGGTGAAAAGCAGGCATGCTGAAAAAGTGACTTCATCTTGTATAGAAGTAGGTGTTTAGGGTTATTTCTCCCCTTTGACCATACAGGCAGTTAGAGTGAGTTACTCAGGTTCAGGCAGGTAACTTCTGAAGTGAACTTTGGACACCTGAAGTGAATTTCCCTCAAGTCTCCAGGACTTGAAAACACAGCAGGGCTTCAGGAGTGACCGTGAGCACCCACTGGGGATGGTTTGCTTTGCCAGGGGCTGTTCCCAGTTGCTGTTTGGATGTGCGCCTCCCCTTTGGGAAGGGAAGGGTTGGGTGGATGTAAGCCTGGCTGTGCTGCTTGCCCTCAGTGCCAGAAGGCAGAGTGGGACCTGTCTCACTTAGCCAGCATTGACACAGGCTCTGTCACTTGAAAATGAGGACTTAAAAGTCCCTAGGCCTTGAAAATCTGCACCCCGGTGCTGTCTACAGAAATGCCTCCCTTGCATTAGCTGTGCTGTGAAAACAGGATGAGATCGTGCCAGAAATTTTATCTTTAAAAGGTAATCCTTCTATATTTATCCATGCATTCATTCTCTGGGCATTAAATTCAAATGGAGATTATTCTTTTAAATGTTTATATAGATCTCTGCTGTTCTTTATTTTATTATACTTTGCTGAAACAATGCCATTGCTGTAGGAGTGTTTTATGTTGGTTGGATTTTTTTTTTAATATTATTCTCCAGTTTTAAAAGAAACATTAGGAAACCTTAATAACTCTTGCTGTTTTTTAAAAATGAGATCCTGTTCACTGAAAACTGCAGCAAATGACTGGATGCTTGGTATTTGAGTTCCCCAGGAAACTCATGCGGCATTGAGTTTGTGCTCGCAAGCTGACCTTTTTTATGCGTTATATAAGGAAAAAAAATAATCTTTATGAAAGTCAAGTCGAAGATAAGATCAGCACGGTGGGCTGGTAATTACATAAAGTAATGTTCAGTCATTAGATAAAATGTACAGTTGATCCTATGGCTTAGGTGTGGGCGAGGAATATGATCTAGCTTTACTGGTATAAAAGATGCAACTTTTTCATGCATCAGTTTCGGGAACGTACATCAGAGCATCAAGAACAGCTCGCCTTTAAATGCCATCCTGCAGTTTCTCAGCTGTCTGATTTATTCTTGTTGAACAAGGGAGGTAATATATTTTTAAATGTTTGTCGCTATTATAGAGGAACATTTACGTATTCTTTTTTTTTACATTCTCTTTCCCTTCCTTCCAAAAGTTTTCTTCCATTCTGTCAAAGTTTTTTCTTTGAAAACTAACTTAAAATGTTGCATGGGGACTAAAACACCAGTTAAACTAACTTTGTAAGTAAGAGAAAATGGGGTTCTAGAATTGTAAAGCAGCTAAATGGTGATGTTTTGTTATTTCTGATTGAGCCTGTTACTGCTTCATCAGTAACGCTGTGTTTTTATCCTGGTCAATGGCACTGATGTCAAATGTTGCACAAGTTGTAGTGCTAACGCATGTTTTAGGGTCTTTAAATTGCCAGCCATGATTAAATATGTTAAGGAAAGGGGGTGAGACGGTGGGGAAAGGCAAGTCAAGATTTCTCAGTCTTCAGAAGAGAACAGGGCTCAGAGAACTGGCAGCTGCTTCTCAGAAACCCAAGTGCCGCGTTCAACATTCCCATGGGGCTACCGTGTTTACAGCATCCCTTTTCCTCTTCCACCTGTTGATTAACATCAGAAGACTGTTTCTTGGACTCGCATGGGTTTTTGGTAAAAGCCCAAGCAGAGGTGTATAACTACAGGTTGCATTCAGCCTGTATGCATACATGCATACATTGAACTGGCTTTTTGTTACCTCTTCCAAATGCTTCTTTCCAGTGCTTCCACAATTGCTACGAAAATTTATTTTTCCTGTTCATTAACCAGCTGTTTTTAACTCTTTTATGCTCTGTTTTCTGCCAGTACAGACTGACTTGTTGGGCAGATGGGAAGGAGGAGGCGAAGTTACTCAAGGCATCCAACCTTTGCCACCTGTTAGTTGCAACCTCATTGGCCTCCTAGTCATTCAGTTTTAGCTGAGCTGAAGATCAGTCTCTTGCCTCTAGTTTTTGCTGTTTTAATTAGAAAGAGGCTTATTTCCGTTGTTATGCCTTCACTTGTTGAATTGGTGAGCATTGAATATCTGTCTTGCTCATAAACTTTGGTTCTTTCCACTTTGCTGACCCCAGTCAGGCATGGGCCATGTTCTCATCATCCTGCCTTTGGCCTCAGCCTCATCTGCCTGGGCACGATGTCTTTCTGATTGCTGCAAGGATGGAGCTCTCTTTGGCTTTGTTTTCTGGTTTCAAAGCTACCTTGTAGGGCCAGTGCTCCTCTGCCATCTGAATGGTTACCTTTGTTGGTCATGTTGTATGTCTGTTTAATCAATGAATCGAGAGCTGCTGACCTGTGCATAGCAGCTTTCATATTTCTCTGGAAACACGTGCAGTGACGGAGCATCCCTCTGCTAATCAATGTTCTCTTTGTCTACATCCAAGCGCTCCAGGTTCACTCTCAGATAATGATACTAGGCAAGTGGCTTCAGTCCTCAGTCCACCTCAGGTTTGTCTTTCCCTCAGGATGTGAGAAGGCATTATTTGAAGATTTGCTTCGTTGTGACAGCCCTTGCAGTGATTCTGCTGTGTAAGTGCAAAATTTGCAAAGAAGTAAGTTTCCATTATGTAAAAGTTATCTTTGTTTAACTGTACTTGATTTTCAACCATCTTTCCTGGTTAGGGTTGGCATTTCCTTCTCTGGTCTGTAGAGGATGCTTGAATAATGTCTACACCAAGTCTCAAGTTCAACTTCTTCGTTGCTGGTGTTATTGTCCTTCTCATCATCACCTCAATTTTAGAAATGTTTGGGGCCACAATTGGATCTGTCCCTGGAGAATATTTATCATGGAGCAGCAGCATTGACTGATGTATTTTGAAGAAGAGAAGCTCTTAAATATACAGATTGAATGCTTTGGGTTTTTTTTTTTTTTCTTTTTCTTTGCTTTTTGCTTGCTAAGCACGGTGGTTCTCGGTGTCTAAAATGTATGTCAGTGTTGTCAGCTTGGGGTCTTATCCTGCACATCAGTCATCAGCACGTCATGCTCTTGTGTGACACGTTCAGTCTTTTAAAGTCAAGGGATCAGGTCCTCTTTGAAGGTACAGGAGAAACTGTTCAAAAAGATCCTTTTGCAAGGTGCCAGTGATGCTGTCAGCGCTGCAGCTCAGACACAGCCCAGATGAGTGGTGGGTCAGCTCCAGGCACGGCCTCGGGGGGTGACTGGAGAGGTGGAGACATCTGCATGATCAGATAAGCTTTCTGAGAAGGTAAGTAAATTGTTTGGAGATTAGGAACCCGCGGCCTGGAATGCTGCCCCAGGGGGCTTGGCTGAAGCCAATCAGGAGCAACTGGGATCAATGGGTGAGGCACAGCCACGGCTGAACACCCTCTCATCAGGGTGAAGGTGAGCCATGCTCAGCCCCAGAATCCCTCACAGGAAGATCTGCAAGGGCAGGGAAAGACCCTGAAACTTAGTTCTCCAAGACAAGGCTATCTGAAGGAGCGTTGCTGTCCCTGTCAACTCTGTGGGCTGCCCCGGTTTGGGAATTTAATACTTCAGCATCTTTTAGATGATAGCTCTTTTCTTTGTGGACTCAGTTATTTCAACATGGGATATAAGTAGTTCCCGTTCATTTCTAAAGGAAGGGCTCAGGTCTCTGCTCTGGAAAGAAATAATTTTTAATGGGGAAATTCTGTTTTCTGGGTGAGAGACTGGGCCAAAGTGATCTTTGTGCACAATGAAGTTGTCACTTCAATACGGAGGCTTAGTGCTTGAGAAGGAAGGTTACAAACTTCAGGATTAAAATACTGCTTTTTAATACTGAAGAGCAGAAGTGAGATCCAGTATTTTCTTTTATGTGTTCATAGCTCAGATGAATCCAAGATTTTTAAGAGTACCATCAGATGGCCAAATGATCGGAAAAAGATCAGAAAAAGCATGTGACATCTTTAGCCTAACTCAGGTCTAACTGACTTTCTAGCAAGCGAAGTCATGCCACAGGCACGTGGGAGTTCTCTGGTTGAAAAGTTTCTTATGACAAGTTTATGACCCTTTTTCTTTCTTATCTGACCAGGCTGATATAAAATGCTTGGGAATAATTTTAAAGGTTCTCTGGCAATTACCAGAAAGCATCCTGCCAATCTGGCAGTAGCCCTTAGTATGTCTGATCTTTGGATGTGGAGAGAACTGAAGTTTCATGTGTCCATCCATTCCCTCCCCTCCTCCCTGGAATCTTACTGTGAATATTAATGAAAAAAAGTAAATTTTTAATTTTTTTTTTATATAAAATCAAGCAGAGAATTTGGGATGATATTCATAAAGTTTTGACATATATTCTGCATCTTTAATGTTACAGTTCCCCTAGTTATTCATATCAGAGATATGCATTACCCTGTGGTGTAGATCCTGTCAGGAGCCTGATCCAACGTGGGCTTCCCATGGGATCACAGCCTCCTTCAGGTATGCACCTGCTCTGGTGTCTTCCCTGGGCTGCAGGTGGTATCTGCTCCACCATGGACCTCCATGGGCTGCAGGGGACAGCTTACTTCACCATGGTCTTCACTACTGGCTTTAGGGGAATTTCTGCTCCAGCACCTGGAGCACCTCCTCCTTCTTCACTGACCTTGGTGTCTGCAGAGCTGTTTCTCTCACACGGTCTCACTCCTTTCTCCATTGTGCAGGTTTGGGGTTTTTTTCCTCCTTCTTAAATATGCTATCACAGAGGACCTACCACCATCAATGATGGACTTGGCCTTGGCCAACGAGTGGGTCTGTCTTGGAACCAGATGGCATTGGCTCTTTTGGACATGGGGGAGCTTCTGGCAGCTTCTTATGGAAGCCACCCCCGTAGCCCCGCTGCTACCAAAACTGTGGCACAAACCAAATACACCTTGCACGATGCAGGTGGCCCTGGGGCTGTTTCAAGACCTCCTGAGCTCTCTCTTGGCACTGTGTCTCCTCGGGCGCTCTGGAGCACAGTGTGTAGTGCCTCTCTAATTATATAGATCAGAGGAGCTTTCTCCCACCGAGGGACAGGACTGTGAAAATCTGTTTATGAGGACTTTGACATTAAAGAAGTCATAGAATTATTTAGGTTAGAAAAGACCTTTAAGGTCATCATGTCCAACTGTATACCTGACACTGCCAAGTCCACCACTAAATTGTGTCCCTGAGCAAGTTTCTTAAATGCTTCCCTGGGCAGTCTGTTCCAACATTTGATAACCCTTTCAGTGAAGAAATTTTTTCCTAATATCCGTCCTAAACCTCCCCTGGCACAACTTCAGGCCGTTTCAGTGTGTGAACAAATAATCTGAATCTTGATTTGGGAAATGATGTTCTGATGGGAAATTATTTGCCCTGAAATTAGTCTTTCCGTGTCCCAGATCTGCAGATTCTTTCATCTTCTCCGTAAGAATTTGTTGGCTATATCCAGCCTACCGTAAATACTAGGCAGTTATGGCATTTGAAGTTTCCGTGCTGTGGTTTATGTTAATAATCAGAAAAAAAAATCAAAAATGTTAAGGCCGGAAAGAAAGGCACATTTTTGTCATTGTGAGGAATTCGATTTTCATTTTCTGAGCCTATAAAATGCACATCAGGGCACTGCGTTTTCCATTTCCTATCCCAGTTCTAAGTTGCCTCTGTTCCTTGTGCTGAATGCTGTATGAGTGTGTAGCCTGGGTACTGGTACCGGACCCAGTGCAAAACAATCCTTTCAAAATGCCCATATTTGTATTTGCAGACACATCATGGATTGCTACGGGAAGTACGCAGCTGTCACCTTGACCATTTTGTCTGTATTTCTGCATCTCCTTCATGCTTTCCCAGATGGAGAGTTTCTCATGCAGGGTAAGCTGCTTCCAGCGTTCAGGAATAGGGCAATTGTCCATGAAGAGTATTTAACTTTCACATGTTTTATAAATGTGGCCATATATCTTATCATTCAGTTGCATTTGTTGACACTGAGATATGAAGGTGTAATAAATCAAGATAATTTTGCTATGAGTGTACTTCCTATTTCTTCTCTAGACTTGATTTCTCCAGGTCAAGAGTCTCTCATGACTGTGTCCTCATGTTGATGTGGATGATGTTAATCCTTGAAACATTATCGAATAGAAATGTTTTGATTTCTTGTCCTCTTGAGTTCTAAATGGCAATGTAACATCTGGAACAGCAGAACCAGAGTTTCTTTTCATAATATGCAGAATGTTTTTTCCCTGTAGATCCCAGAATATGGGGTGTTGGTGGTGTAGCATTCTTTGAAAGAGGCATATTAGAAAGATTTTAGGGATCTTTTGGAGGCTGAGGGTTTTTTTTCTATATTCAGTTTAAGACTGAATGCATGTGAGCTGCAAAAATGTCAAAACTCTTCATAACAGTGTCTTACCTGAGAGCTGGAAATGTCTAAGAAGCACTACAAATCCTGCTGGTGCTATTCAACTATCTGTAGCTAGCAGGAAGTTTTCTAGGGACAGCTAGTGTGGTAGACATACAAAACCACCTCCACAACTGCCAACAAAATTAAGTTAGAAAACCAGAAAAGATACAGTAATGCTTGTGCCTTACCTAGAAAACCACACTCTAGTTTTACAGCCGGTGAGTGTTGCAGAATGGAAGGACCCTAAAGAGGGGAGCTTTGGCGTCTGTGCTTTTCTGTTCTGCAGATGTGCAGCAGGAGAACGTGGCTGGTGTTTCCCTTTGCACTTTCCCTTTATTTTCGAAAATGAAAACACAGCTGCAGACCAAGAAAAAGTCTCTTATGTATATTTTTTTTTATATTTTTTTGTTGTTGTTTTTTGTTGTGGCAGGCTGTCCAGAGTGCAAACTAGGGGAGAACAGATTCTTTTCCAAACCAGGAGCACCCATTTACCAGTGCACTGGGTGCTGTTTCTCCCGGGCCTATCCCACCCCGATGAGGTCCAAGAAGACCATGCTCGTTCCAAAGAACATTACATCTGAAGCAACGTGCTGCGTAGCAAAGGCTTTTACCAAGGTGAGGCTGTGAATGAGACCCCTATAATCATCTTTTAGGATGCAATATTCAGCTGAACCCGTAAATGTTTTTTTTTTTTTTTTGAGGATATTGGTAAGATATTTGAGGGAAACATCCTTAGCACTTACATCCTTTGCACTTGGATTCTTTCTTTTTTTTCTAAGGAGGAAATTAAAGTGTTACCAGTACTGAGTGTGATACTCGGTTGGGATGTGGTGATGATGCAGTGTCACTGACTTCAGTGAAACTACTGTGACTGATGACACCCGAAGTTCTGGTGGTGGACTTCTTGTCCCTGTGTTTCTCACCCTCCTGGGTGTGCACCCTCCCCATTCACGCTATGCAGCGTGTACTTGATTTTAATTAGTTGTTTTCCTTGCATCTTTCTTGCATAGGCAAGAATTCTCTGGCAAGGTGGCTGGTCAATACTATCAATTACGTATAAGGGAATAAGGAACCAAAACCATCTGTGCACATTAGATTAATTGAGGTTGCATTTACTTTTAATAGAATAACCAAGAGGGAACTGTAAACATGTGCAACTAGTGGGAGCATTTAACACTCTCACCTGGAAGGTACTCTTAAAGAGAGAGTCTGCTAAAGCTAATTATTTTGGGAGTGATTCAGCTCCAGGTGAAGAAGCTTTAAATTTGATGTAAGAAGTGGTGAATTAATTGAAACAAGCTAATGTCTGCCCTGTGGTGATCTGAATTAGGTTTGTTGAGTGTGTTGGCTAGAGACCACTAGTTAATCACTCACAGATATAGTGCCATTTGAGATACCCTGGGGGATTCCAGACAGCTTCATGTGGCTGGCAGGCACAGGATACATAAAAGATCTTGTGGAGTGACAGCTGGAGGCTTGGTGGGATCCCCTCTGACATCTCAGCTGGGAATCGACAGCCGTCTGTGCACAGAATAGGGTGCTGGGTCTCTGCTGGTTGCAATGAGAGCCCAGATACCTGACATACCTATAGACACCTGTAGCTGAATCCATCCTGGCTCTTCATCTGAGTAGAGCACGGATTTTTTTATAGACCACCAACATTATACTTGCCCTGAGGCAGCAACTAGAATTTGGTTGAGACTTGAAATAAAAGGGGCTCATTGTGTTTGTGGTCTCCATTTTTGTAATCCCCATGAGAAATATTTTTAAAGACACTTCCTGATTTTTCATGGATTGGTTACTTGACACTTTTTGAAAACTAGGCACTTGAGGAAGTGCCAAAGTAAGGACACCAAACCATGTCACTGTGCATGTCACTATTGAAAACCTTTTCCTTGTGGCTCCAAAAGCCACTAGTGATGCAGATTCACAGGTTGGCATTCAGAGGCCGTTCTAGTACATGTATCCCGAAAAACCTGTGTACCCTGTGGTTAACAAAAAGGCTTCAGACCTCTTTGACTCGAATGCTGGTTTACTGGTGTAGCTAATCCTAATTGTTTGTTATATGTGTCTGTTGTTTTTTGTTGTTTTTTTTTTTAAGATTACCCTTAAGGACAATGTGAAGATAGAGAACCACACAGATTGTCACTGCAGTACCTGCTACTATCATAAATCCTAAAACCTGTCCCTTTGTTATTGATCAAGGACAACGGTGAATGGAATATTTGTTTCTCAGCTTTTCTTGCACCACTGTGTGAAATCTTATGTTTTCTGGTCAAGACATTGGGTAGACCTTTGAATAAGATGGATGGCTGTTTTATTTCCTCTTTGCTTCTTCATGCATTTAAGTAAGTTTAATTATTTCCACTTGGGATAAAATACAACACTTGCATGACAACCGGAGGCTTGATCTATTTTTAAAATAAACTGTCAGTTAAATCATCAATGTTTCTTGAGGAAAAATGGTGATTTAATAGCTTAAAAAAAAAAAAAAGATTCTGCTGCAGTTAATTTCTAGATTTATTTATTTTTTTGTGGGAGAGGGAGGAAAGAAGGAAGGGAGGGATGGAAAAGAGGACAGAAAAAGAAGCAATAATTTCCCCTTATTCATTTCCTGATTAGATTTTTCTGAAGACTCAACATTTTGTTTCTCCTGTTTCTCTTCTGTTTGTTCTTTACCTTGTGAGCAGAAAGTTTAACAGTATATCATTTATGTCTGGTGCTCTGTCTTTCTGTGTCATCTTTTATTTGTCATTGAACTTAATCTCCTCCCATATAGATAGATAAATGAGTGTACAATCAGACACTGTAAAGAATTGTACAGTTTCATGTAACAGAGGAGTCGTACAACAGTATTAGCTGCTTAAAGTATGCCTGAGCAGCATGGTGTAGGACTTTAGTATATGTTCTGGACTCAGATATACAAACGGGAAAGGTAGAAAATATGTTAGGTGAAAAGAGGACCACAGGATCTGTATTTAGAATGCATGACCTTAAAATCATAAACAGGGATTTCAGGCATATCTCTTTCTCAGTTGTAGTGGGTTGGACCAGAGTCTCTGGAAGAACTACTTGCAGGTCTGGAGCCTGTCCCACAGGAACTGAAGTGAATGAATTCCCCTGCACTTTACTCTAATATCTGGGGTGAGAAGATCAGCCCAGATGTACAGTCACTGGCTGCAAGGGTTTAAATGTTCTGTCTCAAAAAGCCTCTGATGTATCTGGGGGGCATTTCCCTGCAGCAGGTGCTGTGAAGGCAGCAACAGGGCTTCTAATGGGGACAGGGAGGGTTGCCTGGGCTCAGGCTGTGAGGGTGACTGGTCTGTACTGGAGTACGGGCCTGGCTGAAGGCTGCTGCAGTGCCCAATGGCTTAAGCAGTTGGGACAGGTCTCCAGGGCTGAGCTGTGATGGGGCACTTGAGCAGCCTGAGATGGGCAGGGTCTAATGATGGTTTAAATCCACTATTCATCTACCCTTCTGTTTACTGGAGTGCAAATTCAGTGCCATCTTCTAAGAATATAGTCGTGAGGCTTTGTGGAGAAGAAAAGACTTCTGATAGATAGGGGAGATGAGGTTCTTAGAGAAGCATTATTCAGAATATGTCCAGTAAACCTTATTAGCCTGGTCTCCGTGTCTTAACCCCCTGATTCAGTCTCTCACCCTTGGGAGTGACTGATCTGGTCAAGTCCCGTGTCCTAGTGCAGAATCAGCTGCACCATACCGTTCCTGTGAGAAGTTTTGCCTGATTTGCTCCTGGAAAAAAACCCGCAGTGGTTATTCCAGAATCTTCCAAGGAGACTGATCTTGTTGCTTCACTTCCTAAGTTGGAAAATGTCAACCTTCTGGAAAGGTTTTCTCTCATATTTTATCTATGTCTCATTTGCTTTGACATTACTTTTAGTCAAAACATCTGGAGCACCTCTCTTTATGAGGAAAGGCTGGGAGACCTGGGTCTGTTTAGCCTGGAAGAGAAGATTGAGAGGGGATCTCATTAACGCTTATAAATATGTAAAGGATGGGTATCAAGAGGATGGGGTCAGGCTCTTCTCAGTGGTGCCCAGCAAGAAGACAAGGGGCAATGAGCACAAACTGGAACACAGGAAATTCCATCTGAATATGAGGAAAAACTTCTTTACTTTGAGAGTGACAGAGCCCTGGAACAGGCTGCTCAGAGAGGTGGTGGAGTCTCCTTCTCTGGAGACATTCCAAACCCTTCTGGATGCGTTCCTGTCCAGTCTGCTCTGGGTGACCCTGCTTTGGCAGAGGTGTTGGACTAGATGATCTCCAGAGGTCCCTTCCAACCCCTACTATACTGTGATCCTGTGAAAGGGGAGGTAGTCCAGTAGGGTGGTCTTTAGGATGAGTTTAATAGCATCAGCAGCACAGTGTTTCACAATGAGAAGTCTAATTTCTCATTCCAAATGATCACTCAAGACATTATGGGAGTACACATCAAGCAGCCGCGACAGCTGACTCACAGTTCCAAGCTGTTGTACCGTTTTATTAAACATGATTGATGTGGGTACTTTTGTAGGAGAGCCAGGTCCTGCCTGGGATTTCTGGGCAACGAGACAGGAGTGATATGAAGCTGCAAGCTGATTACCTTTGGGAATGGTATTGCATTTTCCCATAACTTTGACAGGTCTGAAAGGGAGAGCAGAGAAGCACGTTCTCTGGAGTTCACTTGCAGGGCAGATGTGCCTTTTTGCCCTGCCAAACTTCTTGGATGACCTCTTACTCAAGTGAACTCCCCTGGCAGAATTTAATTGTTCATGTTTGAAGGTGAATGTAAAAGTCAAGGCCATAGTCAGGAGAGTGGTGGTGGTAGGTCTGTGAGCCCATACACAGTCAGGGCTAGGAAAAACAGTTCTAAATGTTGTTAGGAAGATAATACTGTTGACCATAGTAGAGAATAAATAGGATACGAATGGGAATGTGTACTAGAAGACAATCTAGATTTGTCTCTGTAGGATTAAATAACGGATTTCTAGTAGGAATGGAAAACAGAAAGAAAAAAAAGTACAATATAGGTTTTTTTTTTACTTTAGAAAATGTCTGAAATAAAGGTGAGATTAGACATATATATTTGAGAGGGCACAAAATCAGAAGAGAGCCTAATCTCTTGTTTACAGAGATAGCCAATGTGCATCTTCTATATTTTAGGAACAGGGTATTTGTGCACGGAGTTTAAATGAAGTCCTTGTCAGTGTGGTTTATAGGTAGTACTAAATCAGTCAGGCTGATGCTGCAGGTTAAAAATGCTGAAGATCAAGCAAGCTGAAGATAAAAATGGTACATTTTTACTGTCACAGTGACCTACATAAACCTACGTCACCGTAGTCCTAATAAGAAATTCATTTTGTGAGCAGAGGGGCTAATGGAGCTTGATTTCCCGACGATCTGTGCCCTGCCCCACCTCAGCAACCGTGTCCTCAGCAACCCGCTCTGAGGTCATTGCTTATCACCCAAAAATGCTCAAAACCAGCCAAAGGGTTAAACAGTTGCTGAGAAGCGGCTGTCAGACAGCTGTGTGGACAGGCAGGCAGCCTGAGTGCCTCCCTGCTGTGAGATGCCAGGCTAGAAATCCTTCTGATGATTCAGAGGTATTGCGATTTCCAGTCCGCAGCTGGCGAGTGCGGGAAGGGCGTCTTCTCGGCAGAAAGATAAAGCTCTCGAGCTGTAAGGATGATTTTAACAAACTGAAATTTCAGACCAGAATTCTTACTCTGAGCCAACCCAAGAAGCTGCAAGTAAGCAGTAGCCTGCCTTCCGTCTCCCTGTCACCCTGCCTAAACGAGGATTTTAAATAGTGGTGAGGGGGAAAGAGATTATCCCAGAAATTGTGTTGGATAAGTACAGGTTATATGTCTCATCTTCACAGCTGGGTTAAAAAGCTCTTTACTAACTTGGAAACCACCAAATATACAGCAAGGGCCTCCTGCAATAAAGGGAAGGCTGCTTGGCTGTGTCAAACAGGATTGTCATGAAAAAACCAGAAAGATTTGAAGATGACATCAGGAAACATAAACACATTTGGTGATGGAATAAAACTAACAGTTAATCACTTCATTAGCACCTGGAGGATTTCCCCATTTAAGGGGTTTCCCTGTTGCTCTGCTGTTTCCCATGTCTCTGGCATATGTTACCCCAGCACTTGGCCCACAGTCAGGTTGGAATAAGATGCCATCTCATTATATGCACACGTGTAAGCAGTAAATCTAACGGTTACTGGCCTGCCAAACCGTTCTGGGCATTGAGGTATGAGAGAAACCAGTGTTCTTTGGGTTGAGGGAAATAAAAAAAGCTGGCAAAATTTGCTTTGTGAGAGGATTTAATCTCAGTGTAATTTCTTGGGAATTTGTTTTTGTTTATTTGATAATATGTTTTAAAAAACTTCTGTCTCTCTCTGTGGTTTGGATGGTCCAAAGGCATAAAAAACGCCTTTCTGGGTCAAACCCAATCATCCTTATAGCCTGAGTACTCTGTTTCTGACTGGCAATATCAGATGCTGTTTAGGACAGCACATGAGTTTGGCCACTTCTTGCAGTCAGTTCCCCTTGTGCCAGCTCCAGTATCCACCCTTTTTTACTGGGAGGTGTTTGATGATACTCTCTGCCTTGTTCCTTTTGTATCTACCCACGCACTTCTTTTCTATGAATTTATCTAGCCTGGTTTGAACCTGCTGATACCATCTACCTCCATAACCTCCGGTCGCAGTAAGTTAGAGAAGCATAAAAAATACTTACTTTAATCCATTTTTAAACTAATTTCCTAGACATTGCCATCATTATTTTGTACTACTCATCTGTTTCTCTTTTTAGTGTTTTCTTCTCCATCGCAAAGAGCCCCCAGTGTTTTCAGATTTTCCCTTGTCAGGCAGCTGCTCGATCATTTTGATTGTTTTCCTCTGTACCTGCTTTAACCCTGCTGCATCATTCCTGGGATGCAGGCAGCAGACCTTGAGCTGTACTCAGTTTTGCTGCTAGGTATGACTTTGGTGTAACCACATTCATGTCCTCTGTCGTGTTCTCAGTACCCTTTTGTCATGATGCTATTTTGGCTTCTGTTGATGACCAGAGAATTGTCAACAATGACTCCTAGGACCTTTTTTTTTTTTTTTCCTGACATGCTCACTGTCTGTTCTGTATTCAGCATCACGTAGGTACAGTTTGGATTATTTTTCCCTGGAAAACGTTGCTTTACTTTTATCTGCTCTGAAGCTTATCTGACCTGTTTGTCCGTTTAGTTTTGTGTGGTCTTTCTGGGGTCCTTCACCATCAGCATAAGATTTAGCAGTCTGAAAAAGCTTGGAACAACCTGTGAATCTGGAAATTTCACTGTGAATGTCCTTCACTATATCTCTGGTGAATATGTTGAATAAAATGTGTTCCATTATTTTTCCTTGAAAGTAAAATTGCCCAATTAAGCCTTACCCTTTGTTTCCTATCCTTTAGCCAGCTTTTACTTCATAAGGAAAACCTTTCCTCCAGCCCTGTGGCCACTTAAGTTTCTTTAAAAATGCTCTTTCAGCATTATTTGGCCATGTCTTCATTTTCTGCAGTGTTATAATTGTAAAACACTCCAAATCTTAGTATCCAGCTCAAACTGCTGCTTGACAGAGATTGAACAACTGCCCGCTGGCTGCTAAGGTTGTCTTTACCCTGCTGCTGGATTTGGAATCAGATCTCCTTACAGCTGAGTCAGTTTTGATTTCTTGAAAATTTCATAAAGATACTTTCTTTTGGACCAAACCTCTCTATAGTTAGGCTCAGAGAATGCAAGGCTTGAGTTTCCTGGCTGCTTTCTGCACCTCTGCATGGAGAGAGCCCCAAGAAGTATTGGTCCAGAAATGAAACCACCACTCCAACCACAGCTGCTGTCCCTGTTTTTCCTTCCAGAAATGAGTATAGTAAGTCATGACTGGCCTATATCAACACTTTAACTTCCACCACACAGCCACAGCTAAGCTAACTGGTTTAAAGAGAGCCAACATGCTCTTTTCTCTCTCTCTTTTTTTCCCTTTCCATTTTCTTCCCCCTCATAGTTCTCTGTCCATCTTCTCCATAGCAATACTCGAGTGAATTCAGAGGCTCATCAGCTTTCATCCTCGACAGACAGTGCTAGAGGATGTTATTCCTTGTTCTCACTCCTTTTAATGAGCATACACTCATTAATTTGCCAAGTAAGATAAGGCAAGGTGAGGGCATGACGGGAGAATTATTTTTCTTCCCCTGTAAGTTTTTGAGTTAGCTAGAGTTGGAATAGCTATGTTTTCACATGTGTTTGTCATTTAACTTGTTTTATGTCTTTATACTAAGCTGTTCATAATGTTCCTTTCATGCAAATGTGCTCCCAGAGGAGGGTACAACAGCAAAGCAATTCTGAAAAGTCACCAAATAAATTAAAACATAACATACCGAGCCGTGTATTCTTGAAAAGACACAAGGGTGCGCAGTTGCCTGGGAACCCTGGGGAAAGGAGCTCCAGCTGATGGGGCCTCCAAGCACGAGGCTGGAGCTGAGTCTGGAAGGGCTCTAATTTAACCTTTAAAAGAGGTGGGTAATTGTATGTCCATTAGTAACGTTTGCGGCCCTGAATGCAAAGATAACAGCAAGCAGAAACAAACCCAGCGCTCCAAGGCGTAAGTTGGCCGTGTAAATGTTGGGAACAATGTTTTTCTTCATTATGTTTTGGTGAGATCAAATACTCGTTTGTGATTGAGAGATTTTCTTTATTTTGAGTTTGTTAACCATTCCATGGGCATGAAGCATTAGCTGTTGCTGGGGTGATGATACAGGGGTTCCTACTGAGACAGAGTTCCTAATAACGGTTCTGTCCAGTTTCTTAGTATTATTGAATGTTTTCTGTTCCAAGCAGAAGAGTTGAAACATGATCTTGCTCTGGATGTGCTGCCAGGCAGCGGAGAGACCGAAAAATGGCGGAGTGGAGCCCGTGGAGACTGTAAAGCAACAACTAAATTTTCTACATAATGCAGTTTCCCCATCCTTGGCCAGAAGTGAGCTTGTTGGCTTTTTGTTGATGCCACAGATGCCATAGATTTTGATGAAGTTCTTGGGAAGAGAAGGGGTGGTGGTGTTACAGATCAGTCTGGTGGTTCTGCTGCGGATCAGTCCGGTGGCTGCATTCTAGATCAGCTCAGGAAGGAGTTGTGGTTCCTTGATCTGGATGTTGGGGCTCTACAGGCAGAAGCTGGTGACTGTGGAACAACATTTCTTGCTAACCAATGGGATTCTGGGTGTCCATGTGGCCACAAACATAGGAGCAGGTCTTTTTCCTTCTGGGTGTTTGATTAGAGTGTGGCTAATGGGCGATAATGCCTCGAATCTTAAATGAGAAATGTGTTTAAGCATAATGCCTGTTGTAGACATAATCTCTGCTGAGAAATTCTCATCTATTTGAGCTATGCTTTGTAGTTTCTAAAACCCAGTTTGCAGTCACTGTTTTGATACTTAGAGTTAAAACTCTGGCCTTGGTGTTTCCTATTTCTTCTGTTTTATATTACAATGTAGTATAAAGTGTTAAGTAAAATTGTTACTGTTTTCTTCCAGGAAAAAAAAAGAAAAGAGTGTGTTTTTCTGCTTTTGTTATTTTAAAACCTCGTTTCAATGGGCTGGGCAGAAAATCTTGTGCATGGTAAATAGACAGTAGTGTAAGACTGGAAACCACAGCACTGACTTCCACCTCTTCAGGTAACATAAAATGGGCCTTACAGGAAAGAGGATTTGGACACGGTCTGTATCTGATCGAGTCCTCTGAGCAGATGGTATAAAAGAAGTCCAGACAACGCTCCCTGAGGCCTCTCCCCACCCTGAAGCCCTGATGTGAATAGTGCAAAGGCTGGGAGAACACGATTGTTTGTCTGTTTTAACTCCATCATCTACTTTCTAGGCATCATAGCCTATACCAGAGAGGTAATTACAAGTTATCAAAGATCCAAAGACCAACATGATCATTTCCAGAAAACCATCAACAAAACACACCTAAAAAACGTTTAGCTGGGCTTTCAGGTAGCACCATCCTTTTTAGGAGAGCACCCTGTGCTCCACTGGGGAATCTTCTCTGGACAAAGGACACATCTCCAAGAACAAGAATATGTATGTAACATGAACTACATGAACAGCACATACATAATAGCAAGATGAAGAAGCCCCATCTATGTGTATTTCTCTTTGTTGCTAAGTACCCTATAAAATAATTGAAGAAAATCACCTTTTCACTTAGATATTCTCAAATCCCCCTCTTTTACCCTCAAGCATCTATTCCCTGAGCCGTGGCAAAACCCTCTGCAGAAGCGAACGTACCCTGTAGCCATAATACCTTAAATGGAACCCACTTGCAGCAGAGCAAAGAGAAATCAGCAAATCACTAGAAACACTGCGACGAGTACCCCAGGCAGTACAGCCTGAGAAACGCAGCTCCCCGAACACCTTTGTGTCAGTGAGACCAGACCACCATCACCACCAGTCACACTCTCAGCAAGCGGCAGGAGCAGTGGTTTCCCAAGGCAGGCTTACAAAAAACTGAAAATGAACTAAAATTCATGGCTAGGCTTCATAGCAAAGATCACAGACTGGGCAGGAACACTGCTTTCCTGGAGTACCGCAGCTTTTCCTGGTGAGTCTGTCAGTTTTTCTACCTCATCTTCACGCCACAGAGGCTGTGGCCCTGTCACCTCTTCTCATTTGCATCCTTCTTTGTACCACAGAGGTGCAAACTGTCCTTTTCTTTAAAGTTGGTGAAATTCAGCAAATATTGCCTGTCTGCAGCTCGCCTGAAGCTTGCTGTGCTCCTTCAGACTCAAGGAGATGCTCCTCTGTTCCAGAGCTCACCCTTTTTTCCTGGATCTATCAGCTGATGTGTAAAAGCAGTTGTCTCTCTGCAAACCTGACCCTACTCGCACTCCCAGACCCTTACAGATACCAAATACTATTACAGCTTCAGGGTGCTTTTCTTATCTGTAAAAAAAAAAAAAGTCAATCTGTCTTTATTCTTAATGAGGCCGTGGAAGCGCAGGGCGGTTCAGGTGGGAATGGGCCCCAGGAGGTCTCCAGCTTGACCTGCTGCTCACCGCCAGCTCAGCTGTGAGATCGGGTGGCTTTTAATGATGCTGGGACGGGTCTGAGCTTTAAAGAAAGAAGACAAAGGCAGAAATGCTTTAAAGAGCTTTTTTTGTGTGTGTGTGCGCAGGTGTTGCACAACCTGGGTGTCGTGTCGGTGTAGACCCAAGGTCAACTTAATACATCTCACTTTTTCTTATCCCTGCTGGGTCTGTATCTGGAAGGAAAAAAACCATACGAAACAAAAAAAAAGTCCCATCCAATTGTCTCCTGCCAACCTGTATTAATGTTGATGTAGACTGAGGTGCCTCCCTGTGACTATCGGGTTCTCCTGATTGAAATGCTGCTTTCAGATCTCCTGTCCCCCATCCGACATGCATATTCAGCTGCATCTCAGAGGAAAAGCTCCTCCTTTCCTCCTTTCTCTTTTTTTTTTTTTTCTTCTTTTCATTTTTCCGAATTTATTTCCTTGGAACTTCGAAAACATGAATATATTACAGAAGCATTAGCAAGAATCCAAAGGCTTTGGATGCTTTGTGTTTTTATTTTCCAAGAGCCGTTTTTCTTTTGCTGCAGTTCCCTGTGTGAGTATTTACGGCCCTCGAATGCCATCCAGTGGTGGAAAGGCAGGGCATCTTCCAGCCTGCTGACAAACTGCCTCCAGCCATGGCAAATTGACACGTAAAATTATTTTTTCCATTAACAGCGTATCGTTCTTGTGCCCTATTTGTGGTGAAATCAGAAACCATAAAAACATATTTTATACGGCAGGGCGCAGCAACAGAAAACCCATCTGGTGTTTCACAGTTCTTTAAAATGCGAGACAGAAATGGACCCTATTTATAGTTTGAATTTGTCTAGCTTTAAAGCTCAAGCTTTAAACAACGGTCAAGGCTGACTTTTTAATTGTTATCACGTTTGGGTTTTTTTTGGTTTTGTTTATTTTTTTTTTAAAGTAGAATTTTCTCTTGGGGTTTGCTAGATCAAGAGAGATAAAATGTGAGCTCACGTGGAGGGGGACTGATTCCATTAGCATTAGCCATTTCCACGCAAGGCTTTGGAATATCAATATTGGGTATTTCAGAAACCCAACACACAGAGACTGCAAAATACTCCTTGTTGAGAGTACATTGTGACTGTAAAAGTAGTTTCTGACTTTCCTACGGTGTGGATTCAGTAAAGATTTGATTCTATGCAATTACAAAAAGACTGCAGGTAACGGCAAGCTCTGTCAGTTCAGCCTGTCAAATAAATAGCAGGTTTGTTTGGAGGTTAAAAATGCATACTGTTTTTTGAAAAGTTTGGGTTTGATAAAAAAACCCCACCAAATAACCAATATACAGGATAAGCACAGTTCTTCAAATAGTTACCATTGCTTGGTTCTTAAACCACAATTTGAAAAGTCAGCTTTCCACTGTTTTCTCTCCTCACCCAGTGTCTGCTTTTCCCTGCCCTTGCCATTTAATGCTCATGGATGCTTTAGGTTGGAAGGGATCTTAAAGGTGATCAAGTTCCAACCCCCTGCCACGGGCGGGGACATCTCCCACCACACCAGGTTGCTCCAAGCCCCATCCAGCCTGGCCTTGAACCCCTTCAGGGATGGGGCAGCCACAGCTTCTCTGGGCAACCTGTTCACCACCTTCACAGGAGAGAATTTCCTCCTAATGTCAAATCTGAATCTACACTCATGGCAATATAGAATGAGCAAAGAGGTAAATGGCCAGAAAATGGAAAGCAGCAACTAAAAATTTTAAAAAAGAACATGTTATTATTTTATTATTTCTTCTTACAAAGAAGAGCATCTTCTTTGTTATATCTGCAAAACTATGATTAGCAGTCTTTTAAAGCTCTTATTGTTCAGGGCAAATTTTCTGATTTAAGATATTTTCTGCCCAGTCACCTCTGCTTTTCAGTGCGATGCACGTCAAACTATCATTTCTTACCCTCCAGCAAGATTCCCTGCTTGTGCCCTGAGCTGGGACCATTTCTGCTGCCCAGTGCTAGACCATGAACAAGGGTCAGCCCTTCTCCTGAAGCCTTGAGCTCCTACGTGGACCCTTCCTCACCAATTGCCTTGCAAGGATTTGGAGTGCAGGGGTGAACAGATATTCGTGCCATCTTCACCTAAAAGTTCCCTTCTTCTGTCCTACTGTTATACCTGGTCATTCATACTGGTGACCAGAAACCCTCGTTGTTGGAGGGTGATCATTGGGAATTATCTGAGTATAGCCCTAGTTTTGGAGGACAAATTTGGAGAAGGACAGACCACACCAGCTGGCTTCAGGAGGGGAAGCAAAGAGTTGTACTGTTAGATGGCTGAGGGTCTGTGCCTTTTGTGCACAAGTCCTGGGCAGAATAAAGTACTCAGTGAAATAAATCCTGACTCCCAGACCATGCTTGTGGTTATGTTTGGCACTGGCATTAACTTAGCTGTTGTGCTGAGGCACCAAGTTGTACCTGATTCTGTTTTCATTTCATCTAAAGTTTTAAACAATTTGCGCATTTGGGAGGACCGCCATGGGATGGGAACTGTGGGATCAGCAATGCCAGTGACTTCCCCAGGTATCATTTTCAGGGAAGCTATTGCAACAGCAGTGGCATACATTTTGGGATTAACACCCCAAACCCGCCTGTCTCCGAACACTAATCCCAGAGAAGAGGTATCACTCCGTTCCATTGTTGGTGTTACTTTTCTTCACCCTTTGCTTTGACAGGCGTGTTCCCGATGCCTTTTTCATGAAGATCCTGCATACGCTTCTCTTGATGAGGCAAATCACATCCCTCTTTTATCTGCCGCATCTCTCAAGGAACAAAGTGCTCTTAGAAACCAGGACTCGTAGCAGTTCTCCAAGAGCTGAAAAATAAGCACAAGCACAGATCAAGCCTTGAAAATTAAGAGCCTAGCATAAAAGTAATGAAATTATTAGCAGCAATAGATTGTAAGTTTATTTGCCTGCTGGCTTTACAGTCTTTAGTTGTAGCACCTTTTCAAGCTTCCCTGCCTTTCCCTTTCAAGCTTCCCTTCCATGTACCCCCACATCTTGGAGGAAGGCACCCAAATGGGGTGCCCACACCCCAGGATACCTGGTTCTTCCAGTATCTGCCTCTGCTCCCCAGCTCTGACTGTTCTCTTCAGGCTGCCCAGGGTGTTCAGCATCTAACACCGAGTGAATCTTGACAGCAGAAGGCACAGTTGCCTTTTGTGTGAGTGTTTGTAGTTTGAGCTGCCTGCATGGTACCCTGTATTCAATGTCATGAGTTCTGCTGGTGCTCAGGACAGTGGTGGTACCAGCAGGCAGCACAGATCTCCTGTCCTGGCAAAGCCAGCCCGCGGTTTGTGTGGATACACCGGAATTTCTGCCAGTCCTGCACAATCTGAGGCCGTGGCTGTCACGTTTGAAGAATCTGATGGGTACATTGTGCAGCCACATCATGACCTGGTGCCATCCTAGTGCCACACAAGCATGTTTTCTGCCTTGCAAGAAGAGTTTCTGCCGGGAGCATCTCCTAGTATTTAAGAGTCTGGGGAGTGTTGCGCTCTTTGCTGGGTTCCTCTCTGTTTACACGTGGTGTAGTTAAACTCTCATTTCCATCAGTACAGGAGCAAGCTTGGAGGCTGGGTGGACATAATTTCCTTACAAAACATCCCCGTTTTCACCAGGACCTATTCCTATGTTTCTTTCTCACCTTGTTTTCTGTCACTGGGGGTGCAGATATTCCTGTCGAGAGTCTGTGTCTGTCCGCCAGCTCCTCTCTACCTCGCAGCGGCATATCCTGCGTCTGCCAGCAGATGCCATCAAAACTAATCAAATGTGAGAAGCTACAGGTTCAGGAGGTGGGGACAGCCCTGCTCCTTTTCCACTTTCTCCTCTGCTTCCCACAGAAAGGGGAAGGGATGATTAAAGAATGACTAAAGTAATTTAAAGAACAGGTTAAAGAACATGTAAGTTTGATGTCTTCAGGCTGACCACATCTGATTAAACAAGTATGGGAAGAACTGGTCAAAGCCACCTCTGGGTAATTAACAACCATGACAGGGAATTAAAGGAGTGTGGGGAGGCTTAATGTGCCTGCATTTTGAAATAAGGCTTGAATAATATTCCTGAAAAAGAAAAACCTTCTACAGGTCCAACCAGACTAACTCTGAGATGATGTAAGGACACGCTTCTAAGCAATCAATCTGTGTACACCTCCTCAAGTAAAACGAAACAGTCAGCACAGATTTGTTGAAAATAAATTGTGTGAAAGAAAACTATTTTCGTTCTTTGACAGGATAATGGCCTACTCTATGAGGGGAGGTGAGAAATGTAATTTACCTTGCATTTAAGTCAAACTTCTGCTACAGCTATTGGATATATTATTTTCAAATCATGTCTGGGTCTAGAGAACATTTTTGTTCCTAGGTGAGTGCGGAAGTAGCAGAAAAACTGTACTTCTAAATAATTTTCAAGGATTCACTGACTTTTCAAGTGCAGTCTCCTGTGGGACAAGACCTAAGGGAGGCTCTGATAATTGTTTTTTATTAATGATTTGGATGATAAACTGGATAGGATACTTGCAAAGTTTGTGGGTAGGTGACATTTAGTGTTTGTTTTTACATCCTTTAGAGGAGAAAAAATCATATTCATTTTGATATATAGGGCAAATGTTCCAAAATCAAGGAAATGAAATAAAAAAAAAAAAAGAGGCAAGTGAAAGTGCAACACATAGGAATTCTAATTCAAAGCACATATTTTAAAATAAGTATCTTTATAAAAGCATTGCAGCAACAGAATAGAAGCCTCATGTCACAAGCTGCATGAGGTAAAACTCAAAAAAAAATAAAAAAAAAGAAGAAAACTGGGGGATGTGGACTTATTTAACCCCAGAAAGAGAGGAATGGAGGGAACTATTGTCTTGTAGCAGACAGAAAATTCTTATATAGATATCAATAGAAAGGGTGGTGGGATGGGACACAGAATAAAAATTAGCTTAATGTACAGTAAAAAACAATTAGTGAGAAAACTTTGCAGCTACAAAGGCAGCTGGAGCAAGCTGCAGGTGGTCAATGTCTACATCCAGAAAGCTCAATACAGGGGATTGTGAATGGATTTACTGCTGGTTTCTGAAGCAGGAGGTGAGGTGGCTGCAGAAGCAAGAAGTGGAATATTACTGTTGTACAAGTTGGTCCTAGACCTGCTAGATGCCTTGATTGCCTTCCTCTCCACCAGCTTAGCAGAGAACCAACCACTTGTGCTCTCCTTTCCTGGTTGGTGCCTGCCAGGGGTATTTGAGAATGCCTGCTGCGGATAAATGGTTATTTTCTATACGGGGTTTACGTACTTCACTGAAAAGCAACTTTTTCAGGCATATGTGAGGAGTATGAGAAGCGATTGGCTGTAAAGCCTGCAGCTCAGAGATATGCATAAGAGATTTCTCTTGCTGCTAAAGGTCATTTGTTTTTTCTAGTAAACACATGCTTGTTTAAGTGGTGCGCTTCCTGGAATACTTCCCTCCTGGGATAAGAGTTGCTGAAGAGTTTTCTGATAGTTAAATGTACACCATATGGGGCATTTCATACTTGTAAGTACTTCTTGTAATAGGCACTCAACTAAAGAGGAATGAAAAGAAAGTGTGTCATTCTGAACCTCTTATTGAGTGGAGACTGGTTTCTTGCCTTCTACTGTTGACTTGAGGGGAAATTGATTGTCTTCTTCTGGGTTAAAAACTGGATGGAGGGCCAGGCCCAGAGAGTGGTGGTGAATGGAGTTAAATCCAGCTGGTGGCTGGTCAGGAGTGGTGTCCCCCAGGGCGCGGTACTGGGGATGCTTCTCTTTAACATCTTTATCAATGATCTGGACGAGTGCACCCTCAGTAAGTTTGCAGATGACACTAGACTAGGTGGGAGTGTTGACCTGCTGGAGGGTAGAAAGGCTTTGCAGAGAGATCTGGAATAGGTTGGATTGACAGGCCAAGGCCAATGCAATGAGGTTAAATAAGGCCAAGTGCCAGGTCCTGCACTTGGGTCACAACAAGCCCATGCNCCGGGGGAGTCAGTCTCTTTTCCCAAGTCACAGGTGATGGGACAAGAGGAAATTACCTCAAGTTGTGCCAGGGGAGGTTCAGATTGGATATTAGGAGAAATTTTGACAGAAAAAGGGTTATTAAGGCTTGGAATGGGCTGCCCAGGGAAGTGGCTGAGGCACCACCCCGGGAGGGATTTAAAAGTCGGGTTGACATAGTGCTTAGAGACATGGTTTAGTGATGGTTTTTATCAGAGCTAGGTTGATGGTTGGACTAAATGATCTTCAAGGTCCCTTCCAACCTAGACAATTCTATGATTCTATGAGTTACAACTTAGGAGTCTCAGGCTCCTTGTGCACTGAGATCTGCAGAAAAACAAACATATTAAGAAAAAATAATTGTCTCTGCAGTGAGGCTTTGATACTGACCTTGATCTCTTCATTATTAGGTGTGAGATTGTCATTATTTTGTTCAAACTCTGCTCTTTGTTCGAGTTTTGTCGGAAACCATATGAAACCCGATCACTTTGGCATTGATGTTGGAAACTGTTTCTCTTCACTAGGAGTGGAATTTGTTAAATCTCCCAGGTACTAGGGCTACTTCTATAACAAGCAGAGAGAGACACGTCCCTGTAAAGGGATCATTTATGTCCTTCTTGCGTAATGAAGAAGACTACATGAGTACTTCATGTGCTGCGTTTGTGAAGGACCAAAAAATGGGTTAAACAAATGCCACCTGAGTGTTTGCTACACCACCAGTCACTAACTGGTGAGGTGAACCTCAAAGTGTTGCCATCATTGTACATCATGATGGTAGAGCAGCATCTACCCTATCCATCCATGCTCATCTTGCTAGTTTGGGCTCTGCAGTGGCACTGCTGGGGCCTGAGGCAGAGAGGAGGGCAGTGGGGAAGACAAGGTGGATGGTGGTATCTCAAGGAGAAGGCTAATGGTTCAGGAGGAACAAAGCACTGGGGGCCTCAGGAAGCAGATCCTGAGAAAGGGTGCAAGTGGGAGGTGATGGTAGAAACTAATGTTAAATACCTTTTTTTTTTTTTGCATTAAACTGCACACCAAATGTCTGGGTTTAACCAATTTTTTTTCTTTCCTTCCCGTATATTTCTGTGTAGGCAAAGTTTACTCAGCAAATATTAATATTAAGCAAATTTGAAATTTGCCCTCTGCAAACACCAGCAGCAGAAGCTGGAGTGTAAGTAACGGTGTCTTCTTCCACGACTGAGCTGAGCAGAAGAGGTGTCAGGGGGGTCTGTGAGAAATTGCAGCAAAGGAGCAGCCTTCAGATTGGAAGCCTTAAAAATACATGGCATTCTGAGGGAAACTTTTCCAACCATAAAGTCCGAATAGCTTCAATCTGTTTATGGGCAAGACAAGCAGAATAGGAAGGAAGATCTGTCAGGTGATAAGTGTTCGGAGGCTGCTGAAAAGAATAGTGCTTTTTATTTTTCATTCTTTGTCTGTTGTAGACAGGATGAAAAGCAACATGCTCCAATTGCAGGGAGGGAGATTCAGGTTAGATAGCGAATAAAGCTTTCCATTGCTGAACGAAATGAATCAGGGAAATAGGCTGTCTGAGGAAGATGAGGCATCTCCATCACTGGAGGACTTTAAGAACAGATTGAACCAACGTTTGTCAGAAGTGACGTGGCTGTAGGTGACCCTGCCTTGAGGCTGAGGAATAGATGAGACCCTTCCAGCCTTATGATCTGCTGGCTGTCAGAGATGGATTATTGACCATGGACAAGTCTGTTGGCATCAACACCACAGCAGTGTGTTTGTCAGACTGTTAGACCCCTGTGAGTACACACGCTAAGCCTGACAGTCGCGAGCTTAATGCTTCATTTTTGATTGGAGTTAGTTCCCTAAAATGAAGTGAGGGATTGGGGAGTCTGTTTGGGAAGCCTATTTTAAAAGGTCTGAGTGTAACATTTGCTGCTTCTAATATTGCAAATTGGGTCATACAGCACTGCACTTTCTAAAGAACTGTGGGGAGGTTTTGGTTGGTTTGGTGTTTTTTTTTGTTTGTTGGTTTTGAAGTGTGAGTTATTCTTCATTCAGGTAAGACCCGAGTGATGTTAGACAGACCTGTGTGAACTACAGCATCTTCCTGACACAGCCCTGTGCACAGTGCCCCTTCCCTGCCTTCTCCCTGTGCTCCTTGGTCCTCTCTCTCCCACTGTGCTTTTGAACAGAGCCTTATAGGGTCCCTTTTGGTCCCTTATAGGGACCAGAACTGAATCCAAGGTGGTCGACTGGCTGGGCAAAGGCCCTTCACAGTGTCCAAGTCTACTTTCACTAGCTCAGGATATGCTTCCCAGGATGTATGAAATGCATGGTTTGATCACAGTGATCTAGACAGCCTCTTTGGCCCTGGTTGCCTTTGTAGCTAGTACCAACTGGCCTTTGGCCACCAAAATCTGTGCTTGACAGCGTCAGGTGGGAAATGACAACATGCTCAGCCTCCCAGTGACCACCATGATTGCTGGGACAGCAGAATGGTGCTAGAGATGCTGATAAAATCAGCGAGTGTCATCATCATTATGCCCTAGGTGTCAGTATCGGTACATGTCTCAGGGAAAAATCAGGGCTCCAGAGTCTGGCAGCATCGTATTTGCAAATGGTGTTGATGGGTGTAAATTGTGGCAGTGACTGGTTGAGGCCTCAGTGTAGGAAGAAATTGCTCCTCCCATGATTACAATGGCCACTACTTTGCCTTGAGGGAGACGGGGTGGGATATAGGTGTCCAGCCAATGGCTCCAAAATAGTTGGACACACTGCTCGCAGGAAGGGGTGGTGAGGCCTGGGCTGGGACAGAGGGGAACAAACTGGAGAGGCAGCAGATGACAGCTTGTAGGCTTCCATGAAGATCACCACCATGCACCTGCTGATGGTCAGCTCCTAATCTGGGGCAAGGGGGATAAGAAACTGATGGGACCAGATTTCACAAGAGTGCAATTACCTGTATCTGTGCAGACAGTTAGGACATTGGTGAGCTGCCACTACAAAGCTGATGGCTGCTCTGGGCCCAGGACCATGAAGATCTACATCCTCATAATTAGTGGTGTCGCACCCTCCCAAATCAGGAGTATAGGCTAGTCCCGGCAGGGTGCTTGTGACTTATCCCTACTGGTCAACACATAGTGTGCCTACAGCTCATGGCCACAGCTCTTGGCTCATGTGGTGTGTGAAAGACTGGCCGTTGCTGGTATTGGTGCTGGGGCTCCAGCTCCTAAAATATCACCGGGATATCGTCCATAGAGGTGACAGAGAGCATCCTTATTCTTATCTCCAGGTTTTCATGTCTTTTGCTTGGAGTTAGGTGAGTCATAAGACTGTCTTTGCACCACTTTTCCCTGGTGTGGCTGTTTCCTTTATCTGAACACACACTCTCACCTTTATTTCCTTGGGTAGCCTTCCTGTTTCCAGGACCCTACACAAGACTATTCTGAAGAAGAGAAGTAGAAAATACTTTTATGTAATTCAAAGAAAGACCAAAGCAAGGGCTTAGCGGCAAAAAGAGGGAAACTATCTCTCCCTAGAAGACGGGCTGTTCCCACAGGGCGTGTCGTATAGAGACTTTACTTTAAAAAAGGTCAAACTAAAAAACTCATTCTGGATGACTGTGTTCCAGAGTTCAAGCATGTATGTGCAGTTGCTGACAGAGAAGGCAGGAATCTAAGCTCCCATCGGTGCCAGTGGAAACTAGGCCTTAATTCAGTTGCCCACAGGTGGGCATCTGGTGATACCTGAGATGCCCTTTGCCAAGGTACAGGTCTCTGAGGCCTGTGGCATGCTCAGGTGTGGGTGTCTCTTCAGGAATGAAATGAATCACAACCCCTGACTCCAAAGATTGCACCGGGCAGATCACTCCTGGCTGTAAGGGGAGCAGGGAGACCCAACACATGTGCAGGAGCTTCTCAGTAAACATCTAGCGTGTTGTGTCTTCATCTGCAGCCAGATCCCGTCCTGTCTGTCCCCATTCCAGACGCTTCTTGATAACCTATTTGTGCTCCCAATCTCAACCTTATTAGGCTGGGGATATGATGCCGCCTTGACTGTTCAGGATTTCAATTTGATTTGCATCTGCTGGCAAAGGGCAACTGGGTTCTACACCCCTGCCTTTTTTAAGCTGAGGATTACATGAAATAATCAGAACTTTCGTTTTTGTCTCTAGAAACCAAAGTGTTCATCAGTTGGGCACCAAAAATCTTTCTATACCTCCCAAAGCCAAGTACTCTACATTTCTTGTTCTAACAAGGGGATGAACTTCATGTGAGGAGGCATAAAGTAGCAATTACATTGGCAGGAATTACCACAAAAACAAGTGGCAAAGCTGTGTTAGAGCCAGTGAGCGAATTCGTAGCTATGGAAGCTTTTGATTTTTGCTCTTCAATTACTGTGTCTTCTCAAGATGCTCACTTGTCATAAATAGTGGATAGGCTAAAAAGATCATGAAATTGTGGGTTTCCAGGAAAAATGAAGACTGATGCGAAGAAGCGTGTGCCTAGTACACTTGATTTACAGTGAGAACAACGTGTGTGCTAAGTTGGTAAAAAGCTAGAAAACTACCATTGGGAAAGCTTCAATGTGAAGTAACTGGGAAGCTTAGGGCACAGAACATAAATAACATAAATGAGAGCTTATAGGAACAGAATCTCCACAGCACACCTGGAGATGTTCCTTCTACTTATCTCAAAATCCCCTTGAAAAATGTTTTTCTGCTTCTTTCAGTGAACATTTCAAAAAGGATTTGCCTGATTTTTTAAGCTTGTGCTTTGTTAATTTTTGTATAGCAACGTACGTGTCTAACAAATGATGTTTGAAGCCTGGCTGTGAAAGAAACCCTCCTAATAAGCAGAACCTAATCGTTAACTTAATAAACAGCAGATCTCCTTTTTCAAACCAAACTCCCTTCATGGTTCTGTAGCCCTGACACAGGCACTTGTTCACACTACGGAGGAAGCTGGATGTTCAGGAGGGTTTCCTGAGGTGACTGTCTCATGGCCATCCCCAGAAATGGCATTTTTGGTGGGGTCAGTCACTGGCTGCCCCTTTGGATCAAACTCTTTGGCGATGTTACAGAAAATAGGTGATGACATTTGCAAGGGAGAAAAAAAAGGTCAAAATGAATTATAAGTAAAAGTGCTGTATAAAAAAGCTTATAGCACATGAGAGAGTGACCCTCTTAGCCCTGAATCCACCTTTCCATGGGTCTCCAGCCCCATGGCAAAGCCCATTGAGGCTGGAGGAAGGAGGACCAGGCTTTGGCAGGAGGTTCACTTCCATACCTCTTCGTATGTATCATCTGCACTCTGCGATCACGCTCTATGCAGATGAAGCCAACACTTGACAACTGTGAATTAAACCCAGAATTGAGCCGTGTGAGCAGCGCTAGAGGTAAGCCGGGCGTCCCTGACAAGTGTCGTGGAGGGTGATATTGTCTGCCTCTGTGACAGCCTAATACCGGGGCTGGAGCTGGGGCTGACAGCCTCCCCCTGTCCCCTCCACCTCCTACACTTGGGGTCTGTGTGAGGGCATGAAATTAGGTCTGCCTCCAGCTGCCAAGGAAGCAGGATGTCTTATTAGAGAAGAATGCTTTTTAGTTCCGATGGCAGCAGCCTGCGGTTTACATGCTACTGAAGGTAGTTGTGTCCCTGATGGTGCACCAATATATGTAAAAGCATAATACGTTTCACCTGTCACTTCTTCAGCTTGCTTGGCTTCTCCCCTGTCACTCCAGTGACAGAAGTGTTGATCTCAGAGTGCAGAGTGCTCTTGCAGAGATACAGAATTGCTGAAAAATACAGGGAGGATGCGTAGGGAGCAAATCAGGGAGACAAATCATCAAATCACGTAATTGTCTAGGTTGGAAGGGACCTTTGAGATCATCTAGTCCAACCATCAACCTAATTCTGGTAAAAAACAACAACTCATCACTAAACCATGTCACTAAGCACTATGTCAACCCGACTTTTAAATCCCTCCCAGGATGGTGCCTCAGCCACTTCCCTGGGCAGCCCATTCCAAGCCTTAGTAACCCTTTTTGTGTCAAAATTTCTCCTAATTCCAATCTGAACTTTGAGGCCATTTCCTCTTGTCCCATCACCTGTGACTTGGGAGAAGAGACAAATCCCTGCCTCTCCACATGCTTGGAGTTGTAGAGAGCAAGAAGGTGTCCCCTCAGCCTCCTCTTCTCCAGGCTGAACACCCCCAGCTCCCTCAGCCATTCCTCATAAGACATGTTCTCCAGACCCCTCACCAGCTTTGTTGCCCTTTTCTGGACCCACTCCAGCAGCTCAGTGTCTTTTTTTGTGTTGAGGGGCCCAAAACTGTACACAGCACTCAAGGTGGGGCCTCACCAACGCTGAGTACAGGGTGATGATCACCTCTGGAGTCCCACTCACCACAATGTTCCAGTAAAATATTAGGTCAGCAGGAAAAGGGGGAATAATGTGTGGAAGAAGGAGGAAATAGATGGAATCAAGACATGATCTCTCATCTAAAATACTCAGCCTTCAGACATTGTTGGTTATTGTATCTCTGAAAGGTAGATTATAAGTCAAGTTTTCAAGTAACCTTCAAAACTAGCTCCAAATTTTGTGTATCAAGAGACTGATTTAAAGGCAATTGAAGACAGTACCAAGTCTTCCACTGACTTGTGTGGCTCTGGATCCAGTTCCCAAAATGTTATGGATGTGCAATATACAAAAACTTAACACAATGAGCAGATCACCATGCTCCAGAACTTCTCAAAACACTACCCTCTCCAAACAATTCTTTTGTAGATGATACCCTACAGGCTGGTTCTTTAATAGTGAAATAACTCTCATCTACAAAGGGAGTGCAGTTGGCCCAGAAGACCTCCAGCCTTTGCGTGCTGCTGGTCATTACCATTGGTTTGGTGTGACTGTGCTGGCTCCATCAGGATCCATGATTTATTTGCCAAAGAGGGAAGGGAAAAGGAACAAACAGGGATGTGGAAGGAGGAGAGAGGATGTCAGTTAGCAAGGAGAACCTAGTCCAAGCTCCCTGCCAGGGTAGGCTCACCTAGAGCAGGTATAACTGCAAAAGCCTTGAGGTACCCCTAGGCCCTACAAGGATGGGTAGGAAGGGGTACAGCCTCCTACCCATCTTAACGAAAAACACAGATAACCCACCCTTTAGCAAGGAGCAGAACTGCTGTAGCGAAAAATTAAAGGATTATGACCTGTGACATGTGTGTATGTGTGAGCATCAGACCAAGACAACCATGCTTAATTTTGCAATCCCAGATCAACTTCTGTGACCTAATTGGATTCATTTTTTATTTCTACACGCTTCACAATGAGCAGCCACTTGCAATACACCAGTGTGCTCCTGAAACTGCAAAAATAAGAGGTAGAGCTCTTTCTTGTTACTCTAAATGTAAAAAGGGATTCTTTTAATTTCTTATATTCAGATTCAGCCATACGAGAATGAGGAATTGCACTGGAATATATATTAATAAAAATAAAGCTCTAACTGCTAGGCTTGATTTTAGTGGTCAGTTTCTCCAAATTAAAACCTCTCAAGCTGGAGGTGTTAGCCTGATTTTTTATTTATTGGAGAAATAAGCTTGTTGAGGCTTATCCCAGCACTCTAGCAGCTTGTCAGACTGTTCCTTCTATAAAGGACTGAGATATTATTTCTAGTGGCATCAGAGAATTGGAAGTCATTTGTGTGGAACTTTCTATTCCCCTGAAAATGTTGTCATAGAAAGCTTTGGAGAGAAACAATTTTTTATTGTAAAACCCACTGGAAGGTCACTTTGCTCATTGCAGGTAGTTCAGGCATGCACATGTGGTTTCATGTTTTGCTTCTTCTTAGTGCTTCTTTAAAATTAATAGCCAGGGGCTGAGTCATTTCAAATTACGTGCAAAACAGCAGTTTCCAAAGGAATAGGAATTCTGCCCTCCCTCTTCCCAGAAGTTACGTTTTGTTTCTTAATACACGTGTCTTTTATATAGTGTGGTTGAAAGGAGACAGTCCTTCGTGCCTCACCTCATAGGAACGTGTCCGTTTGCAGTCGTGCGGCGTATGAGATGAGTGTTGGAGACAGAGTGGTTTAGAAGATTTGAGTACCCCAATGACATGGGATCTTGCACCAGATAGAAATTGAGGGTGAGAATTTGTCATGCAGGAAATTAATCCACGAAAACTTCAGAGAGCTGATCTATATGCTAATGTATTTTAAGAATGCAATGCAAGCAACTGGAAGAAATATGGGAGGGAGGGAGGGGGGACAGGGAAGGAAGTGATGAAGGAGTCCATTTCCAACACTCCTTTTTGCATTTGGGAACCATACCAGCTGTGGATTTAGCTTCTAGTGATAGAAGCCCCATGGGAGAGGAGAATAATGGAATCAGGGAATTGTCAGAGTCGGCAGGGACCTCTAGAGATCATCCAGCCCAACTCCCCTGCTAAAGCAGGGTTGCCCAGAGCACAGCACTCAGGGCTACATCCAGGCGGGGCTTGAAGGTCTCCAGAGAAGGGGACTCCACACCCTCCCTGGGCAGCCTCTGCCAGGGCTCTGACACCCTCACCAGAAAGAAGTTTTTCCTCATCTTCGAATGGAACTTCCCATGTTCCAGCTTGTGCCCGTTGCCCCTCATCCTGTTACTGGGAACCACTGAGAAGAGTCCAGCTCCATCCTCCTTCAATTCACCTTTCAGATACTTCTAATCATGAATAAGGTCTCCCCTCAGCCTTCTCTTCTCGAGGCTAAAGAGAGAAGAAAGAGAGCTCTCTCAGCCTTTCCCCATCAGGGAGATGCTCCAATCCCTTCATCATCTTTGTTGTCTATTGCGTACAGAGGATAAAATAGAGAATGCTAAAGAATGATTTTACAGCTGATGAACTTGACATTTCTCCAAACTCAGATAATTTTTAAAAATTTTATTCTTTTTGTCCCTAAGAGAAAAACAGATAGCCATTACACAGGGACTGTGTGTTGTCCGTGTCTCAATAAATACAACTTGTGATATATTGGCCAGACCAATAAAAGATATCACAATATTTACTGGGTCCACTTAAACAATAAAGCCATTTAAGATAATTCTTCCTACAAACCATTTGGGTGTGTAAAAGATGAACATAAACCCTAGCCTGTCCGTTATTGGTATTTGCAGTGGTCAAACAGTGTTACAGGCACATGGATGATCTCTACACTTGTGCTGGAAGCCTGTATTTCCCCTCGACGCTGCAATGCTGTTTGCTTTTTAATAACTGGGGTTGAAAACAGGGGAGGGAAAACAGGCACCTTAGAAAAGATTCCTTTATTCTTTCAAGTTCTTGTCCCAAGTAAAGCCACTTTTAAAAATATATGTATTTCTTAAGTCCCTGATGGTACATGAGAAGGACAGAGTCTGCTGGCAGTATAGAAAAAAGATAAGATAGGGTAGAACCTGACAGACTTGAACACCCACAGTCATGGGAACCCTGATAACAGCACTGAGAGCAGGGATGAGACCGGGGCTTGCTCCGGTAGGACCACGATAAATTTAGAAATTAGAGAGAAAGAGAGGAGAGGAGAGGAGAGGAGAGGAGAGGAGAGGAGAGGAAAAACCTGTTGAGAAATAAAGGAAGAAAGGTAGGAAGACAACTATGCAAGGGGAGCATTAGGGCAAATAAAACTTTGAGGAGGAAAGATGTTGCAGAGAGGCTAAGGAAGATAGATGTAGGGTGAAGGTGTTGGTCATTGAGGTCATTAAGTGCTTGCTGGAAGAACTTGCACTGCACAGAGCAGTGTGGCTGGGCATGATCCAGGATAGGTATGAATGGGGAGTTGCCATGGACGAGAAGTCAAAGTTTAGGAAATGTCCCCAAACCCTTTGTAAAATCATCAGATACTAAACACAGAGGGGGAAAAAAAATGAAGTTGCCAAACAATGGTGTCAGACTAGTGTAAGTTTTTATTTCCATGAGACAACAGGTAATTTCTGATCAAGTTAAATTATTTTAAGTAAACAATCCCTTAAATTGTTTCTGACTTTGAGTCTGAGCATAGGGAAAACGTACAGGACATCTTCATCAGTCTAGTGGCATTTGTTGGAAAACATAGCTCTGTGTTTAGCTAATGACATAATTAGAAAAGCAGTAGTCAGCTGGCAGTGGATGGTGAGTCTTTATTTAACGGGGAAGCATGAAAATTGGCCATCCATCTGTTTTTTCCTGTTAATTACCTCTGAATATTAAAATTGCATGCAGTCTTCAACCTGATTGGTAAATTGAGTGGTATTGGCAGAGCTCAGATTCTGAAAGAAAGACGTTAGTAGAAATGAAGAAGGTGCAGCTCCTGTATGTTACAGCTTTTACACCTGTCTCTGAAACATTTCTACCAACAGCTGCCTTGGAGGTCACGTTCATCCTTTCTGGTCCTTCAGCTATATTTCTAGTTCTAAACAAGCATCATTATAGGCAACGGAGTAAACTGAGCCATTACTCTTGCATGACAAAGATGACTGCACGCTGTGTGCCAGCAGCAGTATCCAGCTGTGGGCTTGGCCCCACTTGGAGGGTGGGTGGTGGTGGTGGTTGGACCAGTTGCTCTCCAGAGGTCCTTTCCAAGCTAAATGATTCTGTTGATGGGCCCGTAGGAGCAGCAGTCAGAGCTCTCAGCAGCCCATCTCATAGTGGGGGTTTTCTCTTCTGCAAAACCTTTCACCAATATTGTCACTCCCACCTCTCCCCTGCTCCTAGCAAAGATCCCTGTGCAGCTCACCCTGTGGCCGAATTGTAGCATCATAGAATGGTTTTGGTTGGAAGGGATCTTAAAGATCGTTGAGTTCCAATCCCCCCACCATGGGGATGGACACCTCCCACTGGTCCAAGCTGCTCAGAGCCTCATCCAGCCTGGCCTTGGTCTGGCCTGACCTTGGCCTTCCCTCCTGAACCCAGGCTCCTGCCTGGCTGGGGAGCAGCTTCTACCTCATCTTCTCTGGGTGTCTCACGGGGACTCAAACTGTGTGCTGGAGCAGTCCTGCACATTTACTTTTCTCTTTCTGATCATTGCTGTAGCTGTGCACACTTGTAGTAGAACAGCAAGTGGCCCAGGGGACACCAAAACCTACTCTCTTCTAGCACCAGCTGCCTGTGTGTCCTGTCTTCCCTGCAGTAGTCACCTGGTTTGGGGAAATTATGGCCATCCCTTGTTCTTTATTCACGGTTTCTATTGAGCTTACTGAAATAAAAAATAAAATAATTCAGCAGCAGTTCTTACAAATGCTACTTTTTATTTTAATTCTTGGATTATTTTGGTGGGGTTTTTTTTGTTTGGTTGGGGGTTTTTTTTGGTGTGTGTGTGTGTGTGTGTTTTATTTTTTCCTAATAGCATAAATACCCTTGAGAGCTTCTTTGGAAGTTTTATAAATAGGCAGGGTCAGGCCACTTTTCTCCAGCTTCATTCAAAGATTTCCACCTCCACCAAGCTGCAAAAAAGGAAAAACCATAATGGATCTCTGAGCTTCCTCACTACAAGACATTTTCACTGACTGAGATTATATTTTTCCCTTCTTTTTAGATACGAATGTTGGCCAATAGGGAGCCCAGAGGCAGTTGGAGGAGGCAGCTGTGAAAATAGCTTCAGAAGGGCAGCTGGAGATAAACCTCCAAAACTCAGGCATGGAAAACCCAGGAGTCCTTAAAGCAGAATCCCACTGCACGCGGGCAAGCGGTAGGTCACACTTTTGTCACCTTCAGACTTGATTTACATTCGGCTCATGGCATATTTCCAGCCCAGTGCTTTCTCTCAGAAATAAGGATGTCATTTCTCAGCTCCACCTGGAGTTTATTACTCACGTGTTACTTACGCTTCCTTGACTCTTGATAAGAAAAATTATTGTCATCTTGTAAGTTTTCCAAACATTTTTCGGAGGTGGCTTCCAGTGCTGTTACAACACTTTTCCTACCTCTAGTATTTGTTTTGATGGATTTGGAGCTGCCGTTCTACAGTTCACGGCTATTGCATGTCAGGTTGATGTATGTGATATTTTCTATATAGTATATCGCTATCATTCAAAAAGAATTTGTCCAGAAAGATGGACTGGGAAGAAAATTATGGTGCAGGGTAAGTCATCAATATTTAAACGGTGCTTTGGAGGTGCTAATGGACAATATCAGCTTCTCAGCTTTGATTTTGCCCCTTCCCAGCCTGATTTCCACAGTATCTGAACCAGGGCATTTTAACATTCATAAGCACAGAAGACAGAATATGAAGGACACTCTGTCTGTCTCTCAAGACAAGGGAAGTAACTCCAAGAAAGGCTCCCAGAAGAAGAAATCCTGCACGATTATGAATGCCATTGTGAATTGTAAGATGACAATAAGGCAGACGTGTGGGCTGTTACTTAAAAAAATTATTTTCCATATGTTTTTTTGGCTGCCGTTTAAACAGAAGATAATTTGGGTTTAGATGATGTTTCTGGCTTTCTATACATTGCTAGCCTGCTGAGAAGATATCCTTTTGGTTAAGTCGGTGGGGCCAGATGAGTCGATCCATGGGGGTTTTGCACCCTTAGGTCCAGGTGAAATGCAGTAAAAATGAATAATGCCACCCCAGAATGGGCCAAGGCACAAGGTCTGGGCCCTGAAGAGATCTGGTTAGTGGTGTTAAAAATGTGAGCACTCAGATGTGCAATTGGTCCCACAAGTGTGACATTTGCCAGCTGCATCCTCCCAATTGCCAAAAAACCTGCACAGGTGACTGTTCCATACTTTGAACATAAATCATGACTCTTACACTGAAACAGCCACTTAAATCATCACTTCAGAGTACAAAATAGAATGCATTTTTAGATGGAATGAACTGAACTTGGCTTTCTATTTTTGAGAGTTTATTCCCAAAGAAAGGAATAGTTTATTCTGTCTTAGCCCAAGCTGGAAATGGTGGTTATTTTCCTTCTGAATGACTGCTATGGTTTTCTCAGAATGCCACAGTAAAGATTTGCTGTTTAGCTGTTGTGACCATGAAGTGTTTATTAAATTTTGAATATGTACTTATGGGGTTCAGTTTATAAGCTTTTATATTATTACAGTGCACGATAATTTAGACGTTTGATCCTTAAATGAAAAAAGTATAAAAGTGAGCATCATTGTTTGCTTCTGGAATCATTAATTACACAAAATGTCTTAAACACGAGTATCTAATAGTTTCTTGTTTGTCGTTTCACTGCTAAAAAAACCTGTTCCTTTGTAGAATAAATTTATTTCAAACCCTTTACCATGAATAACACCAGAGGTAAAAAAACGGCAGAACGAATTACGGGCTAAAGATCAGTCAAGCAAATAGGCAAACACAAAAATCCCCTTTATCAAGGGAAATGGTGGCAGAGTCAAATTATTTTGCTCGTTCTTAAGGCCAGGAGTTATGCCATCATCATCATCATCATCAACATCATCATCGTCATCATCACCTCCCAGTACTTTTAAGTGTGTTCTCGACACCTGATGAGCTTTCTAAAGGCCAGCTTGAAGTCTTCGTTAAAGCTAGTATACAGCAAAGGGTTGACAAGGGAGTTGACATATCCCAGCCAGGTCAAGAAATCCGCTACTTCTGGAGAGACAGTGCAAACATGGAGGCCTACAAGCAGCTCCTTGATGAAAAAGGGCAACCAGGACAAAATGAAAGCACCTAAAATCAGGCCCAGAATGCGAGCAGCCTTCCGCTCCCGCGTCGTGGAGATCTGCTGCCGGTCACCAGCCAGGTCCAGGTCGTTCTCGAAAGGAGGGATCCTCACAGAGGTGTTGATTTTATCAAACTCTGTGGTTGGGTCAGATGTGGAGAAATCCGAGACGCAGAAAGTCTGTGTGAGCTTGCAGCTGGCAAAGGAGTTTTGGCTGTCAGTGCTCCTGTTGCTGAGGTGGCGGCTTGAACCCCGCTTTTGGTAAAGGCTCTTTGCAGCGTGGTAAATTCTGTAGTAGAGGATCAGGATCAAAGTCAAGGGGATGTAAAATGCCCCGAATGTGGAATAAATAGTGTAGATGACATGATCGTGTTGAATGCGACACTCGCTGGGAATATTGACGCTGTGGTGATTTCTCCAAAACAAAGGGGGCATCGATATGAAAATGGAGATAGTCCACACGGTGACTATCATCAGCCCAGCCCTTTTGGCCGTTCTTTTCCTGGCGTATTCAATAGCGTCTGTGATTGCCCAGTACCTGTCCAGGGCAATGACACACAGATGAAGGATTGAACACGTGCAACAGGTCATGTCGACGCTAAGCCAGATCTCACAGATGAAGTATCCCAAAGTCCATTTACCTATCATTATGTAAGTGATGCTCAAGGGCATGACAAGAACAGCAACAAGGAGATCTGTCACAGCCAGTGAACATATCAAATAATTTGCCGGCTGGTGGAGCTTCTTGGTTGTGGAGATTGCCGCAATTACGGCAGAGTTCAGCAGCATAGTCAAGGTTGTGATTGTGGCCAAGGTCAGGGTAATGAGCATCTTTTCAGTTACTGTTTTTGGCTTCGCAGCCACATTGGCTTCAGTGGTGCAATTTGTGAAATTCATTTTCCCCTCTAGGATGCACAGTGAAAGAAGAAGTCGCCTCTTCAGGTAGCGAGTAGATCCTGGTTCAGAAGTCACCCATTTGAAAGAGGGACAGAGATGCTCCAGGTGCAAGCTTGTTTATTTTTTATAATTCCATATTCAACAGAGCAGCAAAAAGATTCCAGGTTTCCTCCTGTTCATTGTTTTCCTAGAAGATAAAAACACATCTGTTAGAGAACTTAGAAAAATCCCACCTTTTGGCAAATAATCCTATGCTTCTGATATTACTAACTCAAAAATTTTGGTCTGGTTTTCCTGCTCTCTTTCTTCCTTTTCTCCCCCTTTTTCTCTGCATTCGTGGTTCATTTCTTTTTCTTCTCTAGGGGACACTTTGAGCCAGGTTTCCTGCTGATGTGAACTGGTGGTTTCTCCTTTGGTTTTGGAGATCTCACTCAAAGTGAGAGATTGGACTAAAGGACCTCTAGAGGTCCTTTTCAACAAATACTTCTATGATCTTTGTGACTTAGTGATACTGGGAGCTAGTCCTTTTCCTGCTTTTTAGGTAGGCTGCAGAGGATGAGGAGCTGAGGATTTCTGCCTTTTCATTTTAATTGCTGTATGAGAGGCATCAGTTACTTCTATATATCACCTTTGGAAAAAAGAAAGAGCAGCCTATCTCAGCGATGACATGCCAGCATTTTATAGTTTTCTATTCTGCTTTTACATGTCTGTATTAATATCTTGGAAGCCGTACTTTAAAATTACTCAGGTTACCTTTAACATGCAGCTTTCAAACAACATTTAAAGCTTTACGGCAAACGCTTAGTTTTACACGGCACACTGGTGTTGCTAGGAGCTTATATAGTTTTGTGTAATTATTCCTGACATTTCACATATCCCACTGTGTGTGTCTTTAGAGGAGACAGACAAAAGCTTTTGCCTTTGCTTTGAGATTTCTGTCAAATTGTGCTCCCTGTCAGGCAGTCCGGTATGATGCAGTGCACAAACAATAATTAGAAAAGAAAAAAGGTTGATTTGGTTTCAGGAATTCTTACATCTTTTCCCTATATCCCAAAGGCTGACTGAAGCCAGAGCTAGCAGTCTGTGGGATGCAGCTTGGGATGCCCTCTGGGGCCCTGCGTTCTTGTTTGTATTTTAGCTTGGCATAAAGGATGTAGAAGAATGAAAGCCTGAGTCCTTTTCCATTGAAAATAGTAGAAAGATTCCTTCCCCTGGCTTCACTTATCCAAGAGTAAAGAGTCCTCTAGGCTAGTTGTACAGGCTCCCTTGATAGGCGAGGGGATGAGATAGTGGCTGCCAGAAATACACTTGTCCCCCTCTCAAGACAAGTCTTTAAGGCAGATGGTGTGAATCATATCCTGGAAATGCTGATCTTTCTCTCTTCTGACTACAAGTGGCTCCTCCACAGTCTCATCTAGAATACATGCCTGATTTTTAGATGGCTAAATTTGAGAGGTAAAACCTCACTGACACCAATGGGACTTGGATTAGGCTCTGAGAGAGAGTTTTCACATGCAAGCCAATGAGGAATTAAGAATTTGAATGAGGAATTATGAATTTAAAGCCAGTCAGCTGCTTAGCTCTGTGTACATATGCTCTTATTCAGAAATTGGAGTGCTGTCTTCTGAATGATCTGAATGAGGAACAATCTAAAATTGAAACTTCAGAAAAAAACCCCTGTTCTTTGCAGATAGGCCCTAGGAAAGCAAATCTGTATCGTTGTAGACTCTAGGTTAGCAAAATTTGAGTCTTAAATCTGCCAGAAGACAGCAGAAGCCCTCTCCCCGCTGACTACACTCCCCTTTTCAGAAACTCCTTCAAAGTATCAATAGCCTTGGAAAACCACTGTGATAATTGAAGATGGAGAAAAACATTAATCAAAGAGTCTTCCTTGCAGATCACGAGCCTGCAGTTACCTCAGATGAAACAGGCCCATCACTTCACATTAAAACCCATCACTGGGGAGTTATTCAGTTTTAATTCCTGGGCTCCTTAAGAGCCTTTAGCAGCTCAGACAATGTAAATACCACACACGAAAACTGTATTAAACCAACATTATTAAGGAAGTATATTTACATGCTGAAAAGTCTGGAATGTTGGGCTGAACTCCCCATCTGGAGCACTGTGTCCAGTTCTGGGCTCCCCAGTTCAAGAAGGACAGGGAACTGCTGGAGAGGGTACAGCAGAGGACCACAAAGATGATGAGGCACCTGGTGCATCTCTCTTACGAGGAAAGGCTGAGGAACTCAGGTCTTTTTAGTCTGGAGAAGAGAAGACTGAGGGGGGATCTGATTAACGCCTATAGATACTTTAAGGGTGTGTGTCAGGAGAATGGGGCCGGTCTTTTTTCAGGGAGAATTTTACTGTCTCTATTTAATAATAGCTGGTTTCCAGTATCTCTCCAGTATCTATCACTTGTGTACAGTTGCTATATGTAACTATAGTATCTACAGTGATTGGTTAAGGTTTTATAAGTGACTTCTTGGAAGGGACATTAATAACATGGTTATCCTGTTTAAAGTACTCTCACTAAAAGCACTGCCGTGTTTACATTTTGAAGCTGTGTCCCTTCAGGCTGTCAGTCATTTCATACAGAGCGAGTTTTACACACAGGCTGATTTTACTGCTTTGGTGAGAGAAACTCGTCTGAGCTCCTCCAAATGGGAATCAATCACATTTCTTATTAGCCAATTATTGGTAATGGCATTCAGTGCTGTCTGGGAGGAGGAAAGGGGGAATAGGATGATTAATTGTTCCTTAAAAGCAACTGGACAGGTTTAGGCTGTGAAAGGAAACGTCCATGTGTGCTCCTGCCAGAAAATACCTCCACCTTCTCAGCAAAATACTCTGAATTTCTGGTGGACGGTCTGACTCTCACTCCTTGGGCACTGATCTTTTCACTGTTTCATAAAAAAATGGGATGGCATCACTTAGAGAGAACAAGGGGAACTGGCTTTGCACACGTGTGTGTGTGTGTGCATGCATGCCTGTACACGTGTGTACGCAGGACAAGCTAGTTCTTTTACATGCAGGGTTTTACATTTCCTTGGCAGCAATAAGTCAGTTTGACTTGCTTAAATCCTGAATTGGCCTGAGCACTTTTAACTTTCTGTATTTTCATGACTGTATCTGTGAAGGGCCGGAATCTGTGGCACGCTTTGTGGAACGGGTGGTTAGCTTATGCAAAATATGACTGAGCACATTTACAATAGTGTTAATATTTCAAACTATGGAAAGACGTTAAACTTCCAATGCTCTTCCTCGTTATCTTTAAGAGGTTGTTTCTTTGAAGTTCGTATATAAAGCACTGATATTCAAGCCTTTTGTTTTATTTTGCGGGATCTTGCAACTTCGTAGATCATCTGGCGCTTGGAAAGTTGGTGAATTTTGGACTTTATGGCTCCTTGGTAGTCATAGAATCATAGAATGGTTAGAGTTGGAAGGGGCCTTAAAGATCATCCAGTTCCAACCCCTCTGCCATGGGCAGGGACACCTCCCACCACACCAGGTTGCTCAAAGCCCCATCCAGCCTGGCCTTAAACACTTCCAGGGATGGGGCATCTACAGCTTCTCTGGGCAACCTGTTCCAGTGCCTCACCACCCTCACAGTAAAGAACTTCTTCCTAATAACTAATCTTAATCTCCCCTCTTCCAATTTAAAACCATTACCCCTCCTCCTATCACTAGACTTCCTGACAAACAGTCCCTCTCCAGCTCTCCTGTAGCTCCCTTCAGATACTGAAAGGTCTCCCCGGAGCCTTCTCTTCTCTTCTAGTCAAGTGATAGAGCTGAGTTTAACTGAAGCTTATAGGTTTCCCAATACTTTGGTTTGTATTCTGTCATGCTGGTGCTGCTTTGGGCTTCTGGGGATCTCAATGCTGCAGGGTTCATGTTATGGCAGCAGTCTGAATTGCCTGCAGTTGATACAGGCACCAATGCTCTTGGTGACATACAATATTGGGAAAAGCGGTACCCAGGAGCTGAGAAAATGAAGATGGTCACAATCGCACCAATCTCTGGCAGGATTCTCAGCAAAATAGAATCATGCTGTCACCAGGCAGCTCATATTCACACTCACAGCATGAGGTTTTGATGCCAGCTGTAGGGTAAGCAAAATGAAGGCAAACTATCAGAAGGCGGGTCGAGGCTGCCTTACAGTAGCACAAACTGGAACAAGACAATAAACGAAATGGAAATTTTTTTTGCCTGAGATCTGAAATTTTGTAAGAACCCATCTTTGAGAAGTTCGTGGCCACATTATGGGGCCTCAGATTCCTGCAGTCTCTTCCCATCCACTTCGCAAATGCTTCTGTCACACTGACAACACTCTAGATTACTATATTTGAAAGCAATTATATTCTAACCTGAAATTCCAGTTGTAAGAAGGTGATTAGTCTTAGTCAAATACTTCAGGCTGGGCTTATTGATATATTTTCAATGGTAAGGCACCCTTGTGAACCAAATTGATATATACCCATTAAAACTCGTTTAAGAATCCTCAGGATGAGTGTTTTGAAAATGCATTGTTTTGCCTAACCACTGCAAACCTGGGCCTGAATAAATCTGACCCGGAATCAATGAAAACCCCCAAGATGGCAATTTTGCAAAGCTATTTTTACAGAATTCCTTCCAGGATCACACTTCACAAATAAGCTTTTCTGGTGTAGATGTTAGCACATGCAAATGAGAAACAATAATTAGTGACGATCTTCAAACCATGCTTCCTCCCACAAGCAGTGGTATAATTATCATTCACAGGTGATTACTCATTTTCATCTACTTTACTTTCAACAAAAAAAAAATTAGTAAATCCTAGGGAGTGAGAGCTCGTAAGATGCTGCTGAGCTGCAACCTGATACAAAATAGGATTCAGTGCAGATTTAATCCTGTCTTTAACGAGACATAAATAAAATTCTCTGTGATGGTAAAATACCCAGATTTCTCATAAGCAACTAGGATAGATGCCTACTCTAGCTGATTATTTGAAATAAATAATACTCTACCTTTTTCATAATTTGCTTTAAAGACAGTATTGAATTAAAAAATAACTCATCACCTCTTCTCAAAACACTTTAAACTCTTAGCACTGTACATTTAAAAATTCCCTTTCTGTTTATACTACACAAAATGCTCATTTAAGGTTCATCACATTCCTTGCAGTTCACTTCACTTTTCAGTGCCTTAAATCCCAAGATGTTTAACCTTTTAACATCAGGAGCTGTATTTTCCAATACCATGGAGCCAAGAGACGTGGGCAGCTGGATCTTGCAACCTTTTTTGGGGGGACAGAATTCACACTAATTGGTTGTACAGCCCATCAAAACATCTAAGTGCTGGCTTTCCCACCAAGTTGTGGCAGAAAGACCTCCCTGTGCCTTCTCTTCCTCCAGAGACAAGCTATGGAGATAGAAATCTTCTTCCACTGTAAATCTGTGCCTGACAGTGCAGATATGAAAAAGATGTCCATCTGTTTCGCAGACTGTGTTTGCTTAAGTGTGGAAATGAGGTATCTTGGGTACCAGAAACATCATTCCAACGTGAGCGTTGAATGCTGAACAGGTTAATTCACCCGGGTAAGAAATAAGGTGAACTCTCTGCCTGGTCCCTGCAGCTGGACAGCTTTGTTACCCGAGTTAAGCTGATTAAAGCCAGCTGACATGCTCCTCCCTGTTACATGGGAAATCTACTTTAACAGAGGCACCAAAGCTGTTTGTTTGCTCCACAGCAGCATTTGGCTGCCCCAGAGCTACTTTTATCAGCAGATCTCATGTCTCAGTGAAGAAGGGGCTCTTGATCCCTGATGATTTCCTAGTTTAGTAGATAGATGCAGCCAGGAGACAAGTAACCTGCACACTTAACCTCTCATTTGGTAAAGAAAAATACAGTCTGCACAAGTTACTGACCCTTGCAACCTTTCTGCTTCTTTTCTCAGAGTAATTTTCTCCTTTTTTTTCTTTTTTTAAAGAAAGCTTAGACTGTCTTACTTGAACTTCTTATTTCTAGATGTTTTTCACCACTACACTTCTTTCTGGTGAGGGTGTCAGAGCCCTGGCAGAGGCTGCCCAGGGAGGGTGTGGAGTCCCCTTTTCTGGAGACCTTCAAGCCCCAGTCTTGATCATTCAAGACTGGATGCAGCCCTGAGTGCTGTGCTCTGGGCAATCCTGCTTTAGCAGGGGAGTTGGGCTGGATGATCTCTAGAGGTCCCTTCTAACTTTGACAATTCCATGATTCTGTGACTCGAATCTCCTCTTGTGGACCAGGCAGCCATCCCAAGGGAGGACTTTTGCCTCAGCTTTTGTGGTGCTACAGCACCCGCTGCTGGATTTGGCCGGGCTGTTTTGCTCTGTGCTTCCCTTTTGTTTTACTGAATGGCTCAGCGAGGCTCATGCACAGGGCCCTCCATAATCCTTCCTCCTACTGCTCCAGCTTCCATTCAGATTATTTATTCATTGACTGTGTGACTAAGACCCGTGATCAGATAAAATACAGGTGGGAGGACAGCTCGGATAATGAGATACGGAATCAGACATCGGCAGCTAAGCTCTGTGTAATTCATAAGGGGGAAGGGCAGAGGAACGTGCCATTTCCAGCACTTACAGCCCTCCTCAGAGGAGAATCACTTGGGGTGATGTGTGACTGACGGGTGGCTCAGGGACAGGTATTTGTTAAGCTTGTTTGTAAGGTTGAATTTTAATGTGAAGCCCCTCCATGTTTCCTCTCCCCATGGCATGTGAATAGTTCTGAGCAGGTGTCTGCAGGTAGCCACGTGGCTGGGTCAGCCAGGCAGCAGCCAGAGGCAGATCCATCCATAACGAGTCCCAGCAATGTTTTATTACCAAATGATCTGCAGTAACATTTGCCTAAAAAACCCAACCAAGCAAAAAAAAAACCACCAAAAACCACGCAAACCCACACAACTCAGAAATTCTAGCTGTAGGGACCATGTTCTCCTGAAAAAAATATCTTGGCACAGAAAGGGTTATTAAGCACTGGAATGGGCTGCCCAGGGAGGCGGTTGAGGCACCATCCCTGGAGGGATTTAAAAGATGGGTTGACATAGTGCTTAGTGACATGGGTTAGTGATGGTTTTTATCAGGGTTAGGTTGATGGTTGGACTAGATGATCTCAAAGGTCCCTTCCAACCTAGACAATTCTATAATTCTATGAAATGGGAAAACCAACACGGAAAGATTCACACTTCTCAGCTGAGGATGGCAAGGACAGCATCTTGATGCCTGAAACAAATAGAGAATGACACAACAAGTTGCTGGAAGGCTTGGGAGGAAAGGAGTTTTCTCTCTTATAATCTTATGAAAAAAATTCTCTTGCTTTAAAAAATAGATCCAGGGACAAAATATTTCAGTGCCTTCTTGGTCATTAGCAGTTTAATCTCCCTTTGTTTCCCCTTTTGAATGGGCTCACAGAGTTAAAATCCATTATTCAAACCCCTTCTTGATTAATGATTTACTCATTTTTTTACTTTTTTAAATAAATTCTTGACTTCCCCAGAGGTTACAATTACATGGAGAATGGAAGAGCTATCCATAGAGCTGCAGGAACAGTAACTTTTAAAAGAATACAAGCTATTTTGAAGGCTAGTATCCTCTGAACTAATACAAAACTGTCTCATTGTGACTCTCCTCCCATGGTCCTTTCAGAACAGAAATCATGCAGAACTTGTAAAATTATTGTAAATAAAGACTGTTTTGCTGGAGAGAAATCCTATGTGGAAAAAGTATTTTATTTATTTTAAAGAAATACTTCATTAGAGAGAAATCTGTTTCACTTGTCAACTATTAAATCGCCCCACTGGAACACCTTAAAATATTCCCCTGAAGGGAATTTATAGTAGAGTGCATCCACTATAACTGGAAAGAGTTACTGAAGGAACAGCTGGCAATCTTTATTTTTACTCTCTTTGAGGTGAAGATCCCAACTTATTCTGCAAGCCCAACACTTCACGTACTACACACAGACCCTGCAGGAGGCATGAGCCAATTCCTCACTTATTAACACCTCGGGGGAGGAGAAAGCGCGGTTTCTGAGTGGGAGACTGTAAAGGCAACAGGATTGACTTGTAGTCTGCAGCCTCTGCTGCCCAAAGTGCTGAGTTGACACTGGAAATTCAGCAGCACTGTCACCTCCTGATGAACTGGGCTTTTTTCTAGGCACATGCCTGCAATCCTGCTTGATCTCCATTCTTTAATGCCCTAAAGGGAACATAAATATGTTTCTAAGACTCCACCTTGTGGGAAAGAGTCATTCCCTGTGGTCAACGATTATTGCCCGGCCACCTATTCTATGTCACCTGTGGTTTTAAAGACCTTTGTTGTCGTTGGTCGAGCCCTCAATCTTCTCTTTCCTACCCAAAGAGTCTGAGCCTGTGCACTTACTCCTCACGTTGATGAACTGTGCTGCTGTTCCTCACGCAGAGGAAAAAGCCCATTATACAGGTGCTACATTATTAAAGATGCTTAGGTCACTTAGCTCCCACCAGAAAGAAACCCTGGTCCATAAAATTCCTAATTCTTATATAAAGGCAGTGAAACATTAGTGAAATTTTAGTTTGAGGAAGAGGATGCTGAGGGGAGACCTCATCACTCTCTACAGCTTCTTGAAAGGAGATTGTAGAGAGGTTGGTGCTGGTCTCTTCTCACAGGTAATTAGCGATAGGATGAGAGGGAATGGCTTCAAGCTGTAACAGGGTAGGTTTAGGCTGAACATTAGGAAAGAATTTTTCACAGAAAGAGTGGTCAGACACTGGAATAGGCTGCCCAGGGATGTGGTTGAGTCCCCTGTTGAAGAGTCATTTAGATGTGGTGTTGGGGGATATGGTGTAGGAGAGAACTTTGAAGAGTAGGGTTGACAGTTGGACTCGATGATCCCAGGGGTCTTTTCCAACCTGAATGATTCAGTAATTAGATCCTGGTTGCATGAATCCTTTCTGATGATGGGCATGAGGTGAGGCTCCTAAACTAAATAGCTACTTTAGGTTTTCTTTCTGAGGAGTGTCTTCAGGCTTGGGGCCCTGCAGTGTCTCACAACATGAGTGGCAGAGTCAGGAAACTACTGGCAGGGACCTATTACACCGTGGTCTGTTGTAGTTTTGTTGCTTTGCATTTCAGCCACTAAATAGAAAAGGAAGCATCTGCTTTTCAGGGTCCCCCAGGCGCATTGAGAAAAAACTGTAAGAAAAACCCGCACTGAATTCTCACCTGCAAATGTATTTTCCATCTCAATTTCTCATCTTGCTGCTTAGAAACATGTCAAAGACACCCAAATATTTACCGATGAACATCACTCACTCACTTCAGGGGAAATGGTGCTATTTGTATCTGTGTGGAGACTATCACTTTATACAAGCTAAATGTCACTGTACATGCATTGTTTTTCAAGTCAATATTTGTTTCTTGCTGCTATTCTGTGTCAGGGGACTGATGTTGATGGGGTTTGTTTAATCTCCACATGACTTGGTTCTGTACACAACTGCTCCACAATTCATAAAGGCCCCAAATGGCCAAATTTGACAGACCAAAACTGAACAGTGTATTAAGGACCTTGAACCTCGATCGGAGACCCTTTGAAATCAATGGAACTATTTCCACTGCGAGCACAAGATTTCAGATTAAGCCTTAGAGAATATATCTCCAATTTCTTGCTGATAAAATAAAGCAGATGACTCACACAATGGCACCAGACTTGCTTTGAAAGGAGAATTTTGTGTGACTGAACAAATAGTTTTATTGTAGCAGAAGGTGCTGTGGGTCCTTACTCATTTAGAAAAATGTCTTGTGTTGGTGAAAAGCACCGGGCTGGTGGCATGAGACTGCTGCTGGGGACTGCGAGCGTGGGATTTCCATCTGGCCAGTGTACTTGCTGCAAGCCCAGGAGAAATGAATTACTGACAGCCTACGTGGTGTACAACACCCTACAACTCAAGGGCAGACTGCCATTTAGTATGAGGAAACCCTTCTTGCACAAGGCCTGGGTGCAAATCCTGCTGATGAAGAGACATTCAGACATTAAACTGGCTGAACTCTCACCTCCACAGTGCCCCCCCAGTTTGCCACATGGGAAGAAGGTCCAGGGATGCTGCAATACATTTATGGTGGTGTGAGTTTGTATTTGGACTGAACTCACACTACCATCACAGTCTTAAGGCAAAGGCTTGTGGGGACTGGGCCCTGGACTGCAATTTGAACAAAAATCTCAGGCCAATCTTGGTCAATAGCTCCTGAAAAATCACATGAAAAAGGGAATTACTGCTTTTATTTCTGGAACTCTGCTGTTGATAGTGGAAGCCATGGGAACCAATGCCAGACACTCGTTGAACTGATAGCACATATGGACAATTTTTTGGTTATCCGTATAATACAGCCACTGTTGTGATCATAGATTCATAGAATGGTGGAAAGGACCTTCAAGATCATCCAGTTCCAACCCCCTGCCATGGGCAGGGACACCTCCCACCAGACCAGACTTCTCCAAGCCCCATCCAGCCTGGCCTTGAACCCCTCCAGGCATCCACAGCTTCTCTGGGCAACCTGTTCCAGTGCCTCACCACCCTCACAGGAAAGAATTTCTTCCTGATATCTCATCTAAATCTCCCCTCTTTCAATTTAAAACCATTACCCCTCATTCTATTGCTCCACTTCCTGATCATGAGTCCCTCCCCATCTGTCCTGTACCGTTTAGGTACTGGAAGGCTGCTAGAAGGTCTCCCTGGAACCTTTTCTTCTCCAGGCTGAACATCCTGAACTCTATCAGCCTGTCTTCAGTAACTGATACTTCAGTTACATTATTCGGGGCTTTAGTAATAACTAGTTCTAACTGTGGCTTTCATATGAGGGCATACTTTTTCTCAGAAACCCTTACTATACACACAACCAAGCTAAAATGTTTATTTTCGCCTGTTGCCTGGGATAACTGAACCATATCTCTGCTTTTGGAGACTTCTGGTTGTGCCTAGGAGCACGTAACTGGCACTGAAACTACATGTCTGGAGCAATTACCATGTAAATGCAAGATAAGCAAAATATATCATTATGAAAACAATTGAATATCAAGCATCTCAGACATGTCATTATATGAATTAGTGGTAATTAGCTGTCAAAACCCATAAGCACAATATAATTAACCCCCAAATGCAGTGTAAACATAGAGTAATTAAAAAAGTTCATCCACTATAAAGACTGAGCTGTCTTTTAATAGGTGTAATAAAATATGATGAATCAAACTCTGCTGAAAGTAACGTATATTAAGAGAGCAGGAGCTGGTGTGTATGTTGAAGAAAGAGAAAGGACAGTGTTTGGCTTCAATTCTCAGCAGAATGCTGTTGGAAGTCATATCTTTTCCAGTTGTTTTATACATATATATCATATTTCTACTTCTTGTAGTACATTGGTTATACTGAATACAGAAGACTGTAGTTGGTGCTAATAGTATCACATGTCGACTATAACTATATATCATAACCTTTTATTAATCAGAAAAATGCTTAAGTGGACATTTGTGCTGCCCTTGCTTGTGTTTTGCTGCAGCAGCTAATGCTCCTAACATATAAGAGATATTAACATTGTGCTAACAAGGAAAGGGGCACAAAAAAACCCGCAAACTCAAAATCAACCATAATCCTCCCCACCTGTTCCCATCAGGTGCCTGTGTTAGGGGTAGAAGACTGATTTTAAGGGAATGATCCATTTCACACCTACTGTGTGCATTTCAAGTATATTTTTCTCACTCAGAACAATATTAATTTCTGGAATAAGCCAGGATTACTTTAATCATCAGCACAAGCAAAGCCTTGGTTTAGGCTGTCTCAGAAAATCATAGAATCATAGAATGGTTAGAGTTGGAAGGGACCTTCAAGATCATCAAGTTCCAACCCCCCTGCCATGGGCAGGGACACCTCCCACCACACCAGGTTGCTCAAAGCCCCATCCAGCCCGGCCTTGAACACTCCAGGGACGGGGCATCTATAACTTCTCTGGGCAACCTCTTCCAGTGCCTCACCACCCTCACAGCAAAGAATTTCTTACTAATATCTAATCTTAATGTCCCCTCTTCCAATTTAAAACCTTCCCCCTTGTCCTGTCACCACACTTCCTGACAAAGAGTCCCTCTCCAGCTCTCCTGGAGCTCCCTTCAGATCCTGGAAGGCTGCTATCAGGTCTCCCTGGAGCCTTCTATTCTCCAGGCTGAACAGCCCCAGCTCCCTCAGCCTGTCCTCATAGGAGAGGTGATGATGGAGGAGATGATGAAGAGGTCGAAGATTGAGAGCACTTGTCTCTTTTGCTTTACCAAACGTCTGCTTCAGGAAGCTTGGGTAGAACTTACAAAGGTGTGACTATATCACAGCAAAATGTTTTACAGTTAAAACAGTTCTACAAAAACCAAAGAACATAAGTTCTGTGACTCATACAGGGACTAAAGATGTGTGTGTATGTTTGGTATATACACAATTACCAGGAAATTGTACAACCAATATGCTACTCCCCATATGCTATACGTACTGTACCTCTGAGGGTCTGATGGTCCTCAGTGGGTAGATGATTTGATTTATAATCATGAGCACCACAACTCTGCTGACTCACCTGCCACCAAGACGACAAAAGGAAAGAAGCCAACACTGCATGACCCCTGTTCACCCCGGCAAGGGCTCGACAACACCTAGGTGGCATTTGGGGCTTCCTTGTCCCACGTGAGAAGACTCACTATCTCCCTTTCTGGATGCCATCAGCTTTGCAGCTGATCCCCAGCCCAGCATTGCTTCAAGGCAGTGAGAGATGATGGGCAGCATCCACCCAGGCAACAAACAGCCTTTTTGGACAGGCTGCCAGGCCTGACAGCCCTCCTGCTCCGTTAAATGTGGGCATTGCTCACCAGGCAATGCTGCTTCTCTATCTTCAGAGCAACCACGTGCCGACCTGAATGACATTCACTGGACAGAGAGTTTCTGAATGAGAAGGTCCTGAAAAATCTACCAACTTGTGCAATGTCAATATTCCTTCTTCATGAAATGGATTCTCTAGGACACTATGCCACCATAACAGAGCCATTGGGTCCCTCCTGGCTCTCCTCACAGTGGTGAGGGAGCTCCTTCACTTGGGACCACACTGGGAGGCGAGAAGCAGCCGAATGCTCTGGAGGCATCGTACTGCTTTGTCGACACAGTGGTGCTGGTGACAAGGGGACTCCTCAGCTGGGACAGCTTCTGTCAGGGCACCAAAGGGGTGTAAAAGGAAGGCTGGAAATGCTTGGATGGCTGCAGGTTGCTGCAGCAAATTAAATATGATGAAACACAGTAGACAGTTTTATGTGCTCTATTAACTGTATTAGACCTTTTTTTCAGAATAATTTATTGCTGGATTCTGCACAGCGCAGACGAAGTGCCAAGCCTCCTCTGGTTCAGGTCCTTTCCAGAGGCCTTGGCATAAAAGATACATCCAGTAGGAGTTAGTAGGAGCTGGAAATTTGCTCTGGAGGCTGTCTCAGCAACATTGGAGGAGCAGCTGGAGCCCTTGCTCCTAGTTGTCTTTTGTCACATTGGCACTGCATTGCACACTTGGTAGGGCGTACCAATCCAAGAGTGGTGAGGGTTCGTGGAGACCGTGCAGCAAGTCTTCCTCTCAATGACCACGTGAGAGGTACTCCATGTTTCAAATCAATTTGATTTTCTTCTCACCTAGTGACCAGCTGGACCAGTGTCGGTTGTGGAGAAGATGTTCTCCTGCATCCTCATGCTGGTGGAGTCACTGCCTGCTTCATCCATTGCTGCACTGTGGCAAGCATGCCCACAGGCTGAGCACCTGCGGGAGGAAAATGAGGCAATTCAGAGGTTATTCGCACATGTCCCACTGCAGCGGTTGCAAGCAGGAATGTTTGTGCTGCTCCTCACGCTCCTCTGCACCTTGGACGCGCAGACACTCACCTTTGATGGATGATTACTCTTGGATGAGCTTGCTAATGGCTCCAGTTATGTCACTCATGAAGCTGATCTTCGCGATTTCTGAAAGACCCCATTAACACTGCATTAGAACCCTGATGGCTTTCATTCACTGAATTATTTAATTACTTAAATTTTTTAAACTCTTAGAATACCTTCTCAGGCAAACGTGACCTCGGTCTTCCATGAGAGGGGCTGACCTTGAGCACTCCTCAGTGGGCTGTTGCAGCCTTGCTTTTCTCTTCACACACGCTTTCCCTACAGCTCTCAGCCTTGTACCTTCAGAAAAAGGTGTTATTGAGGAAAGCAGCATGCTAAGTGGTTTTCTATTTTATTTTATTTTATTTTTTGATGATTTATCCAAGTGCCTGTTTGCTCCCACATGCTGTGAGTGGATAATAGCAGTTCTCAATCAAAGTTAAAATTACTAATGCTCTTGTGTCTGTGGAAAATTTAGTCAGAAAAAAAAAATATTAAAAATGTTAATGATGTTGCTATACTACTGAGCTTACTATGGCTTGTCATATCTTTATCTCTGCACCCCTCTGCAGCATTCTTATATTGACTGCTTATTCCAGTCCATATTTCTGCTGAAACAAACGTAAGACAACTGTATCTGATGTTCTGCTATGATAGTGAAACTGGTGTGAAAGGCCACGTAAGCAATGACAGAAGAACAACGTTGTCTTCATACGTTATGGACATCATCCAGTGGGGCTGACAATTTAACAGTACACCAGCAGTAATTAGCACAGGACATTACTCTGTCCGCCTCTCAAATATATGTTTGGAGCAGTAAGTTTTGCCTACGTATTTCCTCAGAGCTGGAAGCTGTTGAAATTATTTTGCACAGAATGTTGGAGTAGTCTGAAAAAGACTGAGCAACAACAGCAGCCACTCTTGCTTTGAGTTATTGACACTTCAGTGTCTGCCTGCAGTTCCGACATACATAGACAATATACCATTAATTCTCTTTTTCTCATTGTGATCACCCTAGGGTCTTTTGTGACTCACGAGTTATGACTGCTTTTTAGTTGTAGTCTGCAACAATTTTTTTGTCAGTCTCAAAGGGCAGAGAGCTGATTCCTTTCACTTATGTATTCCCAGCCTTCTACTGAACACATTTAATTCATGGGAACAGTGGAAATAGAAAATGGGATGGCATTAGAGTTTCATGTATTCACATATGAGATGATTTTTAGATGAGATTGACAAACTCTGATGGATATGTATCAAATTATATGTGGCAGTGATGGAGTAGTCTGGCCAGGCTCCTGTAGGCTCCTTATCTGAAAAGATCTTATATCAGGCATCTGAAACCACTCTTTGGTACTTGATCAAAACCAGTCTGGTTGGCAGGATTTGTCAGCACACATGGGTCACTGCCCAGATTACTCCATCTGTGTGATGAGAGTAGCTCAAATGATTGCTTGTTAGGTAATCTGGGACCAAGTCACCCTTTATCAGGGTGGCTGGTCTCCAACACACTGGAGCCTTCAGCAGATGGATGAAGTTTTCCTTTGGGTGCCTCAGGCCCAGTCGAGGCCCCATTGAATGTTGCCAGTTCCTTGTGGCGCTTTAGAGAAAGATTAGCTAACTGCAATATTTACTCTCAAGATATAGTTCTGCCAAAAGGTTGTCCTCCCCTGTACCCTGGATGCCTTCAGTGTGCTCTCATGTACTCTTCCTGGTGCTATGTGGAAGCTTTGCTGTCACACTGGAGAGCAGCCCTGAGGAGAAGGACTTGGGAGTGCTCGTGGATGAGAAGCTCACCATGAGCTGGCAGTGCACGCTGGCAGCACAGAAAGCCAACCCCATCCTGGGCTGCATCAAAAGAAGCTTGGCCGGCAGGTCATGGGAGGTGATTCTCCCCGTCTACTCTGCGCTCTTGAGACCCCACCTGGAGTCCTGTGTCCAGCTCTGGAGTCCTCAACAGAGAAAAGACATAGAATTGTTGGAACAAGTCCAGCAGAGGGCCACAAAGATGATTAGAGGGATGGAGCACGTCTCCTACGAAGACAGGCTGAGGGAGCTGGGACTGTTCAGCCTGGAGAAGAGAAGGCTCCAGGGAGACCTTCTAGCAGCCTTCTGGGATCTGAAGGGAGCTCCAGGAGAGCTGGAGAGGGACGGTTTGTCAGGGAGTGAAGTGATAGGACAAGGGGTAACAGTTTTAAATTGGAAGAGGGGAGATTTAGATTAGATCTTAGGAAGAAATTCTTTGCTGTGAGGGTGATGAGGCACTGGAACAGGTTGCCCAGAGAAGCTGTGGCTGCCCCATCCCTGGAGGGGTTCAAGGCCAGGCTGGTTGGGGCTTGGAGCAACGTGGTGTGGTGGGAGGTGTCCCTGCCCATGGCAGGGGGGTTGGAAGTTGATGGTCTTGAAGGTCCCTTCCAACTCTAACTATTCTATGATTCTATGATTCTTTGTGCTCTTGATACCACTTCATACCTTCTTTCACAAGCCCAATACAAAGCTCTTGGCAGCTAGTGGGAATATTTCCATTCATCCCAAGTTTTGGAAGAATCACTCCCAAAGTCTCAAGACCTCCAAACCAAATTTTCCCAAGACTCCTTGTTTGTTTGAGTCTTGCTGAAACATTAACCTAAATTCTGAAAGTCTTAAGCATGAGCCTAACATGAAAGATGATGGTACTTCCAGAGGCTGTTGCTGGGGCTGTTCCTTTGATGAAAATTAGACACGTATGCCCCTCAACAACTGCCTGCATAGGGGCCAGTGTGGGGGTGGGCTCAGAGGCCAAGCCATAGGCCAAGCATGCGAGATGCTGCTCTGATAGATACAAGCCACAGCTCTTTCCTGGAGACCTTGCAGTTCTGGGTGTGTTTGCCTCAGGAGGCAAAAAGGGAGCTAATTCAATGCCTGTGATCCGGCACCCCTAAGACACTTTTTGCTGTAATTGTATGTGCACAGGAATAAAAATGAGTAGAAGGAAAACTGTGCTATTAGCAGCACAGTTTGACATCCCCAGTGCATTAGCACACGAAATGATCTGGTGACAGAGTAAATAAGACATGAATTACTCTTAAAAAGCTTTTGCAACAAAGAGTAAGATGCTTCCATCTCAGAGGTGACCTGTAATTGTTGTTAACAATTTGCAAAAACAACCACATCAATGAAAATGAGGGTTACAATACAATTATTGCAAATGCTTCAAATAATCAACATGAACTATTCAGCTCAGCTGGCTTCAAATGTGCCTTTTCATTTTCACTTAAGGCCCTGTGACAGCTGGGCTGGCATCTCCATGGGGGCCCTCTATTTTGCAAGAGGCAGCACAACTTCTCTTCTGAACCTGACAGTTTTTGTGAGTCCTTCAAAAATGCCCAACTTCATAACCATTCTGGAGGAAGGGGGAGGTAGGCTGAAGCTGGATGTGGCCCAGCTGTGGCAGCAACTCCCTGACTACACTTTATCTCCGTGTCCAAATGGTGATTCAGTTTTACCCCACCGCCTCCCAAGGTGTCTCTTCGGCAAGGAGGTGGTGATCTGCCCTGGTCAAGTTCTGGTTGGCAGAAATGGACCACATCAGGGTATGGTGGTCTGTGAGACAGCTACTGTGGCCAGGTGTGGTGGCAGCACTGCACACTAATCCCTTTGTGCTCTGGATTAGGACTTCAACATCCTGATGGGATTTTAAAGAGTTTTTTTTGCCAACCTCATATTATACCTACCAAAGGCAGTGATTTATTTAATTTAGAACGGCTTTAGTTGGAGAAGTTTATCCACAGAACACCCCGATCTGGAGGCGCAGGAAAGGAGGTCACTGCCAATTTATTTCATTTTATTTTTTCTGGTTGTTTTCAGCAATCCTTTATTCAAAATAACTTGGAGTTGTGGATAAAGGCTGATTATCAAACCTGTCGAGGGGATTTAGTCACACATCTGTGCACCAAAATCTCCTTAACTGTGTTTCAGCAGTCTCAAACACATGGCGTTAAACTGGAGATGGGATTTTTGAATGAATGATAGATGGTGAAACGGAAGAGGGAGCACCAAAGTTAGACACTAAGCAAGTGCTGTGCTCTGGGCAATCCTGCTTTAGCAGGGGAGTTGGACTAGATGATCTTTAGAGGTCCCTTTCAACTATGAAAATTCTGTGGTTCCATGATTCTGCACAGGATTACTGGCTGTGAGGTTGCACCATGAATGATGGTACGGAGGAAGGATCTCCTTGGCCTGAGAAAACCAAACAGCATTGAAAGCACCAGGCTCTATTAAACCCCAAGAAGCACGCACTAGGACAGCAGCACCGCTCTTAAAAATGCAGTGTGTTTTGCACCTGAGGAGTTTGGCGTTTGACAGCTTTACACCTTTGGAAACAGCTGCAGAGGGTGTGCTCTGCTCAGAAGGATTGTCGTGACCTGCAGGAGCAGGAACCGAGACCTGGAGCTGACACAGTTTTCCTGATTAAGCCAAAACTAACACAGTGGAGTTACCCTTTCTCCCCCAGAGCCAGTCTCAGCTTTGTCAGATGATTTTGAAATGCTTTCTCCACCCTGAGGATTTTAACTTCACTTGTAACAATACCTTTTCGCTTGAAAACAGTGTTGATTTTCTCTGCAGTCTCTTGCCAAAAAAAGCAGAGGGGAGAAAGAAAGAAAAAAAAAAAAGAAAAATATAGAGTGGATTTCCAGACACTCAAGAGTACTGGAATTGTTCAGGTGTGGGAATCAATGCAAGGTATCAGCTGGTAAGTGGGAGGCTTAAATGTTAAAACTCTGAAGGTAGCAAGACAATGATTTGAAGAGGCCTCCTCTCTTCCGATTACTACTGAGAAAGGGTGATATTACAGTGAACCTTGTTAAGATGTAATATTCCCAACGGAGAAAAATTGATGCTAACACTGGTGTCAAACTGAAGATCTGAAAGGGGCTAATTACTTTTTCTGCTAGGAAGAACTTTCCATTTTGTCACTGCTTCCATACCTGAGCAATCCCATTAATCTCACACGTCTGAATCCCAGTTCCCCTGCTTAATTTCTGCTGGGAATCGAGGGAAATAGCAAAAACAGCCACACACCAGAGCTTACAGTAACTGAATTGGATGTCCTGAAACCAGAAAGATGTGTCAAAACATTCTGTACAGTCTTCTATAATTCACTTATAAGAAGCATGCAGCTAGAAGAAAGTAAGCATCCATGGAGCGGGGTGTCTCATGGTGGGTGGGTTTGGCCATGAGCTGCTGGGACGGGCAGCAAGAGACCCTACTCCCTGCGGTGGGGACATGGGTAGGGCTAAAAATGGGAGCTCACGGGGAGCCTGGCTCCGTTTGCTAGTGGGAAAAATATCTCTCTCCTTCTGTCTCACTGTTTTTAGCTCGTGACAGGGAAATTGTGCTCTCCCTACAGCTTTCATGTGGCTTCTCTAGAGGTTTCTATTTGGTCCTGGTTCCCAGAGTGAAGAAAAGCAGTTAACTACCTCCCTTGAGCCCGCTAGCTCTGAAGCTCCAAGAAAAGTAAGTTCTCAGGCTGTTTAAGAGAGAGCATCAAGAGAAAGCATCAGATGGAAATGAGGGGGATTAGCACAGTGTCTATTAAACCACAGCAGTTCTGCAGTGTTCCAGTGATCTTCTCTTACTCCATGTTTACTCTGCTCCCAAGTGCTTCTTTACAGTGGTGTGTGTGTCTTCCCTGATCATGTTGTAAAGAACGAGAGAAAAACTGGATGAACAGTTTTCAGACAACATGCTACTCTGCAAGAACTTTTTCAGATTACTTAACATTGGCAAAAAGGAAATAAATTTAATGCAGAGGGATATTAAACAACCTTTTATTGTTTTCCTCTGTGAAGTAGGAGTTTTGGCAGCCTCCTTGAAGAGCATGAAAATGTCACTGACAGGATGCTGTAAAAATCCAGGAGCCAAATTACATTGGAAATACTATGATGGAAGGGATCCCTCAGGAGATGAGAATAGAAGAACCGGAGGTTTGGTCCAACTGAAGGTTACTGGTAGGACTCCTCTCCCAACCAAGCCCAGACCCCTTCCTTGGAGCAGTCCCAGAAGGAATATATACAAAAGAAATAATTTTTAGTAACTGGAGAAAGAGCCATTAAAAAAAAAAAACAACCATCAAAGAGCTGGTGTTAAATATTTCCTACTTATGAGGATACTAACACAGTTCATAGATGCCATTAGGAGAACAGAGCAGATGTTTGATCCCCACCAATATCAGAAGACAAGTCTTTCTCCTCAGCTAGGTTATGTTTGGCACATGAAATGTCAGGAAAGTGCAAGTATTTTGGTGTCACAGGAAGCATTTATGTTTGCCTGGATGACGCTGACTGGGGGAAAGAGTCTACAGGTTAAGAAGTAGAGACCTCTACCTGATCAGAGGCTCTCCAGATCTTTCTAAAAGTGCTGGCTACATCCACACCCGCTTGGAAATTCAATGCAAAGGAAAATGCAGCTGGGGACAAACATTGGCACAAGAAGGTTAACACTGGAGGGTGACTGGAATAGGCAACTACGTCAATGTATCTGCCCAAATTCGTACAGAAGGACTTGAAAGAGTCCTGGAAGTGGCTTCAAGGGAAAGTTATACCTAGATGAGCTGTCAAAATCATCAGTTTGGGATGCCATTTTGTAACATACCTGACAGGCATGTAATAGAAATTAATACAGATTTTGAGGGACCAGATGAATTAGGTAAAGAGATACCATTTCGGAGAACCACTACTGGTCAGTTGTCCAGGGACATATCTGGACAGAAGGCAAGGTTAGTTCAACAAGAAACAATGACGAGCAGGATCTCTGTGTGTTGACACTTCAGTGCAGAAATGCACAGAACCATCTAGGAATATCTGGCAATTTAACTCCATCGTTCTGGGAATGGGTAGATGGTCATGATGTGGCACTAACCAGCCAGCATAGCTTGTTGATGATTTTCTTACCGTCACCTGGCTTCACTGTCCAAGGTCTGCTTTTACTTGCATTGGACATTTCAAGCTCTTTTTGACCCACTGGTTGGTTTTGTGTTTTTTTTCCCCTCCTCTATTTGCCAAGAAACTTTCTAGCACAAGTGAAAAGGCAGACTGATCGATTTTCAGAATAATTTTCAAGATCACACAGTATTGCTCAGCCTTGTACTGAGCACAGTTTGAAGTGCACTCGCAGGATTTCTTGCCTCATGGAACAGCTTAAAGCATTCTATCTAATATGGCCCCAAATTAGATCAGTGTTGGTACTGCTGTACTAGATTGTGAAATTATTTAAAGGTTGTTACATTAAAAGGTCCATTAAGATATTTGTTGTTGAATCAACAGTTAAAAGCATTATGCTTAAAATAGTAAAAATAAAGCTACTTCCCTGCTTTCTGCTGAAGAGAACATTCAAAAACCATGATTTTATAAACCAGTTTCAGAGGAAAAACATATTTTTTTCTAAAAACAGACTATAGTATCAACAGTATCATGAATTAAACACAGAGAAGAGCGATATCACATGCACCCGAAGTGTAATTTTTGAAAGAACTGCGTTTTCCCTGCCCCCCCCCCCCCCCC
>VXBW01000240.1:0-20484 GCA_013400375.1 Thinocorus orbignyianus
CCTTCCAACCTAGGTGACTCTGTAATACTAGCTTACAGAGCTAAATATATAGGAGCATGCTACCTCTGCATTACAAAATTCATTTTAAATGACAGTGATAAGGTATGACAGAAACTACTCCGATCAAGTTTTGTTCTGAGAAGTGCATTAAACATAAAAGAATGAAGTAAAAAAAAATAAATTGTCACTAACACATTTGTTATCCACTCACTTTTCTGTTCCACAAAATAGAAATAGAAATCAAGTAACCAACTATGGAAAAGGTAAGAAAACCACATAGAACACCCTACAGTTTACTGCAGTTTTCTTAGGAAATACTTGCATTTTATCATATATGGCAAGTAATAAAGCCTTTAAGAACTTCCAAAAAGCTTTCCAGCTGGCTTTCTCTCACATTCACTTGGACCCAGGGGCTAAGTCATGTGCAAGAGTCACAGAAGCATGAAAGCAGCCACCAGAGCAGACAGCCCAGTGAAGACAACCACTAAATTAACCCTGAATTTGGAGTTTTCATCAGCCTCCAACAATTAGAGGCGCAACTACCATGACCACATCTGAACCACAATATTTTCTAAACAGAAAACTGTTCTATATTTGAAACAGAAACTGTTCTATACTTGAAACAGAATAATTTTATTTATTTATTAGTTGAGTAGCAAGTACTGAAAAGGAAGACACTTCCTGTGGTGACTAGAATTGACAGCACAATTACAAGAAAGCACCAGGTCTCCCTGAAAGAATTCACGTGCAGCCAGGAACAGTGTGATCAGCAGTTACAGTGCTTGGTTTTCAACTCAAAGTGAGGTGTGGTTTTCTTGCCTTTCATAGCAAACAGAGTTAAGCAGATTCGCTGGACTTCAGAAGTATTCATGTTGCTGTTATGTTCATACTTTAGTGCTCTGCTTCCTTCCTCAGATATTTCTCTACTTCCATCAGTAAGTCAGTCCATACACTTAGGCCACGAACATTAAAGTCTCCATCCTGTGCCTTCAGGAGTTTCAGAGCAGATTGGGTCTGTCCCCTGAGCAATGTAGACTCCTGACAGAGGCAGTTGAAGCGCTCCCTCAGCTCCTCCCAGGACAATCCAGCCTTGTCAAGACAGCTTTTAACCCACTGTCCCTGCAAGGGGTCATACAGCAAGTGGCTTCCCCAGCTGGTTAAGAGGTCCAAATAAGGCCTGCTGAACTGAGAATAGTGGCTAGCTAGTGAGGCAAGAAGGGAGCCTGGGAGGAAAAGGCAGAAGGCAGAAAATCGCTCCTGGTTTACCAGCAGCCAGGAAAGCAGGGGCCCGGTATAACAGTCATCTCCCGTTGGCCTCGCCTGGTTTCCACTCAGGCTGTTCCCTTCTTGACCCCCTGTCTCAGCCCCACTCCCCTGCCTCCCTAGCAGCAGTGCCGCTGCCACCACCTCGAAGGCCCGGGGCTGGGGGAGCTGCTCCAAAACATCCGATATCCAGCGCAGCCGCCCCGCGGCCTCCCCAGCTGCCTCGGCCTCCCACTCCTCCTCCCGCAGCCGGCCCAGCAGAAGCTGCGCCTCGGCTTGCACCTGCGGCTCCAGCCCCTGCGGAGGCCGCGGCAGGCCGCGGGGCAGCTCCAGCAGGTGGGAGGCGGCCTTTCGGCGGGCAAGGAGCGCCAGGCCGCTGGGCTCGGGGTCGGCCTCCACCCCGGGAGGCTGCAGGAGGCTGCGGAGCAGGCGGCGGCAGGCGGCGGGCGGCAGAGCACGGTTCTCCAGCAGCGCCAGGCCCAGCAGCCGCGGGCAGCGGCCCAGCTGGGGGAAGCCGAGCAGAGGCCTCAACTGACCCCGCCGCAGCCGCCGCTCCAAGGCCTCCCGCAGCCGAGGCCGAGCGTGGAAGCGGTGGTGGAGGTGCTGGAAGTACCGGGCCCACTCTAACGCCCTGCCAAGGGTGACGGAGTCCCAGTCCCGCACCAGGGCGGAGCGGGAGACGGCCAAGAGTGCAGGCAGCTGTCCCACCTGCTCCAGCACAGCCTCCATGGTGGCCGGCTTTGGCCTCGGCGCCACCGGTTTAAGCACAAGTCCCACCTCCCGCCGGGAACAACAGCCAATCCGAACAGGGGAGGAATGAGGTTTGTAAAGCTATTGGTCAGATCTGGCGTCAATCCGATGCGAGTGGCTTTTCTCTTAAAGGAGACGTGACCCGGCCTCCTCAGTCAGCCGTTCGTGTGAGGTCCCTCAGGAGCGGGCGAGGAGTTAAGCCCAATTAAAGCTCCTTCCAGACAGCATGGAAGAATTGTGCTGCATCTGCTCCCTCATGCAGTGAGGAGAGGCCCCCCCTTCTCCTGCCTCTGCCAGCTGAAGGGCAGTTTTACATGACAGACTGGAGCTGTTGGGCACGGCCTGCAGGGTGCTGCTGACCCTTTGGAGCAGCCGTTCCCGGGCACTTCCCTCACGTCTGCTACTTCAAGGGCTTCTGCTAAGCTGGGGGACGGGTTCCTTCCCTCCATCCTTAGGTGGGCTAATGCAAATAGCATGAAGTTCAACCAAGCCAAGTGCAGGGTCCTGCACCTGGGACGTGGCAACCCCAGGCACAAATACAGGCTGGGCAGAGAATGGCTAGAGAGCAGCCCTGAGGAGAAGGACTTGGGAGTGCTCCTGGATGAGAAGCTCAACATGAGCTGGCAGTGCACGCTGGCAGCCCAGAAACCAACCCCATCCTGGGCTGCATCAAAAGAAGTGTGAGCAGCAGGTCACGGGAGGTGATTCTCCCCCTCTACTCTGCTCTCGTGAGACCCCGCCTGGAGTACTGTGTCCAGCTCTGGAGTCCTCAACATAGAAGGGACATGGACCTGGTGGAACGGGTCCAGCGGAGGGCCACCCAAGATGGTTAGAGGGATGGAGCACCTCTGCTGTGAGGACAGGCTGAGGGAGCTGGGGCTGTTCAGCCTGGAGAAGGCTCCGGGGAGACCTGATAGCAGCCTTTCAGAATCTGAAGGGAGCTCCAGGAGAGCTGGGGAGGGACTCTTCGTCAGGAAGTCTAGTGACAGGATGAGGGGTAATGGTTTTAAATTGGAAGAGGGGAGATTTAGATTAGATATTAGGAAGAAATTCTTTGCTGTGAGGGTGGTGAGGCACTGGAACAGGTTGCCCCGAGAAGTTGTGGCTGCCCCATCCCTGGAGGTGTTCAAGGCCAGGCTGGATGGGGCTTGGAGCAACCTGCTCTAGTGAGAGCATCCGCAACTTCTCAGGGCAACTCCAAAGCATATTATAAACTAATATACATTAAAGAGAAGGTGGAACAACTTTTCAGTTACATAGAACTGAGTGCAACATTTTGGGACGTTTTAAGGCTTTACTTAAATAGAAAAGTGATAGAAACCTGAAATGGTTGGATATAATTAAAAATTATGTACTTTGGCTTCTCGGTTAGGTTTAATGCAGCGTCTCTTGAAGTAAGTGCTGTGGTATACAGGAATAAAACAGTTTCAGTTAATTCCAGACCTGCATTCTATTTTAGTGAGGGATATTTTTGGAGGCGCATATGCTCCATGTCATGAAGAAGGAAAGAGATATTTCCCTTTGTGTCAGAAAACTTTTACCAAAAAATCTTTCACGTTATTGGGTTTTTTTTTCTTTATTGGATAAAGTATATGGTTTTATATCCTGCAAATGTCTCAGTATGTTTCAGTTGAAAGAAATCAAATAATCACATTTACAGCACCAGGAAACTAACAAAAACAGGTTGTGGAAATCTAACCAGACTGGAAAAAACACTGAGTATTATGGTATCTGGAACACTCTTGCATGTGAATGGAGATGGCCTGTTTGCTCGAATGGGTCTCTGTAGAACTGACTGAAAAATGGAATTTCCGTTTCATGAAAAACTCTGAATATTTCAGCACTTGGTTTTGTCTCAAATTAGGATGAAAAGTCTAAGAGCATTTTTCATCAAGGGGATACAGTCTGACATCTCTGTAATAAAATGGTTCATTCAAAAAGACATTTATGTATTTCTAGGTATTACAGCTGTATTTGGAGTCTTCAGTCATGATGGGGCACAGTTGATGAAAAATAGAGCCTGATCTGAGGAAGGAGAGTTCTGCATAAGAGTGCATTAGAAGATGAATTCAGGGAAGAAACAAGGTGACACTGAGATGGTTATGATTCATGTAATAAACTACAATAGCCCTCAAAACTAGTAATTCTTTTGGCACAGTCACCATCACAGGAACTCCTTTTTTACTCCAAGTTTTGTGTAATTATTTGAGAGCCTAGCCACTTTCAGAATGTGTTTTGGGATCTACTGTAAGACTGGAATCCATTTATCTGTTGATTGATCTGCTGATGCTGGTGCCATCTAGTAATCAAATTAAATTGAACAGTCGTGGTTTCTTTCTCACAGGTAAATTATTTTCCTGTAACTTTTAAGTGCTAGTTCATAGAATCATAGAATGGTCCAAGTTGGAAGGGACCTTAAAGATCATCAAGTTCCAACCCCCCTGCCATGGGCAGTGACACCTCCCACTAGAGCAGGTTGCTCAAAGCCCCATCCAGCCTGGCCTTGAACACTTCCAGGGTTGGGGCAACCACAACTTCCCTGGGCAACCTGTTCCAGTGCCTCACCATAGTTCTCTCTCTTTTATGATCAGTTTTAGTTTGAGTAGCCGTTGGGTTTTTCCTATCAACAGCAAGAGTACTAAGCATCAAAGTTTGCATTTGGTAGTTGCTTATGCTAAGTCTGTTGCTACCCAACAGTACTGCTGAGCTGTGTAGAAAGTATTTAAAAATATCTGTACAGTGATGAGTTGGTTTTCTACCTAAGGAACACCTGTGGGATAGTGGAGAGATACTTAGGAGGACTGAGGAGGTGAGGTAAAGAGTTAATGTTGTGGAAGAGGATGGGAAAAGTTGGGTCAGGTTGTCATGAGACATGGTAAGAACACAGAGATGAGGGAGAACAGAATGGTGAATGGATTTTCAGATAGCTGGATATGTGTAGGGGGATGTTGCTTTCCTACTTAGCTTGATTACTTTTTAAGAAAAAAACCCTAAAAGTTTGTTCCTGGGCCCCACATAGGCCTTTGGTTGCTTAATATCAGTTTGCTTCTCCTATTAATGACTCTTGTAGTAGCCTCTCATACTGTTTTAGGTTGTGTTTGGATGTGTGTTTCATGTCACATAAACTATGCAGTCTCCTGATTTTTTTTTCTAATAAGAAATGGAACCCCCAAAGATATCTTAAAGAAAATTATACAGACCACATGTGTGAGTGCATGAAGCTTCCTTCTATGAAGGAAGGACAGGGAGACATGTTAAAATAGCCTTTTTCAACTACTTTGAAGAATTATCACTACTGAAAAGTAACATCTTTGTTTTGTGTGATTTAAAAGCAAAGAAGAAAACAGACAGAAGAGAGAACAGGATGTATTGCGTGATAGGGTAGAATTAAGATTTACAATTGCAACACATCAGGTTGCTTAAACTCTTTGCTATATGCATCTTGCAAGTAGCTATGATATTGTGAACAGGTATAGCCACTGTTTCTTGTGCTGTGGGTTTTAGTTCTGGTGTGGTTTTTTTGTTGTTGTTGTTGGTGGTGGGTTTTTTTTCCCCAGAAAAGTGTATCTTTTATTTTAATCTCTAAAATGAGTATTAAAATAAGAAGAGTCTTTGAAAATATTCATCTACTGTTGTGTTAAGCTGTAGTAAATGTACCTCTATTACAGCTTTTAATTGATAAGATACAAGGCAAAGAAAGTTGAGCAAATAAGAAAAGTGTCTGCTAGATACAGAATTTGGGAAGTTATTTCCACAGCTCCCTGAGAACAAACCCGCTTTTCAGTGAAGCACTGCAAAACAGTTTCACAAGCCCTGCTTTTTGTGTGAATTACTGTACTGTTTTATCTAAGTGGAGAAGTCAAATAAGATTGATATGAAGTTTTATGGAACTAGTGAGTTTCTTCACTCTGGTTATGGAGCCAGTAAAGATCACCCTGGCAGGGAATGTCAGTTTTGAAGCAAAATTGGTCAGACTAGCCAGAAGTCTGGATTCTGTTGTTATATTTTACTTCCTCTCAGAAGTCATACTGGCTGTAACATTGTTACAGTAGTTCTTCTTAATAAAAATTTAGTAATCTGTTTACTCGGTATATAAAACTCCAAAATGGTCTTTCCTTAGTTAGGAGGTGTTATTTCAAATTATAAAAATTGGATACATTGAGAGAGATGTATGATCATCTATATTTCTGGCACTAATATTAATGTTTTAACTGTAAGGAGGTTTGTTTAGCTGCCTCTAACTGCATGGTAGGAATAAGGTTGCCACACTCATTATATAGAGACTTATGCATATTGATGATTCTGAACTCATGGACCATTCTTGTAGAATTTCTTTCTGCAACAAACTTTGCAGAAAGCTGAGGTTATTAGTCAAGTCAGACTCAGCCCTTCCATATCTTCTGGTGTAGTCTTTAGGATTTTTTTGTCAATGTAATCTGTTACATCTGAAAATCTAGCAAGATTGTGGTGGGCTTTTGGAATGAGAACAGAACAAGTGTAAAATCAAATGGCACAGTAAAGCTATTGAACCTATTAATTTGTACATCAGCATGAGCTTCAGACTGTACACATGGAATATCTTTCAGCAGGTTTTTCCCCCCAAAACTAGGATAGTGTGGTAAGTATTAATAGCAATGCACTTTTGCAGTGTGTTAGACCTACAATTTGAGTAATTGATGTCAATGCTGTATAATGTATTAGAGTGAAAACTGATTGAAAATCCATGTGTTGAAAGAGTGCTATGTGTAACATATGTCATTACTGAGATAACCTAAAAACCATTCTAATTGGGAATTTTGCTTATGTCTGACTATACCAAAACTGATTTTTTAAGGAAACTAAACATATGAACAGACAGACTTTGCTGCCTAGCCACTTTTCTAATTTTGGTACTATGAGTCAGGACTATACTGGCAAAGCTACTAAGCTAGGGTATAGCTCTTCAATATATAAAACTTAAGTATATATAGCTCTTCAGACATAAAAGTGAGTAAAATTGAGTGGCAAACTGCAACTTTTTCCTGCCTGTGAATAGTTTATTAGAAGTGATGAACTTACTACATCTTTATGAATGTCGCTCTCACCAGATGAGCCACATTAAATAATCACGCATGCACTCCAGAACCAGTTGCAGTTGTTAAGTGGGTATTAGCCACAACTAGTTTTGCCTTCAGGTTTTTTGGGCTAATGCATTTTAACTTACATTTGCTGTGGGATAAGCGCACGTGTGGAGGCAGTTAAAGTTGCTCAGCTGATGAATGGTAAGGTATTAAGCTGTGTGCTTTGATTGCTTGCCATTTGTTGTGATACCTTTTAGAGAGGTTTTGTTTGCTGTCTGTTGTGGTGGTGAGTTTGATGGATCTCAGCATGCACTGATTAGAGTATTTGTCTGCATGTCCTTTTCCAGGCTTCTTCTCATTTAAGCCAAGAAAACCCTTAATTGTTTAAGTATTTTATTATAGGATCAGGTGCACAGACTGAGCCTTCCCCCCTCATTAGGGTACCTGTTAAGTAGTATTGTAAAGAGCTGTCTGTTTCAAAGACCACCTTATCTTCTGAAAATAATATTCCATAAAGCTGGAGTCATGAAACACTGGCTACGGCTAAAGGTTAGTAATTTTGATGTATGATGCTGTGGTATTTGTATGAAGTCAAGCATACGAGAACCAAGCTTATTTTAGCATCACAGGTTTAGGATTTAACAAGGAAGGGTCTCTTAAGATTATTGGAGGGGGGAAAAAATCTGTATGTTTGAGAATAGTATCTAAAAATTCTTTCCTACTCATAGATTCTGTGTGTTTCCATGACAGTTAAATTGCTGTCATTCACAAGAGTACAGGGAGATCTTACAAACACGCTTTCATGTTGGAATTGGTTATATTTTTCACTTGCATAAAAAGATGTATAAAACTCAATGCAAGACAACTATGTATAGAGCTATTTATATGTATGTCTGGGTTCTAATAACATAAGTAATTTGGATTTTTCTCTTTCATTGCCCTGATATAGTGAGAACATCTTAAATTATCAGATATACTAATATTGCTCCTTCATAGCTCTGTACAGTGTCTTTATGAATAATACACGTCTGTATAGAGAGACAGCTACACTAACACACACACACATGCACACACTGGATAGATATTTCTCTTTTTTTTGAGCAATAAGGCTTTTAAGTATCTGTTGTTTCCATTTTCATGTCTCCAAAGCTTTTATGTGAATTCTTCCAGCACATTTCTCATTATTCTCTCAACCTTTCCTCTGCTGGATGGCTGGGGTTTCCAGACATAGAACCTGAAATGTCCTGGGAGAATTTACATAAAAACAATAAAGCCAAGGAAATGGAAACCACAGAATATATACATAATTTTTTTTTTTCAGCCTTTGCTAAGAAGCTCATTGGTTAATATTTACAGAGGAATTCAATTTTCCATATTAACATCCTTTTTGCTGTGAAGCAAATGTGGGAGAGTGAGATGTTAAGAATCATTACTTAACTGAATGGGGGGGTTATATGTTGATTTCTTTAATGATTAAAAGATTTTACTTTTCTCCACCCTATTATATCAAGAAGAACATCTCATCAAAAAAAATCATATAAATGGTTGAATCAAGCAAATGTTAATGCAAAACTTTGAAGGGTTTTTTCTTCCTATTTGAGAAAAGTTTAAGTTTTTTTTATTGACTTATCTAAATACATGTAAAGGAATACTGGTTTCTGTTATCTATACTCATAGCATCCTCTGAAAGTGGATCATTAAGACTAATGCAACTGTTTATAGGGTCAATAGTCCAGTAAAATAAAATCAGATTCTATTGAGAGCCACTTGTTAATTATGAGTTGTGTACTTGTCCCTGAGTAATGCCTCTAGCAGGCTTTGGCAAGACCTTCCTGTTTTTAAGCTTCTTATATCACAGAAACCACAACCAGAACTGTCATATTGTCCTGATATTGATATTTTCTGCAGAAAAGGTAGGCCAAATAAACACAGACTTAAGCTTTTTCCTTAGCTTCAGAGTTTTAAACTGAAGAGTGTTCTTTAAGGAGAAGTTTTCCCTGCATTTTGCAGAGAATACTGATATTTAATTAGTAAAAATGCCAAGAAAATGAAATATTTGGATGTGATGTTACAATTTTGCACAGCAGATAGGATTTGTGTATTTCATGTCAATTCCATATTGTTTTGATTGTCTGACTTGGTTCCTGGTCCAGCTCTGAACCACACTTGAAGATTTGTATAATGGTGAAGGTTGGAGCCTTTGTGTATATCCAAAAAGCACCACAATGTAGGTAATATGGGTATTAGAATATGCTGGTTCATAGCTGAACCTGAGACATTGCAATCAGCTTTCTCAATAAAACAGAAAATTCATGAATTGTACTTGCAGAGAAGAATAACAATGAGATTTTTAAAAAAATAAATAAATAGAGAGATGAGATTGTAGCATGTAGGATACTTACATAAATCTAAAAGCCAGCAGAAAAAAAAACCACTATGTAATTCATACCTGCAGGTGGGATGAAGGTGATAGGTGAAGATCAATTCCTAGAATTAAGGAAAAAGTCTAAAAGAGAGGCCTGCTTTATTAAAGTTCCTATTTTGGGGATAAAAAAAAGGTAACAACCATCCAGTTTTAAACCTGGACATAATCAAATTCATATTAATACAATTTGTTGTAACGAAAACAGCAAAAACACTATTCTGAGTTGAAACCGCTGCTGCAAGCATCCTCATATTTCTTGATATTACAATAGCTTCCCTTAGTTTGAGAGAAATACATTTGTAACTACATCAAGGAATTATTACTGAATTGAATGTACTGGAGTTTTATATTCTGCATGGAGAAAATAACTCCCATGAAACAATGAAAAATTATAGCTTGTATATGTTTTCTTTCTGTGTAATGCTGATGCTCATCAAGTGTTTAGAAAGAGCATGAAGTTCTGTTAATTGATAACTTATGAGCCCTGAGGGCTGGAACTGGTTCCCTTGCTTTTTGTAGGAAGAATTGGATCTAATAGTTCTTAGAAAAAGGACAATATGGATCACGTTTTCCAGACAAAACTTGGCTATGATTGACAGTTCAAAAATCCTGAGGGGAGTTAGGCGCCTCACCACAATAGCAAGTCACTGGGAACCAGACGCCTGAGGGTCTTAAGAGCTCTTGAAAATTTGCATATTAACGGGGATGCTTGTGTCCCAGTTAGGGACACTCATTTATCTAGTGAAAGCATCTGGTGATAGTCACGACTGAAGCTTTACATGGGAAATTTAACAGCATATAACCTGGGTGCAACTTGCCTAAATACTGTAGTGCTAATGGGTAGATGCTATGAACTATAGTACAAAAATGTTTATCCAAGAGAATAGTCCAAATAGGCTTTGCTACCAGACAGTGCTGAATGAAGTTATCAAATAAAATTACTTGGGAGAAAGCAAAATGTTAATTTAGAGAAAATCAGTATGTTTTAATATTTTTCACTTAAATTAAGATTTTTGAATGAAATTATTCTAAAGATTTAAGAAGTGAAACGTTTGTTAAAAAAAAAAAATTCAAAAAAGCATTCTAATTCTCTACTAATGTTGAAGAAGGAGAGTTACTTTTACCTCAGCAAATTTTCACTTTAAGCAGAGAATTTTTTTGAGAAGTTTGACTTTGTGTAGAAGCACGTTCCAGCCTTCTATTAAAATATTTTGAACCTTTTCTTGTTAGTTTGAATGGCTGGTCACTGGTTTGAACTGCTCTTCCCCGACTTGATCTATTCAAAGGACTTGGAAAAGAAGAAAGGGTCTTGTCAGTCGCTATCATGTTGACAAGATCAAGGTACATGGCCTGGTTCAAAATTACCTTTTCTCTTGCTAGGGTGGGAAGAACTGCAGAAAAGGAATCATTGGAAATGTAGAGAAATGCCTGGTAGGATGCAGTGGTTCCTCAGACAGTAGGCTTAGCATGGGTCGATGTTGGTTTCTCCTTTTGCTCACATTACATTGTTTTGTTGTTTGTTTCTCTGAATCTGTAAGGCTTTATAATAGCATTTTCTTCTTCCTAGTTTCCAAGTCCTTTTCTTTCACAGTTTTGGCAAAGATTTCACATGGGAATGATTTCAACATGTGTATTTCAGCTTCATACTAAATGCATGTTATACACAGCACATCGGTTCTAGGTAGTTTGTCCTGCAAACATGCGCCTTCTGCCTAACTTACTTCTATAGCTAATGCATCACTATCTCAGGTAATTTGAATTAGCTAGTTTGATGAGATATACTGATAAAGATATTGGTCAAAAATAACTGTATGGATGTTATTTCTTTTTTTATTATTATTATTTTATTTTTTATTTTTACGTGCTTTTTTAATTAATAAGTTGCAAATAGCGACTTCAGTCCTGTTCTGAGTAATCCTCCAGTTATAATCTTAATGGACATAAACAGACGTTTAATCCATCAGATTTGGTCATGGATTTCCCATTAAATTTGTCCCCTAAGTGATTCAGCATCCCAGTTCTTAACAGCTCACTGAACGTACCCAGTCAGTTGTAACTGCTCTGTATACAAATAAATGCAACAGTCAGCAAAATCCATGAATTGTTCTGACTCTCTGGAGATAGTTTTGTTGACCTTCACAAAATGGGGAGTCTTTGTTAAATTATATTTTATTTTTCACTGTTTTTTCAAGGAGAGATATTCCAGACTCCTTTTTCTAAGGTCTACATGTTGTGGGCCTGGCATTCTTTGTACTTGCTCCCCTTTCACAGTAGTGCAGATCTCTCAGCTTCATTAGCATTTCTCCTGATTTCTGCCTCTTAGAGCATTTCATGAAGAAGCAGCAGGTGAACCAAGTTTAATCATAGGTATGTAATATGATTATGTGTACTATTTCAACTACTATATTCATTATTGGCTTCATAATCTATTTTTAAGTAGTAGATGAATAAAAGTTAAAGTTACCCTAAGAAAGTAATTATTTTTATCTATGTCCAGTAAAACTTGGTATATGTTACAGAAGAAGATGCAGATCACCAGTTATGCCTTGGTAGATCAATGCATATTTTCATTTACCTTATATTTCTCTACCACAGATCAAATTTTCACGTGCATAACTACTGGGATGGAAATAAGGAGGTCCTTATGGTGGATTTTGGCCCTAGCACTTGCCATATACTAAGACTGAAGCATGTAAAATTTCTGTCTTTCCATTCAACTTTCTTGCTGAATGAAGCCTAAGGGCCACAGCTTTCTATCTATAGCTTTCTCTCCTTGCTTTTGGGCATCTGTTTTCAAGGTTGGTCTGAAATTTGATCTTACTCAAATTCTCTCAATGCATTTCAGCAACATATGTCATTAATGAAGGGAGCTGGGTAACCAGTCTCACCATTGTTTGTAGTTCAGCCTCTGACAGGCAGTGGGAAAGCAGAATAGTTTCAGCCAGCCTCAATTAGGAAAACATGCCCAAGGCACAGGCTATAGCATAAACAGAGATATGTCAGGCTCCTCCGTAGAAGAAAACTGAAAGTGTACACTTGGCAACGATGCTTTGCTTTTATTCTGGACAAGAAACCCCTTGAACAAAACAGTCCTGATTTTGACTCTGGTGTGGTTAACAGCAAGGATAAAGAATCATTCCCAAAGAAGACAAAGATGAATTGGAAAAAGGTGGTCTGTGAACTGCAGGTGCTGCAGCAATATTTATGCAAAATAATAACCTACTAAATTAAAAATGAACAGAATTACAAAATCATATTTTTGTCTGAAGGAAACATACAAAAAAATATAAACACTAATCTTTTGTCAGCAATTAGATATTGCCCTATCATGTTTCATGTTGTAATGCTGTGAACTGGGAAGATTTTTCTGAAGGGAACTGCCATTCCACAACATGCCCTTACATGAAGAATAATGTTACAGAGACTCTTCTGGAATTGAGCAACTTCCTCACAGCAAGAAGAGTGCTTACAAAAGTGGTAATATATTAAAAAAGGAATATTTATCATTCCTGCTGAATCCTCAGTCTGTGACATGAAAATGTTTAATAGATGTCTCTTACCTCGCAACCCTCATGAGATATACTTAGTAATCTTACAGATTGGAAGTCTGAAGTGTCTGGAAAGATGAAGTAACTTTCCCAAGATCATGCACAGATTTTTTGTTTTGTTATGACAGCAAGTGAATACCAGAGCCAAGATTGTTCCCAAACTGCCTTATTTCCCTTCTCTAATAGCATCGTACCAGATACGTGGCTTGCAGAATAAGGAAGAAGGGAAGACAGACAAGGAAAATATGTGCAGGACTCTTCTATAAAGTGAATTAATTAATTCAGCCCATCTTTATATAGTTTTTGCTGTTCACTGACATCAAACTACTTTACTACAGAAACTTTTTGTGAAAATGACTACTCTACAGGTGGGGGAAACTGAAATAAAAAATTATTTGATGAAACTCCTACAACAGATCGATTTGCTGAGTTGGGCAAAGGAATTGAGTCTCCCAGGAATAACTTATTACACGAGCTGGCATTCACCCCCTTTCATTTGGCAATGTAATACAGTAGAGAGGGAATGGTGTTCTTTCCATTAGGAATGGTTTGATGATGCCACTTTAATAGAAGAATGAAAAGGAATGCTGGACTACAAGCATTCCCTAAGGTATAAAGTTGACTGTTTGAACCGAGCAGTGGGAGAAAAAAAAGCCTGGAAAAGAATACCAATAGAAGCATTATCTCAACAATAGCTTCTGAGGGAAAGTAATTTGAAATGTTGATAGGGAAAATGTAAGGTTGAGGAATAAATGCTGAAAAGCACTGGAACAAAGGCTGTGAGAACTATGAAGGTATTGTGGACAGGAAATCATACTCACAGAAATGAAAACGAGCACCTAATGTTCCTTTACATTGCCTAGTTCTTACAAACTACACACAAAACCCCCCCTCATCTGATTTCATCAGTATTAAAGGAGTTTCGCTATGGGTGACATTAGAGACAGAATTGGGCCCTGGTTTATTACAAATAAACAAACTCAACAAAATATTTTCAAAGTCCAATAACAAAGGGAACAATTTAAAGGGAAGGGAAACTCAAGCAATAAATAATAATGATTTTAAGAGAAACCTAGGTATGTGTCAGGAGAAGGAAGACATTGAAAGGCAAAGAGAAAAAGAGGGAAGGCAGGATTTTGACCAGCCAAGGGAGGAGCAAGTGGTTGGACATTACCACTCCTTAAAAGAATTTTTGAGTTCTTGAAGAATGAATTGGTCTTCTGGTATTCTTGGTCTGGAAAAATTGTTACTTTCAAGGAACTCTAACACGTATCTGGACTGTTTGTAAATTGCCTCCCAAAGCACAGTGTTTACCTGTTAGTTCCTATGGAAATTAGTTTATGTATTTTGAGTTAGTTACTATACAAGAAGCTGATAAAATGATTCCAGAACACTTCTGATACAAGAAGATGATATTGCTGTGGTAGCTGTTGGCATTGTTAGATCCTCTTTCTCTCATTGCTGATCTTGTGCTGTTGGTAATTAAAATCTGATGCTTCTGTGTGACTTTAGGTAGCATCTTATTTTAGTAATTTGTCCATCCCAATTAAAAACCAACCACAAAATGTGAAGTTCTTGTAAAATAGAGGAACAGAGATCAAATATGCATTTCCCCCATCACTTTATTTACATTTGGGCTAATTCTGGCAGATACTTGAGTTAATTTCAGTTGCTGTATTGTATCCTGAGTCGCTTTTAATTGCTACATTGTCTTGTGGAGAAGGCAGTGCAGTATGAGTTATAGTTAGACAATTTTTAGTTCTGTAGAAGTATGACTGATTTCTCTTTAAAAAGGAAGGAAGGTGTCATGTGTCACAAGGCCTACCTAGCCTGCTTAGGCATTTAAATGATCTTTACTAATGTAGTATCTGAGATCCTCACATGTGAAAAAGAAAAAACAAACAGCACTCTGCCTCATTAATCTTTAAAGTTAATGTTTGGTTAGAGACGGATCATTATACTTTAATTGTCAAACAGAACATAGACTTTGCCCTGCTAATCATTGTGTCAACACCACTGTTTTCCTTGGAATGACAGCTGCATGCTCTGTATCCACGATCAAACTCTTACGACACTTAGGCAGAAAATTTGCTTTTTTGCATAAATCAGAATTGTGATTACTTCATGCCAGTGGTGCATATTCTGTGATGTATGTCCCAGATGGCCATACTATACACCTGTAGCTTCTGGGAAGTCTATATATGCAGGTGCACAGTACATTAATTCAAATATATGTACTCCATGATGATAGAAAAATGTCTCTTATTGGCAAATTTCGTCCAAGTGTTTTCTCTGACACTGATGAAGATTACTCCAAACGATTAGAATTAGGGACGTTTTAGTAAATACAATGCAGAGGAAGCAGTTAACATATTTAGGCTTACAATGATGAAAACTTGTTTCTTCGGATTACAGCAGTCAGTTTCACATTTAAGATTAAAACCTAGAAAGTTTCATGAAAATTGTAATTATTTTAAGTCACACATTATTGTATAAATAGAAAGTAAATTTCTTGCATAGTAAGTTTACAAGATGGAAGGACAAAACATACTACTATTACGGTGAAGGAATTATTTGCAATTTATTAGTAGAGCTTTAAAAAGGGTATTCCACTGTAGGGTTGATAAAAGTTCAATCAACTGGAAAATCATTGTATGATTGAATTATCAGAGGGTGGAATTAATTTACTGCACACCTTCTTTTCATTATAATTAAAATAGAAAAGCAAGCGTGACTGAATTGATGTTAAGTTTTACCCATTTGTGTTTTTTCACATATTCTTCAGATTGCCAAACACAGGACACGTTTTAAGCATGATTTATATACTATATTCCAACTGTTTCAGCAAAATTGTAAAATTAAGAGGTACCTGCCACCAGTCAATGCAGTGTATTTCAGTGAGCTCCACAAAGATATATTTATTGATCACAGGCCCACAGGGCTACCTTTTTTAAAAGTCAAAAAGGGTATGGAAAATTTTTTGCATATTGGGACAATGCTAGGTCATTTATGAACCACACTCTGTGCTCTTTGTGGCAGTTCCATAGAGTTCTCACGTTCTTGCTAGCTGACCCAAGCCAAGTATCGGTGGTTTTATTGACCTCTGACTCAGCATCTTTGAATTTTGATTTCTGTAGCATATACTGAAAGAAAGATGAAAACAGAGTAAGTTATTCCAAAACTTGCTCAATTTTCAGTTCAATTTTTTAATTGTGTAAGTGGTAAAAAAAAAAAAAAAAAAAAAAAAAAAAAATAAACAGGTATGACGTTCTCTACTCAATTTATGCTTTATTCATCGTTTCTGGTACTCGCCTCAGTTGCTCTCTCCCATCTCTTTTCTCTTAGCTGCCCAGGGTATGTCCTGTTTAGCGGCTGTAATGTGCTTTAAGACTTGATATAGAAATGGGGTGCCAGTCATAAATTACATTATATCCATTATATTTAACTCCTATTATACTGGTCAGTTGTGGCACTTCAGTGGTACTGGAGTATTTGGGAAATCTGGAAAACCACCAGGAAAACATCATATAGAGATATGCCAAACCAGATGCCTGTGTCTCTGCCCACTGAGAACTTCAACCTCTTCTCTACACCTTCCCTCTCCTGCTCTCTTTTCTTCCTCCCATTTAGTGACTTGCTTCAGCTCCCTGTGCGTTGACAACCCTTTGATCTAGGTGATTTTCTCTCCACATTTGTACGTGACCTGCAAGGCATCTTCTTAAGAAAATCCTGATAATGCTACAAGTTGATAGAGCATCCACCAGAGATATAGCAAATCACAGAATTGTAGGGGTTAGGAGAGACCTTTGGAGATCATCTAGTGCGACTGCCCTGCCAAAGCAGGTCTGCCACAGAATCTAGAGCAGGCTGGACAGGAATGCATCCAGGCAGGTTATGAATATCTCCAGAGCAGGAGACATAATTATATGAGAGAAGGGGATTCCACAACCTCTCTGGGCAGCCTGTTCCAGTGTTCTAGCACCCTGAAAGTAAACAAGTTTTTCTTTATGTTTGGATGGAACTTCCTGTGTCCCAGCTTGTGTCCACTGCCCCTTGTCCTGTCACTGGGCACTACTGGATAGAGTCTGGCCCCATTCTCTTGACACCCTCCCTTTAGATATTTATAAGCATTGATGAGGTTGCCTCTCAGTCTTCTCCAGGCTAAATAGACCCAGATCTATTAAAAGGTCTCTCAACCTTTCCTCCATAAGGGAGATGATCCAGTCCCTTGATCATATCCATAGCCTTCTGCTGGACTCTTTCCAGTAGTTCCCTGTCCTCCTTGAACTGGGGGGCCCAGAACTGGACACAGTACTGCAGATGGGGCCTCATCAGGCCAGAGTAGAGGGGAAGGATGACCTCCCTCGACCTACTGGCCGCACTGTTTTTAATGCATTCCAGGAGACCATTGGCCTTCTTGGCCAGGAGGACACATTGCTGCCTTGTAATAAACTTAGTGTCTACCAGGACTCCAAGGTACCTCTCAGCAGAGCTGCTTTCCAGCAGGTCAGCCCCTAACCTGGACTGGTGTAGAAGTTATAAGACAGATTTTGGAAAGAGCTGAGGAATTTTGTGGACTAAAATATTGTGATCATCCTTGCTGACCTCATGCTCCAGATTTTCATCTGTAATCATCTATGCATCAAGATTTAGAATGGGCAATCAATTGAGAGTAAGTCTTTCAGAATATTTCATCCTAAATTGTTGTCCCAAATCGTAGAAAGTTTATGACATCTTTAGATATTTAGATGTTTGCTGCATCTCAGCAAACTAAACACATATTTCTTTTGAGAGTTAATATTCCCTTCCTACTGTTAAAATGATCTCATTGACAATGCATAAATCCTTTTGGTCCTAGACATGGTAATAATTTTGCTCAGGCTTCCTGCATGTGCATTTGTCTTCCAAACAAGCTTTACCTTATTCAGTGTAAGTCTTCGCTCCTTTTCTCTCTTCTCTTTTCCATATCTGTCTTAAAATCATCATGCATTCACATGCCACTCATCCTCTTACCTGTTTGGAAATAGGCTGTGTCAAAAATATTATCAGAACACGGGAAGTTGAAATTGTGGGAAGCTAAGATAGTTTATATAGAGGAACAGTGAAGAAATTTATAGCATTTCACAAGGAAGTTTTTGTGTATTTCCTTTATAAATGTTAGCAAGGATGTTATTGAAATAACCTTATGTAGAAAATGCATTTGTGCTGTGGCTCCAAAGTTACTGTGTCAAATTCAAAAGTAAATTCTAATGTTTAAGTGTGAAACAGGAAAGTAGTCCTACTTGATGTGTGAAACTCAGTGCATTTGTAACTGTGGCATCACTGCTGACACTTCCATAGCATTTCTATAATGTACATTTTAGATGCATCCTTGGCACTGTCTTCCACTCAGTCTTGCTTGTGTAAGATTTTATCTAACCTTCAGTTTTTTGATTTTCTTAATCACTGTACTGTGTGTTGAGTATTGGTAGCCTACTATCAATTATTTGTGAAGTGCTGGTGAGAAACTAGTGACTGAGATAATGGAAGGTAGAATATATATCTATGAATGCATGCTTTTCTACTATTAGCTGATGTTAGATTATTCTTTGTTACAAACTGGCCATATCAAGGACCAACTTTGGCTTCAAAATCTTCCAATTACTTTTCATCCCTTCCCACCAGTTCATAGGTAAATGCACATACAAGATTTATAGCATGACATCTGGAAAAGCCTCAGCCTAACTCTCTGTGTAGAATTGCTCCAAAACTTAGTAGGAATCTTGTAATTTTGAAGAGTACATATGAACTTTGAGAAGCTTTTACTGGAGATGAAGCTACTGCTTAGAAGAAAGTTTTCCAACCTCTCTATAAAGTGGTAGGACTTTTAGATGTAGAGGACACCTTGACAGAATTAGTCTTCCCATCTCAAGCTGGTTTTTAGATTGAGTTGATAGATAAATAGCTGTTTAAAATAGGTTTAAATAGCTGCTCATTATTAAAATGTCAGACAAAACCTGTGTAAGATAATTAAGTGCATACAGGAATCTACTCATCCAGTCCACACCAGTGTATTTTAGGAAACTTGAGGGCTTTTTTTTTTTTTCAATTTCTTGTTCAAGAAAAAAAAAAAAAAAAAAAAAAAAGCCAAAGAAAACTGTCATGCCCAGGGGCATCCAAATTTTACTAACCAGAACAAAACTAGGAGGTCATTTAAATCTGCCCTGTTACTCACATAGTACATAGCTGCAACTCCTCATACTTAAATACATCAACATGCTGATGAAATGCTCTAGTTTAAGTAGCACTCATCACAGCAGTTAATAGTTCATCAGAACAGCCTAATATGAGTATAGGAATGCAATAAATATCAGAATATGTGTGTATCCTGATTGGCTAGAAAGGAACATCTGCTACACAGAGATCAGGAATTTGCTTACAGTGCAATTATTGAAAAATAGCCTAGCATTAATTGTGCAAATCAAGTTTTCCCAGCAGATCAGAGTACAACGAAATGAATGTAAATAAAAAATAAGGGTCAGCTTGATGTGTTTTTCAGCAATCAGGTTAAAACAATTCTTTCAGTATAATTGTACATAATGTGCTTCGGCTAAAACAATTTAATTAAGTGGATCTACACTGTGAAAGAAAAAACTGAGTGTGCTGTTTGACTGAAGCACTCTTATGGAAAGTGATAACATGATACCATTAGGAAACTCAACAAGACAATCTACATCCATGCATTAAGAGAAGCAGAAGTCTGAACATCTGTTTCCCGCTATTGAATTCACGAAAGGGGCTTCTCCGTGCAGGGAATAAGTGAATAAACAACAGTTGGAGAAGGTTATCTCTGACATTCAACAAAATGTTGAAATGTCACGAAAATTAGATGAGAATGAAATGACTGAAATAAAGGTGTGCTAAGAGTTAGTTTGGTGAACGAAGCACAGACATTCAAGAACAAACAAAACCTGTATCCATCACTCTTCTAAAAGTGTAATATAAGAATGATGAATTTATGAGCAGCATACTTTTTTTTTTTTTCTTTTTTGTTCAAAATAGACTGCAAGGTGGCATGAAATAATTTTGGAGAAGTATGCAATAAAGCAGAGTTCCTCAAGAACTTCAGGTACAAAATACAAAAGAAAAATAAATAAGGTGACAATTAAAAGAGGTGCTACTATGTGTTAAAAAATTCCAGAGGCAACTAGTCAAATTAAAGAAAAAGAGAGTTTTATCTTGGATGTGAAATTTTCCTTTCTTTTCTTTTTTTCTTTTTGTTTTTCCACAATCACGAATTTTGGAAAGGAGGAATAATAATACACCAAAAAAAAAAAAAAGAAAAGAAAAAAGAAAAAAAAAGAGAAATGGAACCAAGCACCAGCTTGCTGCCACGGGCTGTAATACAATATCTCAGCATTTCAAGGGTAAATCAGTGTGAACCGCGCGTTTGCCGTCC
>VXBW01000240.1:20945-65886 GCA_013400375.1 Thinocorus orbignyianus
AAGCCATTAGCTTAGCCTTACTGCCGAGGAGAAGAAACGCATCCCGGTGAGAGCTGGGGAACGGGGGGGGACACGTCTGCCGGGCGCTGGGAGAGATGCGGGGGGGTGGGATTCCCCTTGAGAGGGGGCGTACGACTTTCCAGCCCGTCTCTCGAGTTGTTCTTGTTCGCTGGATGCTTCCCCCCAAAAAACCTCCGCCTTGTTTTTCGGGCGGCTGCAGGTAGCCGTGGGTTGGTTGTTGGCAGTGCAAGGAGGGGGAGAGAAGGACGGAAGGACGGGGGTTTGGACGTTTTGCAGCGCTCCCGGGAAACAGGAGAGCTGTCTCAGAAGCTGCGGCGAGCGGTGGGTGGGTGGGAGGCGGCCAAAGCCCTGCCGCCGGGCGGGGGGCTCCAGCGGGGCGCTCCCGTCCTGCCCCAAAAGACAGGCGGGGGGAGACCTCCCGATATTCCAAAATCCATCCTTCCAGGTTTTTTTTGTTTCCCTCTGCAGATTCTATATTCGAATTGCAAGAGGGCAGAGCTTGACTTCGAGAGGGTTCTGTTTCTTTGCTAGCACTTGGCTTGTAAGAAAGGAAGGTTGCTACCTTCCTTACCTAGGGATGCTGGCAGCATTTTGCTGGGATGCTGAGCCCTCGGACTCTGCTGGCTTGGAGTGCTCCTAGGCACCTGAGGCACCGGGAAGGATGTAGGCTTCCCAGTGCAGTTCCAGCCAAGTCCTGACATTACTTTGAAATGAAAGATGAACAAAAAAAAAGTATTCTTCAGTTTCTCTGTATACTAAATTATGAATGGTTTCTTCGCTGTGGAGTAGATGTGTACTGTGCCAAATGTAATAGTTTTATGGTGGTTTTGTGATGTGGATTGTGATTTAATAGGAAATTAGCTGACATTCCTTAATTCATATTATATGGTACCACAGGCTATCTGATCAGCATTACATGGTGGTACCCCAGTCGGAATCATAACCAAACCAAACATAGATTAGAGGTGATGAGGAGTCATTATTATCCTCAAGTCTGTAGTTCTTACTGACTGCAGGCTAGTAACTTATTTGGTCACGTTATTTATTTTACAGGCAATCATATTGGCACACTTACTATCCAAAGTACCTCTTTGACTCCACTTTACACCTCTCAGTTAAGCCTCACACTAATTTCAGGACAGGATTTGGAAACGGAACGTCATAATTAAAGCAAAGCTGGGACTCAGCTTGTAATACTGTCTGCATGGTGTGTTTGTGGCAAAAGACACACTTATACTCCTTGGAACATGTGATATGTCAGTTTAAATATGTATTTCCTTTTCTAGTTGGTGAAGGTTGAAACTTATTTTATAATAATTTTTAATGGTTAGTTTGCTTAGACAAGCAGAAAAACTACAGTAAGAGCCAGACAAAGAGAAGTCAACTTGAAAGTTTTTGGACTGTGTTAAGAATTGGGCTCAGTTTCCAGAAGTTATGATTTTATGAGCAAGTAGATATTGAACATTCCTGAAGTTTGGTTTTGGTCTATGCAAGAATGACTTTTTTCTTTCCTTTTGGTAGAGGAGACATTATCAAGGCAACAAAATTGTTTCTACTAGGCATAGTCCTGAAAATGTCTAGGCTTCCAATGATTAGCTCAGATTTTTAAGTGCTGTTAACTTCGTTTTGGTCTGGCCTCAGACCAAGGGCCTTACAGGTCTAAAGTATCGGTAAGCTGTTGTGCCAGGTTCTCTATCCTCCAGTTAAAGTACTGCACACATTTGTAACAAGTATATATTCATGTAAAGGACAAAGGCTTCTTGTGATTAAAGTTTACTTTATCAGTGTAGATCACATTTTGATGTAAGCCCTTAAAAATTCTAATTGATTAATGAGTTTCAGATGGTGGTTCCCCTCCAGTGCCCCTCCCCCGGCTCCTAACATGTACAGTATGCTCCAAGTTAATCTGGGAAAGCTCCAGAAACCTTGGGCTAAATTGGTTGTGGTATAGTTTATAAGGATAATAAAATAACTAGAAAAATTGAATTTCCTTACAAAAATATGCTTGCTGCATTTGTGAGCTTATGTTTTATCTGCTTGTTTATGGTAGTGAGAAAACTAAGGTTACAGCTCTGTCTATCTAGGATGATGCAGGCAAGAATGACCCGTTTTCCCTTATGGAATGGGAAGCTCTGTGATAGTTTTTGAAAAGGAGTGATGTGATGTAGTAGCAGAATTACTTTAAAAGTGGTAGTGTTTGTTTTTACATGTGTAAAGGGACAAGATAAGTGTGATTCCTGTAGCAAACTGGAAATAGCAGGTAGTAAAGACTGACTAACGTCTACCAGTGAGTGACAGGTCTCTGGTTTTTTTCTTACTGCTTCTTTTAGTCAATTTTAAGGATTTCAAGTAGAGGAGCTCTCGTGGCTTCACTTGGGGAAACTATTCCACTGTCTAGCAGATCTCACCATAGGGAACAGTTTCCCGACAGTAAAAATATCAGTTACAGAAGTTGTTAGTTACCTCTGTGGCTCTCAAAGGAAGTCATTTACATCTTCCCCTCCTCGCCTTTCTGCATATATATGTGTATGCACATGTGTATTAACAGAGGCGAGGGTGTGGAAAAACAAGAGCAGCCTTTAGCCTGTGGCCTAATCATATGCTCTCCAAATCTGAAAAATATACCAACACCAAGACAGGAAAACTGAAATCAGTTTTCAAATGTGAATGCATTTATGCTGTGTCTGTAAAGCTGGCACTTGCTTATGTGTAAGCAGTGGTGGCAAATGTGTGTCTCCAGTTGTGGGCAGCCTCATTGCTGTTTGCACAAATGTGCGTTTTGTTGCTGCAACTTAATCTGTTTATGAACATTGACTCTTTTATTTAAGCCTCTTTTGCACCCGGCTTGTAGCTACAGTAAGTGAATGCTTTTGCACAGTCCACTTAAACTCCAGTAAAGTTTCAAAAGTTCTGTTCTTTTCCATCTGCTTGAGGTGATTAGAACTAGCAGGGAGATCCAGTAGAGACCCTTGCCAGATACTCATGAGCTCTGTTCTGGCTTTTGATCCTCTGTCTCCTCTCTTTCCAGGATGGCTGCTTTCCAATAGCATTACCTTCTCTCTAAGACAGCAGGAGATTGTCTGTAGTTATAGTCGATACCCCTCTGTCAAAGCCAGTGTGCAGTCTAGCGCTCAAGTTCCAGTTTCTTCAGAGAAAACTCTTGCTGCTCTTGTCTAAGTTGCTGTCTGCTCTCTCTGCTGCTGACAGTAAAGCTATTGCACAGTTGCATGCCTGATGTTTTGTTTCTTTTACAGCTGATAGCTAACGTGCTTCTGCAATCATATTACAAGAGAGATTGTTTCACAAGCTTAAAGCCTGCGTGCTTAATTGTAGGAAGATTTTTATTAAATAGTCTTTGAACCCAGTGTCCAAGGCAGAGTTATGCCATCTTCTGTTGCAGTTGTTCCATCTTTATAGGGCAGCTGGGCCACTGAATTGGCAGATGTGCAAATCTTCAGTCCTAGATGACTCTCTTTTGGCTGCCAACTGAACAGTCAGTTAGCTCACCTGCTAGGTGATGGTACCTTGGTGGGCCAAAACGGATGGCTGTTGGCCAGTGTCACAACCAAGCTGCTATGGTAGAAAGGGAACATCATGTATGACCTTTGTGTCAGGTTATTTGATTGATGTCTAAACACAGTTCTGTATTTGCATTATTTGTTTATTTTTCCCCTCCTAACATATTTTTATTCTTTTCTAACTGAATATAAAGAGAAATGCTTGTTTTGCTGGATGCTTAATTTCTATGCTCCTCCTTAAGACAAGTTATAAAGACTAAGTAATTCAGCAAGACTTCTTCATCCCTGAACTGGAAGGACTGTATCTAGGAGCAAGTTAAAAAGAGAGGTTCAAGCCTCCTTTTGTTTGAAAACTAATGAATGTGTAATTAGGAATAAGGTTGAAGCAACAATGAAATGTGTATAGAGAGTTCTGCATAGCCAGCAACTGATCAGTATAAGCTGTTTTGCATATGTGCTGGAACTGGATGGGTAATTTGGAGTAAAAGCTTACTGTTTTGCATGGTTACTTCATAGGTTGGAGCATATGCATTTTCTGTGTATGTTTATCTGTGCATACATGCACACTTTTGTACACACGTTCTTACTATATAGAAAAATTTTTTACTCCTGATTTTACTTGATTTTGCTGAAGACCACCATTATCACAATTTTGCAGGTAAGGAAGGTGGTTGGAATAGGAAATGGAATTGAATTCTGGGATCTGCGACTGTGAGTGCCTAATTGTGCAGCCAGTTTTTCTTTCTGGATTAAACAGCCTTTGCTTCCTGTGTGTTTTCAGTACAGAGTCTATCCGTTTTGTTCTACCAGTTAACACCAAAAAAAGCCAGTGGAGTTACAGAAGATTACTTGTTTGATTCTCATTGCTTTCACCTGATGCTCACTGACAACAATCAGCAAATAGTGTAAGTTACACTGCTGGCAAAATACGAGAAGTGAGCTACAATAAGCAGAAAACTAAATGTACTACTGTAAAGCAAAATAAAAACTTCACTGTTTGGTAGAAGGAAACAGAGAGAAGTATAACCTTTCAGTGTGTTGAATCTGTTACATGTCGCTGAGTGTACTGTGAACTATCCCACACTGAATTCTTTAGCTAGACAATAAGTCAAGAATTTGAGATGTCATACTCTTATTGAGAGGTGGAAAAAAAAGGCTGTGCTGCATAAATATGACCTGTAACAAAACCAAATGAAAAGTAAAGACCTTTCCTTGTCTGCCTTCAGAATAGTAGGGGGAAGAAGTTGCTTTCTGAGGAGCAAAGCATTAGGTAAGGTAAGTTTTGAAAACGCTTGTGCATGCCTCACGTCAGCCTCCACACTTTATAGAGAAGTGTAACATTCTATAAAATATTTGACATGTTTGTCTTGGCTAGTTTTAAAGAGCTGTATATATGATGGTTTGATGTTGCTGTTAGAAAGTAGTGAGATTAGGAAAACCAATCTTTACTTTTTTTTGGCTACTTTGTCTGCCAAAAGGAAAGGATGAAATAGTTGTTGGAGCCAAAGAGGCTTGCCTCAGCTGTGCTGATGTATCCTTCAATACTACTGTCCATCTCTGTGGCAAGTAAGTCCATTTCTGTAAACAAATTCCTCACTGCTCAATTGTCAATAAACTTCACTCCTGCTCACCAGAGAATAAATATTTTAAGACATTTAAGGAGGTGAGTTGGTGGTATCTGACTGAAGAATCAAGAGCCTTGACTACAGGTGGAATCTTCAAAGGGCTTTTGAAGGAGCTCAGGACCCAACTATTGTCACCACCTGACTATCTTAGTTCAGCTTCTTCACAGATCCCAGCTACCGTGTGACAGAGTTTTAATAGTTAATGTATGGACTTTTACAATTGATGAAGTAGATAAATGTTTCAATGAAGCTTAGTTACTTCAGCACTGAAGTATTGTGGAGGCTTAAGTTAAACTTGGAAGTCCAATTGTGGTCAGTGTTTACATAAAGAATGATTAAGAGTTTGGTAGCTTTTGATGCTTGCAGTTTGATATGTGAACCACAATATCACTTGTATAATTTATGATGGGAGCTACAGGTAATAAGTTGCACTCTGCTCCTTGTAGGCTGATATTTTTAATTAATTTTAAAAATTGAACGTAGATGTTTTGTTGCTTTGATTCTAACAAGAAAGTATATTACTAAAGGCATAGGGCACACTTTCAGAGAGGAAGTGGGGAAGGGCATTCAGAAATGAAATTAAAGAAAATTTAAGCAGAAGTAAGGTTGGATTGTACGTGATTCATCTGCGATTCTTCAGGGTTCTCAGTGGAAACTCTTATCAGTATTAACTTTCTCAGTCTGCGGTCCTTGCTTTGCATACCTGCTTCACAAATTAACCCATACGTTATTGTCAGTTCAGGGCTGTTTCAAGCAGACCCAGTTCCGGTATAAAAATGCCTGGATCCTTTTCAGCTTCTAAAGATTTTTGTCACCTGTTTATCTGACTTTCCTCATCTTTCCTAATTTTCTATTCTGAAAACCTGTGTCCTATTAATTCTGTCTTAAACTCTCTGAATCTGCTCTCTTCTTACCACCACATTTGCTGCCAAACTGAAGCACCCGTGCATTCTTCGAAACCAGAGCTCTTTATTTTCCCACTTTTCTTCCTTCAATGAATCTCAAAAGTTCCTTGAGACCTTTACACATTCTGGCTGAATTTTATGAAACAAGAGGTAGGTCCATATGGAATATATTTTAAGACAACCCTGCGCCTAAAAGCCAAATGGAAGTAACATCTCAAATCCCCGAATTCTCTACTCTGTGTCTCCACAAAGATTAGTGTGAAGCATAAATAGATGACACTAGTTTCACAGACTGATAGGGAAACCCAAGCTGCCTCCATGTTGCTGTTCCAGAAACCTTTTTTTCTCTTTTTTTTTTTTTCCTTTTTCCTCTTCCCGCCCCTCCCCTTAGTTTTAAAGAAATGCAACTTTCTAGAATTCCTTTGGCTCTACTGGTGGCATCAGCCTGTATCGTGTCTAGCTGGCTGTCAGGTGTATTGTAATGCCATTAGTTATTAATTATCTTCAGGTTTCATAGGGCACTTCATATATATGGTCTTGGAAGTGATAAGGTAGGTGGACCTTTCCTGAGGTGAAAGAAAAGGATGTTGTGTCTGTAGTTTTCCTGTAACACTGAACTGATTTGTCTTATCTGCCGTATCTTATGCTCCTAGCAGGGTAGACCTTGCTTGGGGTCCCAGGATGAATATTCCTGTGTGCATCGATGAAATAGAAAATTACAGAATAGTTTAGATTGGAAGGAACATCCAGAGGTTGTCTAGTCTAACCCCCTCCTCAGCGCACATGTGACCTGTGAAATTATTTCCAGTGAAGAGGTGTAGAGGCAATCTGGTTCCTTTGGTACAGTAGTGCTTCTTTGTTCAGGTTGATTTTTCCAATCTGTGTGTCAAAAGAAGAAAGTCGCAGGACTTTGTTTCCTAAATACTCAGATACACAGATGTTAATTAACTGTAAAAATGATACAAAAATATATTTATTTTGCCTTTGCTTTACTTGTGTATTGTATATGAAGTAAACATTCAGGAATTAGAAACGTTTTTTTAAATTACTTTTTACAGATATAATTTCAAAGATAGTTCAAGAAAATAAATTGGTTTCAGTTCTGGTTCTTGCCTTATCAGTGGAGTTTATGGACTCCAGAAATCAGTCAAAAAATATTTTAAGGCCTTTTTTTTCTTTTTTTTTTTTCTTTTTTCTTTTTTCCCCTGGAGGTAAAATAAATGGCAGAGAGATTTATACCAGATTTTTCCCATGGAATCTTTGAAGACATGGTGATGTCAGTTATCCGTCTCACGTCTGTTTCCACCTGTCCAAAATGAAGTGATTTGAAGCACCAAATTGCATGGTTCTGACAGACCAACTTTAAATATACTGTCACTGTAACTCCTTAACTGTTACTATCCTGTAGTCCAAAGGAGTCTATTTAGAGAGTGACATTCCAGATTAATTTTTGCAAAGCTAACAGCCTAGTTCTTCTCCTTCCACCCCCTTGCACCCTGCCCCAAATGGACAGGTATGATTTAGATTTAATCAACCAGGAAACCATAAATCCAAGCTGACATTTTTACAAAGTCAGTTTTCGTAACAGAGCTGTGCTTTAAGATAGACTAAAGTATGTAACTTAACTCCTCTGCTTCTAAAGGAACTTTCATATGTAAGGATTTTTTATTTTGTTAGAAATATGTAAAATGTACTGATAATTCAGAAATGTGTGTTTATACAAGGGAGTAAAGTCTTTTTTACATCTATTTCCTCCCCCTCCCCAACAGAAGAAATTGTCTCATTTCAGTAAGAAATATATTCACAGTGAAAACTGTGTCTGTCTCAAGGGCAAGCTGAACTTCAGGATTTGAGGTGAGGTACTCTCCATAAGAGCTTGAGCATATCTTTATGCAAACAAAAAGTTTGGTTACCCAGCGTATGATTAAAAAATACTGGAGTATTTTATGTAAGTATTCAAATATCCCAAATAGCATTTCATAAATTTTTAAATGTTGGTTACAGCACAATTTTATGGAAAAGCAACTCTTTTTACATTCAGTAAATGTTTTCCTTTTTTCTTTTTGGCAAAGGAATTGGTTTTAGTGTTCTTGTTATTCCAGGACACAATGGAGTTGTATAACAAATTGTTCTTGTTTGGTTGGTTGGTTGGTTTTTGTTGTTGTTTTAAAGTTGCTGTTGCCTCTTACCTGACTTGAAAGTTACGGGAAGGACAGCATGAAACAGTGTTTGTAATTTACCAGAAGCTGAAGCCAACTGACATATGTAACCACAGTTGGTGTGGATCAGCCAGTTGACAGAAAGCAGAGGACTCTTCCTTTTGGTCCTTCTACCCTAGTTAATGCCTGTCTAGTGTCACCTGTATAAGACCTTGTGACTGATAGTTGGTGTGGCTGGGCTTTCAGCAGGCTACAGCCTACCAGGTGAGAAAACAGTTCAGCTCACTACTACAGGCAATAGGGTGCAGTTCTGACTTTCTTTTCAGAGAAAAAATAACCTCCTTTAGCACAATTGTGGCACAGATAGAGGAATTAGTCCTTCAGGAACAGAGATATTGGTCCATTGGGCCTAAGGTCTCTGACTGTGGCAAGACTCGCAACACTTAACTAGTATTTAACACATGACGTATTGGCTTACCTGAAACTAAATTTCGGTAAGTTGTCACTGAAGCAGAGGAGTGTTTGTATAAAAGGTGCAACTGGGAAGTGTGGGTGATAAGCAGTAGCTGTTGTGCTGCTTTCTGAAGAAGTAATGCTATTCAGTAAATATATGTGCTGTGGGTTGTTGTTTTTTCTGTGTGTGTTGGGGTTTTTTTGTTTGTTTTGTGTTTTTTTTTTTTTTAATTATTCTAGAACTGTAGAATAGACTGATTCCAAACTGCATTTGACACTGGTTAGTAAGTTTGCTATAGTAGTGTGACTCAGTTGTTCCTCTGTTTTTCTTGGGCCTGATCCAAAAATCTCTGAAGCTTTCCATTTATTTTGAATGGATTTTGGATCAGGCACCTTAGTGAGTTGTTAGCATTGTATAAAATGTTAATTTATTTTTATTTGATTTTAATCATTCCTTGCAGAATATTTGGTTATGTGTTGGCAACACGTGTAACTTGGTGAGTACAAATGAAGTTGACGTTTATGGTTTAATCACTTGCAATGTGATGTATTAACAAAACAAAGCAATCATCGATGTTGTATTAATGTGCTAGATCCACATTTGTTTGTCTGACATCTGATTTCTTAGAATCATAGTTACTGTTGTTATCTTTTAAAAAGAAAATCTGCAAAATTTGATTTGATATATATGAAGTTCCTTTTTTTTTTTATTCCTTCTTTCTTTTTTTTTATATATATATATAATAAAACAGGTCCAACAAGTGGATAAGCAATGTGCACTGCTCTGAGCCCAAAGGCACGTGGGCCTGGCCTCTCTGATATGCATCAATACAGTCAGTGGCTTGCAAGTAGACATGAGGCCAACTTGCTGCCGATGAAAGAGGATTTGGCCCTGTGGCTCACAAACCTACTGGGTAAGATACAATTAGATAGAATCCTGGATACTGGATAGTAAGAGAGTTCTGTATGCTGTTAACTGAGAATAAAATCCTTCAACCGCCTTTGCATTTCAGGAATAAAGGTAGCTGTGATTAGGTGGTTGCACTCCATGTAGCGCAACTTCTAGCAAGGTCGGAAAAGCTAATAAGTAGTTTCCTTCACAGTGTTTCAGGGAGTGACATCATTGACCTTTATTCATTCCATGCTTATTTTTCCTCAAATCTCCTTTAAGATGTTCTTTTGCATGTGTTGTCTGTATTAATACCGTTAAGCTGAATGGTGCTAATTACTGCCGTTGCCCCTTCTGTTTTTGTTGGTAGGCTTCCTAGGGAGTCTGGATGTACTGATTTTCTTGAACCTTGGATGGAGGGAGCCATTAAATAGTTCTTTGCTGACCAAGCAGTTTAGCAACTGGTAATTGTCGCTCAAGGCAATGCATGCTAAGACTTGTGGAGGTTTGTGCACAGGGGTATCTGACCTAGTGGCTTCAGCTGGGACCAGGGGATTTGCTAGTTGCAGCTGCATGTCTTGGTGTGTGAAGCTGAAACATGTTGAGAAAAGAGGATGCCAACCAAAAGCCAAGGAAAAACAGGTAGATCTGAAAAGAAGCAAATGAGAGTATGTCCCTGGGAGGAAGGAAAGAGACGGTTCTTTGGGGTATGTGACTCATTCAAGAAGACAGCATTTAGAAACTATAAGCCAGGAAATAATATGTTGTTTGCTGAGAGCGTTCAGGGGAAAATGGCTTTTTGTGTGATCTCTGAAAGTCAAAAGGATTCTACCAAAGAAATACTTGGCTTACACAATACCTCATCCTGAAGGAAACATGCCAGTACTAAAACAAAGAGGAGAAAATACTTTAGAGGAGGTGAAGTTTACATTAAACTTTTGCTGATGTTATTTTGGAGAAAACTGGGATGAATATTTTTAAATTTGTGTTGTGTGGCTTTTGGAATTTTGGTTTTTGGTTGTTTTATTATTTATATTTTTTTCTGGAAGCCTGTTCTGGTGAGCAGTCATTTCCAGTACAGGAAAGACATGGACCAACTCAAACCATTCTATGACTCTATGATGAAACGTAAGCAGTGTCTTGTCTCGGCAAATAGTGTGACTGAACCTTGTCAGTGGTATCACACAGTAATAGAGTGTATCTACTATCTTTCAGCTACCCATTCTACATTACTGTATTTTTTTTATTTTATTTTTTTTAAGAGGAAGAGACTATCACTACATTACAAGAGGTGTAGTTAGTAAGTCCAGTGTCAGTAGAATGCAAGAACATAGTATTTTGCAGGTAGGTAATACTCAATTTAAAGCTGGAATAGTTACGAATCCCCAACTGAAGAAGTGGCACTTCAGTTTTAAGTTACATCTTTGTGTGGTACTTCCATTCAGATTAGTGAGTTTTGAATATAATTTTTTCTAGGCAATGCCAGAACAAAATCCAGAAATCCTGACTCTTCATTCCAATTACCACAAGACAAAAATCCAAAAGACTGTTTTTTGAATCAGAAGCAACGCATTCCATTAAGAATTTAATATATTGTTTAAATGTTTTAAACAATGAAGTTTTAGTGAGGCACTCTAAAACAAATAGAAGCTTGTTTGCAGTTCATAACAGAGTTCTCCCAGTGACAAGTTTAGGAATGAGGTCACTTTTTTTAGCAAGGAAGTAGCAACCAGCAGGAGGTTCTGAAATGCCAACTATAATTAAAAACCTGATTTTTCATGTGGACACCAAATTCTGCACTGCAGAACTAAATGGGCACAACCTTCTTTTAATTAAGCAGTGTGCACAGTTCATTTGCTTAATGCATTCCCTGACACCTCACACCAAGCTCTCTTCTCTCAGAGTTTGTCCTGAAGAACTGAAATTAGAGTGACTTGTTAAACTGCTTGGAATTTCTTTGTAGACATTGTTATTCAAATTAATAATTCAATTAAGTTAAAATTCATATTCAAAATAAGTTAAGTGTAACTGAATTAAAGTAATTAATATTTATATAAATATATTAACTCAGAATTCAAATTTGGTTTAATTACCGGATAATTTAGGTTAATGAGAGGAGGGACACATGAGAATGTTGCTGTAAGAAAAAATAGGTATGAATTTATTATAGCATGTGATTACCTTGTTGTAAAAACCTGTTTGTACTCTCTCACTTTTCAGTACCCAAAAGGATAAAAGGATGTGCAGGACTCTCCTGTTTGTTTTATTTGTTGGGTTTGTTGGTTTTTTTTCCTCCATGGGAGAAATAATGTACTTTGCATTAAGGGTCAGTAGATTTTCATGTGCATATATGTGCAGATACACAGAATATTATCTGGTCTGTGTTATTTACACCCTAGTTTGTTCTGTGCTATAACTTGTTTGGCCTCATTGGAAATGTCTTTATGCAAATTTAAATGCAATTGGATTTCTCAATTTATAAAGGAAATTAGTATGCATTTGAATTAATTTATGAAATGTTGGTTCATGTTTTGTTTCATCTATTTTGTTTGTTCAGTTGTACTATGACTCAACAAGGACACATAAACTTTTCAAATAAATGCAGCTTTATTTATTTATTTAAAAAAAAAAAATAGAAAATATTCCAGGCAAGATTAGGGCTGAATGACTCTTAGACCGTTTGACCAACTGATGGTGTTTTTTGAAATTTTGTGGAGAAGCAAATACGTCCTACACAGTGTTACTGGAAGTTAAAATAGTGACAGTTTTGCAGCAGCAAAGCCTAGTGTGGGTTCACAATTACAAACTGGAAAACATTAGAAGGATATTGCACTTTACAATATGAGTGAAGGATTGTGATATCAGATGGAAATTAGGCAGGGCTGACCTTACCCGAGTGGCAAATTGGAAGACTGAGATACATGGTGCAGCTGCAAAATAATGCTGTAAGAATTTTTAACCCTGAGACTTTGGACATTTTATTCTAATTTAACATGGACATCGTTGTGGGGGTTTTTTAGTGATCACTAGTACTTTTGTAGGCATTTTGCTAGTTATTTTTGGAACCATGTCAGAGAAGCCTGGAGCTTCTGAGATGACGATTTGTCATTACATATCTGAATAGATTTTCGTTGCCTGTGTTCTGGGGGCTGGAAAAAGGACATTGCAGTTGAAATCAATGTGTCAGATGGGATTGACTCATACAATATTGCACATTATAACATCCTCAAAGTGGGACATGTTAGCATTGCAGAGATGGGGCTTGCATGCTGGAGAGGTAGATTTCAGCTATGGATGTTGTATCTGTTATCCTCACTTCCCTCTGGTGGCTCAGTCAAGAGATCTTTCCAGTGGCAAAGTTAAGGAGATGTGTTGACCCAAGTGTCTTGTACGTCCTGATCATCATTCAGCCTTGTTTTCTTTATGCATAGAGCCAACAAAACACTCAGCAGTGCTTTTACTGCTGACACACTCCAGATCTGGTAGATTGTGTATATGCTTATTTTAGTAGAATGCTGTTGTGGATACTGATAACTTCTGTTCCACCTTGAGCAAGCTTTGCATGGGAGTTAGCACAGCCGGGCCATAGTAATCTTCTAGCAGAGATGAAATAGTAATGTGAAAGCAAAAAGGGGTTGTTTGTCTGTTGTACTTTTCACTACTGTCTTGTTTTCTCTTGTTTGTCTGCAGAGGGGAAAGGGCTGACATCAGCAGGAGTGGGTTTTATCATCAGTCTATAGTTTTGGACAAGTAAAAAGGGATGTTTTCTCTGTTTCCCCTCTGGCTGTGGTGTAGAGCTCTGACCTTTTTTTTTTTTTTTTGTATTCCTGGAGTCCATTTACCAGCTGCAGGGGATTATGATATTGTCGCTTACTCCGTCCAGCTTCATTTAGCACATGGGACCATAGTATAGATGTGTAAGATGTGCCCTGGGCACATATCTGAGCTCCAAGGCTTGAGTGTTGAGGCCTCTTCCTAACAGATTTCTGGGCTTCAGAAGCTTGTAGGTAAGCAGCTGGAGAATGTAAGATACCAAGGAACTAGACATGTAATTGTTGAATGCTGCATGAAGCATGTAAAAGTTGATCGGGTGCAAAAGTGGCTTGGAGAACAGGAGCTGGGAGTAAGGATGTCAGAAGAGGCATTGAGTTGAAGACCAGGTGTGGAATTTAAAGGTGTGTTGAAGAAGGAGCAAAGTTTGAGGGATGAAGGGCGAGAAGCCTTCTGCAAGAGACCTTTCTGTCTCAGATTCTGAATTGAAGCAAAACCTGCTTCAGCCCAGTGCTATTGCTCAATGATGTCTCAGATGTGATTGACTCATACAATATTGTGCATTATGGCATCCTCAAAGTGGGAAACATTAGCATTGCAGAGGAATGGGGTCTAGTCTAGGTGGGAACCCTAGTTCAGCTCAAACCAGTGAGAAATATCTGAATTCTAACTGAATCTGCTGGCGCTGATGCAGTTTATTTTTCAGTTGAGAGGCTTTATAATTTTCTTTAATATCAACATGCTTTTGAGATTATGTATATGTCCCGTTTCAAGTAAGTGAGAATGTTTCAATGATATGAAAACTATTTTTCTTGCTGTCGGCTATTGTGGGGAACAAAGTAGCTCACTAGAAAAGAACTAGTTTTGCATGTGCATAAAATTGTTGGCCTTTGTGTGCTTGATTTTTGTTGAATTTTGTTGTCTCGGGCCTAAACGCCACACAATTGGAGAAGGTCAGAAGGAGTTGTTGCACTGGTGCCTCAGTATTGTAGAAGCTCACTCTTCTACTGATGTGTTTTAGAGACTCACCCAAGTGATGTATTTCTATTTGTAAACCAGTAGTTTTATGTTACCACTGAAGTGTACAATTAAAATAGTTGATCAGCTAGCGGAGAGGCTGGAGCCAGTGTCTTGCATTGTGGTTACAAAACTAGGTGTGGAAGAACCCAGTGCACTAACAGAGGAACCCATGAGATTTTGGTACTTTGTTTTAGTCTTTGGGTCCCTCCGCCTTCTACAGAAGGTTGTCTGAGACGGCTGGTAGGGAATGCTTTATCTTTTTCCTCTTGGGCACATGCTTTGGGCATGGGCTCTTTTCAGTTGTTCTTTCACAGACTTCCCAATCTGGTTGCATTAGGACACCCAGGACTGGGTGGCCTTATAGGTAGCTGCCCAAAGTTTCCAAGTAGTAGGTGCTCAGGTCTAATACTTTGTCTTTTTAAGGGGCATCTGGTGGTTGTGGTAAAAGAGAGGGTAAGCAATACTTGGAGGTTTGAGACAGACTTCATATTCCTGAGGGGTATTTTCATACTTCTAGTGTTGTTTTTTTATTATACTTAATGTTATTACCATTCTGTAAAAACATTGCAACTGCTTTCTTGTAATTATAAGGGGAGTTATACATTTTTAATGGAGTTTAATGTTTTTTCCATACAAATATACAGAGCCATTTTTTTTCCTCAGGCTATGAACATTACTCTCATTTGAATCAATACATTTCAACTGTTAAATATGTCAGAGTGTCTGTTTTAGCAAAGAAATGCCACCTTTTGGAGCCATAAAATACAGTGAATTGAAAGCTGACACCTAATATATTTTTCATTGGATACAGATGTTCAATGCAAGACTCATTCTTTCAGCTTTCATAAAAGGGAACAGAACTAAAGTACTCTGGCTTAGTGTACAATATGCAGTGACCAAATTGCTAATGCAATTCAGTATTTAAAATATAAATGTATTGTGAAATAGCAGAAGAAGATAGAAGATTTTTTCCATCCTGTGTAAAGAGAAAATACCTCTAAATAGGTTTTATGTTTTTTCAATGCTTGACCAGTGAAATAATAAATCTATAAATCACGGGACAGAATAGGTATGTATAATGTGATTTATTTTTTTTCTTTTACCTGTGTAAAAAATAATAATAATAATTAAAAACATATGCTTTTCAAATCAAAATAAAAATCTGGAGTAGGGTGAAATATTTTAAATATATTTTTTAAGAGAAAATTAGTCTATTATAAAATGCAGTTGTACTAAAAAAATAAAGTCATTCCTATAACATACTAATTCTAATGGCTCTGTAGCTTTTGCCAAAAGTGCTGATGGGGCAAATAGGAAGATACGTAGGCTTGAATGGTGATGAAGGTTTTTGAGGTGCTGAGATGTTCAATTTTTGTATCTGTGGGCTGTTATAATTTCAGTCCTGACTTCAGCTGAGCTGGAGGCACTGCTGAAATATTGCCAGTTATGCACAAGCTACCACTGAATGTCTGCAGTGCTGCTACTGCTCTTTTGTCTGGAGAAGTCATTTAGGTACGCAGGAGCTATAAAGTGACCTATATGGCAGAGAGAATTAAGGGAGAATAAAAAGGGGAAAATACCCTTCACATTAAGTAGATGTGTCTCAAGTAGAAATGAGTTAGAAAAAACATTTTTGTCTTCAAACAAAAATACGAATCTGCTGTTGTTTCTGGGGATAATTTGCTGCAATTATATCTATCTTAGTCTTTGATTTTTAACTGACAAAACTAAAAAGACTCATAACTTTTTTTCCCAAAGGATGTTGAAACATCTAACAGTTTTCAGGCAAGAACTTGGAGAAATCAACCTTCCTTTAGCATTATTGCAATCCTATTGCTTTACAACACTGCTATCTTTAGTGTTATAAGCGACACTGAGTATCAGCTTACAATGTGCAGGCAATATACTGCAGAAGTGCAATATTCATTTTTTATTATCTGCTTCATTTTTCTTGCTTCTGAATGTTATTTTTCCCCTCCCTCTGAATGAAAAGGTACAGAAATGCTTTAGTTCTTTTTAAAATATAGCTTTCCTAGAATTCTTTTTTTGACAAAAAAATGTTTTGAATACAGTCTAAACAGATTAATGATTTCAGCTTCTAGACCATCTCATGGGATAAAATTTCCTCAAACTAACTGGAAAAACAGAAATGCCACGGTTTAGTCAGGGAGCTGCTCGCTTGTTAAAAATCTGTGGCAAGAAAATCCATCCAGCAGTGGGCACACTTCTACTTGTTTTCCTGCTTGCAGACAGGATTGGGTGGGATGAAGAACCAATCTCACTTCAGATTTTTATTTATAGGCAGAGTAGAAAATTTGTTACTGATGATTTCTGTCTGACAGCCTATGAAAAATGAGATACTGTTATTCCCAAATGATGTATGTAATTCCTATCTTAGTAGGAAGAGCAAGAGTTAGTCCTTGATGGTCTCTTGATTTTGGTTGAAGTTAAGAGGGTTGAAGAATACAGCTGCTGAGTGTATCTAAAAAGTGTCTAAAGAGAAGGCAAATTTTCCAGTAGAAATGTGGAAATGGAAAACTCAATAACAAAGAGGATTTTTTTATAACCTGGAAAGGATGTTAAGTTGCTGGAAGCTTAGTTTAGGGTGCTAAATAATTCCCTTTTTACCCGGCCTGGTCAGAACACGCATATCATCATGGGACTCTTGTGATCTCCTCTGCCAGGAGGATGTAATTACAGTGCAATGGAAGAGCATCTGGTCCGTCTGTAGCCAGCAAGGATGATCTATGGCAGCTGAAGTACAGCATTATGTAGCATGATAATAATTGATATATTATGAAATACAGTTTTTAACTTTGGGTGAAAATTTTATTTTGTGTGGCGAGTAAGCATGACGTGAAATTTCACTTCCTCCTCCTCCCTCCTTTTTTTTTTTTTTTTTCCAAATGTACCTAACTTTACCTCTAAAAAAGGTCTTTAAAAGGAGTGTTGCAGCGACTGTAGTACCCTGTCAACTTCTTGCAGGATCATGTCTTAAAGTTTTTTGGGTTTTTTTGTAAAATATATAATCCTTGCCTTCTTGATATGGTTTTCTACTGCTGTTACAAAACAAGCTGCACTAGTGTTAACAGCTCTTACGCTATAGCTAACCATAGACACTGATGTAAACCATTTGCCTGCTGTACTCTGTCTTTTGAAACACCAAGTTAGAAGCACTGGAATTCTATAAGCAAAATGAGATATGTGGAGTCTAATAAGCTAGAATTATTGTTGAGATTAGTAAATGTCTTCCCAAAGCAAGCATGTTATTTTTAATAATTTTCTGTATGTCTACCAGTAAAGTGGTATTGAGGTTATTCGCTAAATATTCAAATAGTGCAAGTTTTTCAGTTAAAGCATATTTCAAATTGTTGTAAAGATTTTCATTGATTTTTCTCTTTACACAGATGCATTCTGTACTATTGTGTGCTTTCTGCCATGTTAACTTTCTGTTTGCTGTTCAGGTAGAGAAATAACAGCAGAAACCTTTATGGAGAAATTGGATAATGGTGCCTTGCTTTGTCGGTTAGCTGAGACCCTGCAGGAGAAATTTAAAGAAAACAGCTTTGATGCAAACAAGCCTGGCAAAGTAAGTGTTGGTAAATGTTCTAGTATGTATTGTCAGCATCTGACTGTTTTGGTACTGAACTCTTTTGGGGCAGCTGAGAGATTTTTATTTTTGGAGGTTCTGCAAATGGGCAAGGAGGTAGTTGTGCTGTGTAGAAAAATTACAATGTAAAATTGGGAGAAATAAGACTTCTTGGGTAATTATGGTGATTACTAAGGTAACTATGACAGCAGTCAGTTACTCAAAAGATTACTTGTAACATGAGGAGAATAAGAGAGAGCAAAATCTAGTAGTGTGATGTGGTAGCTAATAGAGAAAATGTGACCCTTGTATTTACTTGCAAAGGGAATATTAATTAGCTGTGGGAGGTGCCTTTTCCTCCATAAACAGCTTTGGGAGGCCAATAATAAAATTCTATAGTTTGTTTTGGTGCCTTGAGTTTAAAGGTCCAGCTGGTGTTCTGGAAGAGATTCAGTAAAGAGCTACAAAGATGGTGTGGAAAATGTGAACCTTCAGAAGATACTGAAGAGCTTTGCAGAGACCAGATTAAGATCTGTCTTTGTTATAACCTCCCCTTAATTTAAATTATTTTCATGAGACAATCTGATTGGGAGAAATTAGAGCGCAACAAAATTTTTCTGGGAGAAGGTAAATTTGAATGGTTGACGTATACATTAATGGATTTACTGTGAAACTGGTTTTATTTTTCTTGTTGAATTCAAGTGCATCTTCCTTGAGAGCTAGAACAGGCAAATACACAGCAGGTAAAAAAGAGCCCAAGAGCAGAAATCACATAATGCATCTTCTATTCTTTTTGTTTTCATTAACTAGTGCGTAGCAAAAATTAGGACACAGCATAAATTCTATTGGCAGTTCTGAGTACTGACAGCCTTATGTCAGCTGGAGCTGCAGAAGTTGTTTTTCTTGATTCCAAGCTTATAATTGTAGTTGCAGAAGAAATTGCCTGCAGTAAGGCAGACATTATTTCATTATTTTTAACCTGCTGCAGGTCGGGAAGGTGTGTGGTATGCAGAGGGGTGTTGCTTGCTTACTTTGTGATTTGTGTTTTTTTTTCTTCTCTAAAGAAAAAGGAAGACATAGCTGAGAAGAAAGATAAGTAAAGTAGAGAAGGAAGCTTTCCTCCAGAAAGAAGGAAAAGACAGCTGGAACTCATATTTCATATTCCAGATTATAATGAGTGTTTGGTTAGTAGAAGTACTGGATGATGTCTGAGTTGCTCTTTATAATACGGTCCAGCTTGTCTTCACCTAAGTGGTGGCCCATTAGTGTTGTGGTAGCTCCCAAGTTAAGAAAACACTTATGGTAGTCTTTTCAATTTAGCGGAGGAACTATCTAGGCAGAAAGAAGGGTTACTTGTTTTGGTTTTTTTTCCTTTAACAAACAAGCAAGCTAAATGTACTGTTATTGACAAAAACTACTAAAAGCTACAGTGGATGCCCAAAAGGTAAACTTGGCTACACAGTTCTAAAACATTTCCTTTTTGTTATTTATTTAATAGATAACATTCTCTTTTCATATTTACTTAATATAAAATTCGTAGGAAAATAGTCATAAATTCTACAAAGTAGTAGAATTTTAGCGAATTCTAGTGAATATTCAGAAATTTGAACAGTATGTTTTTGTTAGATATTGAACTACTGCTTTTTGGGGTTTTAGCTATTTTGTTGGGTTAGTTTTTGGGTTGGTTTAGCTTTTCTAATGTTTGGTACTTCTGTGTTTTGCCACTGGAAAGAGGTAGACCTCCTTTCTTATATTACCTTCCTCAGCTGAGAATATGCCCTTACTTACTTCAATGAGCTGATCACCTTTTTTTGAACCTAAGTTACATTAGAAGACATTTATAATCCCATATGTAATAATAACTTAAGTTTGTTGGTCTTTCATTTGTACAGACTAGTATAACAGAGAATGCAATTAAAGGGAAAACATTCTGCTCCACTGCTATTTTCTCAATGTATATTATTTCATACTTAGTATAGTAAGAATTCAAAGAAATGGCAGAGTAATAGATTTGTGTCATTGTAGACTATCAGGGAGCTATTCATCCTTTCAGATTTTAATTCCCTGTGTAGCAATAGGACTCATTTATGCATTGGAATATGTGACTGGTGGTGCCAAGGAAATTAATACGTAAATTATACTGTATGAAATTTAGCGTACTAAGAATTCCACGATCCTTCTCTGCATGATTATTATGCAGTCTGTTAATAATACATGTGGAATTCTGAAGCCGTTTGGCAATTTTTCTGTGCACAGGAAACTGGAAACATTAAGGCCTTTCACCCAGGTGCCCTGGTGACTTCACTGGCAGCTGGAAGAAGCTGCTGACTTCTGTAGAGTTCAGCCTCTAGCGAAATAGATACATGTATGTATAGAAAAGCATGTTAACTTTTCTAGATACTCATTTTTGTTGGATAGAAGCGGGCTGATATAAAATGAGTGGCTGCCAGAAGGATCAGCTTGCAGGCAGCACCAGATTGCAGCTGAGTGAGGGAGACAAGATAAGGCTCTAGGTAGTGGGTGTGCGTGTAATCTTACTAAACCCCTCCAGAAGCTTGACTATTTGGTGTGCTTTCATAAGCGACATTTTTCCTTGTATGTGAACTACTTCCTAGATGGCAAAACTCCCTAAAATATTTTGGGTTTAGTTTTGTCTTACAGGAAGATGATATATCCTGTTCCACTCGATATTTACTACTGATCATAAATTCACTTGTGCAGTTCTTTGGGGCTGTCTGGCCAGTTTAGCAGCTATAGCAATGCCTGTAAGAGGACATTAAAAACTAACGTTGCATACAGTGACTCATCAGTTGTTTGCCATAATACCTTATGATTATATTGCAATACTCTACAGAATGGCAGAGGTTAAATCCTACTGCTTTTTGGTTAACTGCTTGTGCAATAGATTTCTAGTCACTCTAAGTTTTGCAGTTTGTTTCTTAACTTAATTTCCCTTCCTTATTATGGAGGACTGAACTGACACCCTGGATCAGCATCAGCCTTTTTGAGTGTGGGATAAATGGAGGCGTATAATGGAACCTGCGAAATCAGGAGTGGCATGGTCACTGTTTGTTTTTTTCTGTACAAAAACTGGGACATCAAATAAAGCTAGTAGGAGCCAAAAAAAACCAAAAGAGGGTCCTTGTTTATGAACCAGCTGGAAATTTCTTGCCAATGAGCATTAAAGTGCTCCCGGGTTTAAGAAGATGCTGAGTAAGGTAATGGAAGACAGGTCTCTTGGAAGGTTGAATACACAGGAACCCCATCCAGATGAGGAAGTCCCCATAGCTGAAAATGGTTGGAGCTTGGTAAACTTTTGAGAGGTGTAACCTGTTTACTACGGTCTTGGTCTTCCCTGGATACCTATGGCCAGTCTGCATGTGACCCAGTAGGGTCACTCTTACATTCTGTGCTTTATTGTTTCTTGGGACTGAATACTTAGCTGGTTATGTAGATGGATGTGAGCAAATCTATCCCTCCACAAGGGTCAAACTTAAAAGAAATTATTTTAAACTAAATCTATACTTTTATTTCTGTGTAAAGATATCTCTTTAGAACTGAATCCTTGCAGCTAAAAATGGCGCTCAAGTCACACTCTGCTTTGGTATCTTATCCAGGGGAATAATGTGTGATAGTGAGCAGTTGTTAGGTACTAGGTTCTTTTTCAAGTCCCAGAAGCAATGTTCTTTACTGCTAAGCAGCCAAACCATGCTTCAAAACCTCATGATCATGAAAACATTGATGTATCTGAGTCTTTCTTCAGGCAGGCAAAACTCAGTTTTAAATGAAAATGGAAATTTTAAACAGGGAGGGCAGTATTAGACTGGTGTGATTGTATGCTGTATTTTTAGAGAAGTCATTTTTTCCCCTTTTTGGACATTTTACAGTCATAAATAAATCTAATCATGTACATTTATAAAATGACAAGGAGATGACTGATATCAGTCTTAATAAATGATCAAGATTTGTAGGTAGGTCGTTGGAACTACCTGTGCCACTGCTGCTAATGGTCTCCCGTCTAGAAACTACAGACTTATTATTATAGCAGGAGTTATTCCATAAAAGTGATTCATGTCACAGGATGCCATTTTGTAATTTTCTCCCACTGGCTTAGATTTCATCTCCATGCTGTCCTGGCAGTATTTTACTTTTCCTGACAGATAGTTAATTTGAGAATTTCACAGCTGTATAAACAAATTCAAAGCATCAAGGCCTGTGCAGTATGCACAGAGCCCACATTTGCTTGGGCTTAGTTTAGTAAGCCCATTAATTAAGATTTTAAAATAAATATAAATAAGTTGTGTTAATAGTTATCACCATTTTAATAGGCAGGGCATAACAGTCTGACCACCATCCTTGAAGCTGCCTATGTATTTTTGAACATTACACTGAAAACAATGTTTTCAGGGCAAATGTATAAAACCAGGTTGAAGCTGGTTCATCCTTTTTCTCGGAGCTCAATAAGATAAATCTCAACTTAAATCTCTTTTAGAAATACTTTTTAATAATTAATTGGAATCTAAAATTGAACCTCTGGAAGAGGTGTAAATATTTCTTCAGTCTATAATGTTAAATTCAAGTATGCGCTTAATTTTATTCCCCAATGGGAGCTGATTTAATTACATTAAACTAAATGTGCACTGGAATAAAGCTGTTGTGTAGAAAACAGTGAGAAGATTTTGTCCTTGAATGTGACCATGCACTTCCATTGAAACTGTCTATGAAAACAGTAATTTCTGCACATTCATGTATTTCCTAGCATTAAGAGATTCTGTCAACATCTTAGCCATAGTCCTACCATCTGAAGTGTATTTTGCAGTTGTTCCATATCCAAAGTTTTCATTTGCTCCTGGGAAATACACCTAGTGAATCTGATGGTGGGTGTAAATCACCGTGGCAGCACTGGCTTCTCAGAGTCGTGCAGTTTTGTGCAAGGTGAGATGTTGGCCTAGTGAGAGAACTTTGAGAGTTCCATTACACATTTTGAGAGTTACAATTAAGAAATCTGAACTGAGATTTTGGATGGAAGCTTTCTGCCCTTACCTATGTTCTAATATTAAAGTTGGATCTCAGAGGCAAAACAATTCAGCAGTTTCACAAATCCCCCCCCCCCATATTTAAGCACATTTTAAACTCGTAGTTTGTTTTAGATTTCAATATCTTTGTCTTTCTAAAGAGAGCTATGTTCTAGGGAAGTAGAGGCAGAATTCTGTAAACTAAAGGACTTGAAAAGTCAGGGAAGTGACTTGAATTCTGTCAATATTGAAAGAAGGGGCTGGTGGCAAAGAACAAGATTATAAACTGGAGGCCAAGTTAATTTCTCATCTCAGCTGTAAGCGTATTGTTTGCTTTTGGGAGAATACATCTCTGAGCTTTCATTTTCTACATCTGTATCCTGGGAATAATGGTCACTGTACAGGCGTGATTTGTGAATGTTGTAAAGTGCTTTGAGCACTTTGAGTATTGCTTGCCCCCTTTGGGGAGCTGTGATTACTACTAGGTAGTTCCCATTATAAAAACAAATATATATTTGACTCTGCTTATTTGCAAGAGACATGGGAGCTCATGGTTTTCTCAGTGTAGGTAGCAGATGAACCTTTGCTTGTGAAACTACTGCTTCAGAGAGCTTTGTGTCTGCTCTGCAGCAGGGCCACAAGAAAATGTAGGGAGCCCAGTCCTCCTAGAGACTGTACAACCTCCTAGAGACTGTACAATCCCCAACCAGTGAGAGTCAGGATTAAGTAGCAGCTCTGGGATTACTCTAACAATTTATAAGAAAAAAAGATATTCTTATGTTTGTTCTGTCTTTTCAGACATTCCTTTGCATAAAGGGCATTATATGAATGGAGAAATTATCAGAATCCTGGAGCTTGACGAGGAATAACAAATGCCTCCGAGTCTCCATGACATGCATCGTCAAAGAAAGCAGAGTCTGGCAGTAGTTTAGAAATGGAGGAATTTGTTCTTAGAAAATCTCACATATCTTCTAATGGGCATATTATTATAGGTTATATGTCAAATAAATGTTACTGTAACCCACATTTGTAAGTAATCCAGGAAGACCTGTTCAAGTCTTGGAGAAGGTGAGACACTTGTACAAATAACTGTATGGTTAAACTGTTTGTTTAAGGAAGACCATACACATCGGACAAGTTGTAAAAGGTATAATAGGTCTTGTTAGAGTATTTTCACCTGAACTGATGAAATAGCAAACCAGGAAGAAAACAAGGAAAATACTTAATAATTTCCCAGGACAACTAGCTTGGCTGGTGGACAGGAGGGCAGGCTGGGCTTGACATAATTCAAAGACTCGGTAATTTGTTTAAGATCTAATGAAACCTTAATAAAATAGTAAAGACCACAGTATTTTTGACGAGCTTTTAAAAATAAGAAAGCTAGTTAAAAAAAAATCTTTGGACTAGACATTACAGTTTACAAAATCAACACCAAAGCTCTTTGAGCTTCCCTTACTGGAATTTTCCAAAAATGGGTGTGCATCAAAATTATTCAGGATACTAAAATGCAAAAAATATGCCAAACCAGATAACTTTATTTTTCTTCTTCAAGTAGAAGTAGTCCTGCCCTAAGGAAATCTTCCTCTCAAACGATCGAGGTGCTGTGCAATGAAAAACAGTAACTTTATCATTCCTTTTCATTCAGTCTTTCTGAAATACAGTAATACTTTTTGAACTTACTGCCTCAAAGTATTCTCAATTAGGAATAAGATTAATAGATTCCTAAACATTTTTTTCTCTCTGGACAGTCTCTTTTTTTTTTTTTTTGGTCCGCTTTGAAGTATCTTCCTTTGAAGCCTGTGGATCTTGCTCTTTTTAGACCCTTGATGGCCAAGTTGAAAATCTGATCTAATCAATGTGGTGATTTTATTATTATTGTAGGCTTCAGTTTCTCAAGGTTATCTGTGTCCCGTAAATGGGATGGATTCCCAGCAAATACAGTGTTCAGTAAACTTGATGACTTGAGCCTGTTTGCCCAGTGCAAGGAGTCTTCAGCTGCAGCAGAGCCATGTTCAGGTGCTCTCTGTAAGTTATAAAACTGACCCTCCAGTCGAGAATTGCATGAATGTGAGTAGGCTATGAGCAGATTCTTTGTGGTCTGGGGCAGCAATTTGCTTGTCTGCACACTTGTACTTTCTGGAGACTTGTTTTGCAGTTAAAGCTCATAGAGCCAATTTCTAATTGTATGCAGCATAGATATGGCCCTCAGTTACTTGGGAGGAAAAAAAAAGAAGAAAAGTACAGCATTGTCTTCTTGTGTATTAATCTTTATAGTGGCAGACTGATGTGGATAGGAGAGGAAAAGAATAATCTCGCAAAATGACTCACAAGTGCTAATCCATCTGGAAGGAATCATTTCCACAAGACTGTAAAGCTGTTTGTTAGAGAATTCCTTGTACCTTTCTCAGACATGTCAATAGCTTGCTGAGATCATGTTCAACTAGATTGCTACCAGGTTTCTTGCAGATACTGTAAGATTTGCCTGTAACAGGTCATGTGGACATACCCTGTATGCCTCAGCAAATAATTCTTACAACTAAGACTTTTCTGCTTGCAGGAGGATTGCAGTATAGGGTAGAGTCCTGATTCTCACCAGATCATAAGAAGAGGCGATTTCTGAACAAATTTAGGATATTCTGTGGTTGTCTGCTTGGCACCTTCCTCATAGATGCCTTGAAGAACTAAGAATAAGCTTTTAGGTGCACTTGAAGCCATGCAGTGTAGTGGGGGTAGAGATACACAAACCTGGAAGGATCGTAATTTGCGCTAATACTTCTTGTCCTTGGGAAGACAAAGGTTGTTCTCTCATTTGGCTGGAGCACATTTAATGTCTGTGTGAACTGGCCTTGCTCTTGTCAGTGAACCTGAGGCAGGGATTCTCCTGCGTACCCCTGTCTCTGCTACTGTTTGACGTTGCAGAAATAATCAAAATCTGCATTTCAAGGCAGTTGTCATGGAAATGCAGTCCAGGTTTAAGCAGTTAACTGCCTGTTAGATCCTGTATTCTCATGATTCAGACTGTAAATCAGGTTAAGAGGAGAACCAAACTTTGATTTCTAATAATGTCATTTAACTAGAAGATGGCTCAAGATTTTTTTAGTTAACATTGTAAGTCGTAGTAATACTTAGACACTTCATAAAATTTGTATTAAAACTGGAAGCTTTCATTGCATTTTTACCATTATTTCAGTCCAGTTATTGCAAATAGGGATAGCATATTTTTGAGAGCAATGAATAAATAACCATTTTTAGATTTGTTGGATTTTGCCTTTTATGTGAAATGCATTGTAACAATTCTGTTATTTATTTTGTTAAATGTTTAAAGCAAACTGTAAAAATCTTTGTAACAGAGCTTTCTCTAGGGCTTTTCATTTAATTTATTAGGAATTGTCTGGAACAGTAAATTTAAGATTAAGGACTTGAATGGAAATTAGCATGTGTTTTTAAAAAACTTGAGAAAACATATTTTAGACCAACTGTCTTCAGCTTAATTATGCAAATCTAAGGTCAAACTTAGTAGTTTTTAGGGAATAATGAATAAGTACGAACTATGGAATTTGGTCCATTTACCAAAAGCAAGTCTTGAACTTGAACTAATAAGCCAAAATTTCTGAAACAATGGGAATAATGAGTATACAACCGTAAGTGATGACTGCCATGCAGAATGAGAAGGTACAATTTATGGCATGGACATCAATTCATAGATATCATAATTATGTCTAATTTGTTTATTTAAATAAACATGTATTCCCATTTGGGTTTGTATATGTAAATTGGCCCCAAATGCTTCAAGTATCCAGCATAGCTTTGTTTGCGACTTTAGAGACTGATTTAAGGCTGGTTTGGAAATTTGACCGTATAGATTGACATTCCAACATGTTTTTCAGATCATGGACATTTTTAAATTCTACACCAGCTTAGAATTCCCAGGGTTCTAGCAGTTTCCTTGTGGTTTCTAATTGGAAAACTCACAGAAAATCAGTTTCTTTATCATAAAGCAAAGAAGCAATTTTTCTTAGAAATGAACTTACAGGACTTTAGAGAACCAGACTTACTTGCAGTGAACAACATGTGAAATTCTTTCTGAATATTTTCATCATCTGCATATAGATTGTATCTTTGTTAAACATCTGGAAATCCAAAAAGCGAACAGATAAAGCATCTGAAAAAATTCTGTCTTCCTTTAGGCAGCGTAGACCTTTATCAGAGTCTTCCTTGACACTTGGCTCATGTTAGGTAAAACACCGTTTGGAACTAATATTACAGCAAGGGTGCTGGGGACCCCCCACCCCACCTCACGCTTCAAAAGGTCACCAAGTGTGAGATTCATCATGGAGAGAGAAACAGGAGGAAAAGGGAGAAGAGGCAAGCCTGTCATACAGTAGTATACCCAGTGTTATTATGATTACATCAAGGAGTTCAGAATGCCTTCTTTCATTTCAAACTGCCAAGGAAGGAAAGGTTATCCACTATAATTCTATAGATCAAAGAAATATGTTGGATATTTGAATTATATTATACCACACGAAGTGAAATTATGGAAACATCTTTCGGTATGAAATTTTAGAACCTACAACGTGTTTTGATGGACTTCAGCTATTCTGACTAAGATTTTCTAAGCGTTGTCCTTAGCTTGGGTTCTTCTGGAGTGATTAAGGGGAAAAAGTAATTTTGAAACTTCCGAGAATAAAAGGAATTGATTTTGCAAAAATTTAATACTTTTCTTATTTAACTTCATTTTGAGAGAATCATATCCCTTTTCAGTAATTAATGTTTGATAAGACATGATCTTAATAAGATACTTTTTGAAATGTGTCCTATGTAAAGCTACTCTGATTTGACTGGTTTATATCTCATGGAAAAATTGGTGCTTATGCACATAATTGCCATATTCATGTTCAGATCCTGCTGTGTGACCATGGAATAGCCAAAACCAACTTATTCAAATGCAGTCCTCCTGCTTGTATCATTAAACTATCATATAAATCAGGGAAATTCAGAAACTAGGATTCTTCAGGTGCATTAATCCAGTTCTGATGTCTGTGGTTGTGGTAGGGAAAGCTCACAATCAAAGATAAGGAGTGATTGTCCTCTGAAGGGAGTAACTGTGCAAATTAGCCCAGACTGTCCTAACTGAATATTGTGTAAGAAAGCTGTTATGAAATGCCAATTTCAAAAATCTCCATTGAAATGTAAATTCTGAAAAGCAGAATTCTAAGGACAAAGTACAGAGCATTTATTGAATAACAATGAACTACAGAATCCCAGGCTTTGTCCCTTGTGTTTGTTTTGAGGAACACTGCAAGGAGTTGTCTGTTATGACTTAACTTAGTGTTTCTGTTTTAGTTTCCCTTTTCATAAAATTTTAATAAACTTCTATTTTTTTTTATTTTAATTGATTGTAGTCTGTCTCTTTAATGCTATTTAATGGTAGTCTCTCTTTTTTTAGTGCTACTATAGAATTAGAAAAAAAACAACCTTTGAATTTTTACATTTGACCTGCTGGCATGTTCAGATTGTAGATAAGTAGAGATAATGGCTTTCAATTCATGGTGCATACATGCTTGGAGTTTGTAAATGACTTCTACAATATCTCTGAAACACTAATAAAAGTGAACTTGTCAGTTGGGGTAGATATGTTATACAGTTAGATGTCCAGAAATTTGGAAAGTCAATTTATGGACATTCCCAAGACTTCAGACTATAGTGACTTAATCTCATCCTCAATTATACAAATTGAGCAGGTAGGAATAGGGTCTGACATCTGTTTAAATGGGCTTTTTGTTGTCAGCTTCCATTAGTTATGCCTCACCTGCTTTCCAAGTGAAGATTCCTGGTTGTTGGTCTCTGTGTTACCCAGCTGCCCAATAGCTAGCTTCTCATAGGCGGCCTTCTGATTCAGTCACAACTTGTCCTGCAGGTTTCCTCCTTCAGTTTCTCTTTCCAGACATTTTCAGGAAATTCAGTTGCTGAATATCAGTTGAGTCTTAACAGAAGTTCATCCTGTGTCATGTTTTACTGAGACTTTTTCTTTCAGTTGGATAGAAGTCACTTATTTTGGCAAACATTATGATTTCGCTTCTGTGTGTTGAAATGGACGTGCCCTTTGGCTGCATTTAAACTACTTACTAGTCAAATAATCAAATATACTTAAGCTGGTGAATGAAGCTTCTGCCTTGCCAATTTTTGACAATATTTACTTCTGGTTATCCCAGCTGTCTGGTGCATCTGTGTGACTTGAATAATCTCTAGTATTCCTTGGCTTTCTAGCACACTGCTAGAAGTAATTTTTGTAATATTTCTATTAAATTAGCATTTCATTAACCTCATCTCTTTTGGAATGATAACCAATGTTTTCATCTTTTGCTGTGTGAACTCTAAACTGTGTCCTTAGAGGAATAAAACCATAAACAAAATCTTACCTTCAAAAGCCATGTAGTTGTTAAATTAAGCTTATTCTCACATCTGTGCTTACTCTTTAGAAGTTAAAACTAATGCTACATGGAAGAAGTGGGAGAATGTATTCTATTTTGACACTAATAGCATAGCTAAACCATTCTCTTGGTTCTGTGTTTATTTTAACATTGTAGTCTGTATGTTGATATAAACCCTTGATGATGTTAATTATTTTTATTGGCATATCATAAATCTGCTAGGTATTCCAAAGTCATCACGAATGCTTTCTTAGAATCTAGAAAATTGATAATGAGTGACTTTTGGCTTTTGATGATCTGTGCCATGGTTACATAGGGTAAAAACCTGGTCAGCACATGAACTTTAAACATGAAATCCAACCTGCTATTCTGTTAAATTATCATCTCTCTACAGTACTTAATATGACAGTGTAAAGACTGTATTTCACTGCAGGACCATGTTTTGCCAATTCTGAAGTGAATTGCTTAGGGATGCTTTCTTTGTTGTAAGTGCAATGTCATTTTTCATTAAGCTTGAAGCTGTTCCTGTCTTCCTGTCTGTTGAAAGTTTGGTGATTTTTATTGATATCTCCTAAGCCTTCAAAATTTTCATATTGAGTTTTCTTTTTACAAATTTTCCTGAATTTTAACTTTTCATGCGGCTTTGGGAGGCTCAGGGAGGATTATATTTTTTCTTAGGTTTTATTTTTTGCATTGGGAAATACTTCACTTCAAATTCTACATATGCCTTTCCGTATTCAGAGTTCCTTCTACCCGTTTTGTGTATGCATTTAGCACGTTCTTTTGATTGTTGGTCTGCTTACTGTATTTGGAAAATCTTCTTTCCCATAGTAAATGGGATAGGAGGAAAACAAAGCTGGGCCTACCTTGCTAAAGAGTAGTTATTTTACCTTGTATATATTACAGTTTCATTTATTTAATGTCTAGTTCATACTTGTCAGTACTTTATACCTATTCAGTAAACCTGAATTTTAGCACTGCAAAGTGGTATAGTGTAAGCTTAGTTTTTGCTTGTTGAAGGGAAGCGAAATCACTAATTCTGTGATTTTTTTTTAAGTGGGATCTGAACCATTTTAGGTTTGAGTTCCTAAAGAATTCAGACTAGTAAATGGATATGTGAGGGTTGCATAAAGGTATCGTTAATCTGTGGTGAGATGAATTGTAACAGCTCAAAAGAGTGAGTTCTTGTCTCAGTGAGCTTCGGTTCGCTTATGTTTAACAAATTAAAAGAAGACATGGAGAGAAAAAAAATGTATTTCAGAAAAGATTGCGGCAGAATTTCTGTTTTGTGTTCCCTGTTCTAAAGAGCTAATTCAGATTTTATACGGGGATAGAGGATTTTTCTGAGAACACCTAAGCAAAATGAAAGAAGAATTTAAGAAAGAAAAGAATAGCTCTGTGGCCAGTAGGAAAGTTAAAGGCAAAATTGTGAAAAGTTCTGGAATAGATGCATGTTCTGTCTCGCTGATATACTAAAATTTCAGTATGAATTTATGGTTGTGTAACACTAAATAATTATGTGAGAGATGCCACTGCATAGTGTAATTCCCTTCCCCTCTGCTTTTTGGTTAATGTAGGTCATCAGGTGATAAAATCAACTTTTTTTCCTATGAATGTCTAGCTCTCTGACATAGCAAACTCATAACCCTCTTCCATAACAAACAAAATTGCTAATCTTTTTCCTTTTATTCAAATGCAAGTGACAGTTCAAAAAAATTGTGAAATCATCCACTCAAAGAGTGGGGAATGATTAGGAATCTTCAGAAAGTGGCTCAAGTCTGCTATAAAAAAAAAGGGGTGGGGGGGGGCTTTTAACATGTATTTGTGGACCCTCATTTTGGAAAAACAGTATAAAAAAAATAGATTTTTCCATGTGATTTCAGAGCATTGGTGTAAGAGAGTCCCTTTTGGGTTTAGAAGTGAACCTGACAGCATTTTTCCAGGATTGCATCATATGTTTCACTCACACTTTCACATCCTGCATTAAACCACATGCGTGCACATCAACAAGACAAGATTGTAAAAGGAGTGTAACTGGGGAACTGTTTTCATGATATTTGATAGGCGTAATTGCGGCCGCTGCTGTTTCAAAGCAACTGCGGTTATACTATACTATGTCAACAAAAGTCACTTTTACCATATGGAAACCTAATTACTTCAGAATGATCTGTTAGAAAGCACTTTTGAGATAGTCAGGCCATTTATACAAATCAGTAAAAAAATATTTCTTCATGAAACCTTTCTTAAATAAGACCTTTCATGTGTTATAGGTTGAATGTTACAGTGATAGTTTTGGAAATATTAAAAAAAAGTAGGCTTCTATTTAAAAGGTGGTAGGGAAATTTATTAGGTGATAAGAAAATATGGGCATTTCTCTATGATTTCTGTGATAAACCTAATTGTGCTATTTTTGAGTGGAGAAGAGGTTTTCTGCTGTTCTCTTCAGCAAAACCCTAATATTGTGGGGAATGGGATGACATATAAAATGGTACATTTTGGTGAGATCATGTGATGCCAGGGATATATATCTGTGTAGTATTTGTTCCATAAATTGGCTTAAAGCTTTTTTTAATTTATTTTTTCATTCAGTCATGTAGATATTTTCCCTTCTGTAGTTCAGGACATGCCTTATTTTTGCATTTGGGTGTTGGTTGCTTCTGAGTTGTTTAGGGCATCTGTTTATCAGATGTTTTTTCTGTCACTGTGAAACTAGAGAATATCACAAGTTTAATTAGTTAAGTGTGATAGTTTTGTACCTAGGCTCTTACTGCCTTGCTGTCAGTAGCTGTTACTACAGTGTCTTTTAGAAGGAGATTTTTGTTATCTTTTTAATTGTAAAAGAGATGTTGCAAACTCCGTGTATGCCTGAGTTTCACAATGAAGCCAGGATGACTGATGTGTTTAAATGTCTATCTTAGTTGTCAAGGTATAGAAGCATAATTTAAGTTCGTTATGTACATGAAGTTTTAGATGGTTTATTTGCTGACTCTAACTGCATAGATTTCTGACACACAAACCATCTGTTCTGAATTTCTTTTTCTTGAAAGCATTTCTACATTCAGTCATTATGTTCTGCCTAAATCAGAAGACATAAAATATTTAGAACCAGATTTATTCATGTGTTAGTACTGGGGAGCAGCAGCGACCCAGGGGAAAACCTAGAGCTCTCTACATTCCTGCCAGGCGTTGCAATGCCTTCCCAACAGTCCCTTACAAGAAAGGTTGTGTGGATTCTCCTGGCCATCTCCTCACCTCTAGCTGCTTTTGTACTGCTTGAGGGCATCTGTGCCAAGGAGCACAAATGCTCTCCATGACCAGCGCTGTGGACTTGCTCACGCCTTCTGGGCTTAGAGCCGAGGAGAACAGATTGGTTGTACCCACACTGAGTCCAAGTCTCCTCTGATGGACAGATGGCAGCCACCAGCCGTATAGCACAATATTTATGATGTTGGGCTTTTTTTTTTTAAAAAAAAAATTTTTGTGGGTTTTTCTCCCTAGTTCAAATTTCCTGAAATAATATGAGGGGTTTATTGCAGACTTCCAGAAATTGTTTAATACCCTTATCATGAGATGAAAGAATATAGGCTGGCTACTGGGGAATGTGGCTAGACAAAGTAGTGTAAAGGCAAAGAATTGGCTGGGCTGGAGTTGGAGAGCTATATGGAAGGAAACAAATCTGGTATGATTTCACTTCTGATGCCCTCACAAGCTGTTCCTAGTATGGTTATTACCTCCTCCCTCTTCCTTCTTCTTGCTAGTTTTCTGCAAAGGAAAGTCTGAGAGCAAAGTGGCACATAAGCACTGTGTAAAATCTGGAGATGAGAACTGGGAGGTGACACGATTTGACACTGTCAGGCTGCTTTCAGATAAAACGTGACTGTAGCTTTATCTCCTTTCCATGCTCTCTGCAGTAGCTTATGCACAAGTCTGCAAGTGCCAGGAATACTGGAGCTGGCTTCTTGTCATCTTATTCCTGTCACAGTGCTATTAATCCATTATAAGGTCATCCTGGATTTATGCTTTTAATTGGACGTAGTCCTTAAAAAAAATTCTAACGAGTATAGTTTTGTCAGATATTATTTCTTTTTCCATTAACTTGTCACCTCATCTTGTCACAGAACAAGATGTTCTGTTATGTCACTAGTACTGCCTTACTCAGGTGCTGTGGGATGGCACCGTTGCCAGTGAAGGCTGCCACCACCTGTGCTGGGGTTACTGTCAGCTCCTGGCTTACCTTCCCTCATGGAGTAGCCCAACTCCTGCTGCTCCCTGCCTGTTTCCCATCTTGCTTCATGCTGCTCTTAGCTGGTGGAACATTCCTGCCCACACTGTTGTTCCTCTTCTGCACTAGAGGAAGTAAGGTCGTTAGACCTTAGCTGTGGAAATTTTTTTTTGAAGAAGGAACTTCTTTAAGGTTTTTGTAATGTTTTGTGGAAGACTTTCATAGAAATAGGAGTGTTTTGATAGGTTTTCTCTGAATACAGACTGGACTATCTTGACCTTCCTCCAAAAGCCTGCCAGAGAATTTTGTGTGACAGAAGCAGATGCTTTTTTAAGACTGTTAGACTTGTCTAGCTAAAATGTCTTGAAAAAAGGGCTGAGGGGGAAGGGGGGGAGGCAGAGAGGGAGAAATGCTGCATTACTTCTTTCTAAAGGCTGGAAGTCACAAGGAGAAATTCAACATGTGAAGCAGTCAGTAGAGTGTAATAAGAATTTAACTCAGGGCACAGATAATAATTTTCATTCTAGTCTAGAAATGTATCTAGTGCTGATAGCTTTTTTTATTTTTTTATTTTTTTTTTTTTGGTTTGGGTTTTTTTTTTGGGGGGGGGGAGCGGGGAGAGGGTCTCGCATCCTTGTGGGCTTTTTTGAAGAGAAAAGAAAGCCTTGGTCTGTGAGGAACAGAGCACTTTTTTTTTTTTTTTTTTTTTCCCCCTCTAGAAAAATGGAAAGGGATTTAAAATAATGGTTAGCAACTTCCTTGTGTTCTGATCTATAAGGTTGTTCCACATCTAGAGTTCCTTTGAAGAGTTCAGGTTTCAGGAGTTGTTATGGCTTTAGTGAATAGCTCTTTTACTTCTCTACGCCCTTCCCTTTTTCCAGGGTGGTCCAGGAGGTGCTGTGGTATCACACAAGGTTTACTTGGATTTCTCTTCAATATAACTTGTGAAATTGGTCAGTGTTTTCTGCTAATACAATATAGAAAAGTATTCATAGAATCATCTCAGAGTCATAGAATGGTTTGGATTGGAAGGGGCCTTAAAGATCATCTAGTTTCAACGCATTCCATTAGACCAGGTTACTGAAAGCCCCATCCAGTCTGGCCTTGAACATTTCCAGGATTGGGGCATCCACAGCTTCCCTGGACAACGTGTTCCAGTGTCTCACCGCCCTCAGAGCAATGCATTTCTTCTTAATATCTAATCTGAATCTACCCTCTTTCAGTTTAAAACCATCACCCCTCATCCTATCACCATGCTCCCTGATAGAGAGTTCCTTCCAAACTTTCCTGTAGACCCCTCCTAGCTACTTTTCAGTACCTTTTCAGGGCTGTAAGGTCTCCCTGGAGATCTCCAGGCTTAACAACATCCAGGCTGAATAACCCCAGCTCTCCTAGCCTGTTTCATAGGGGAGGTGCTCCAGCCTTCTGGTAATCTTCATGGCCCTCCTCTGGACTCTCTCTAACAGGTCCATGTCATTCTTATGTTGGGGGCCTCAGAGGTGAATGCAATGCTCATGATGGGGTCTCAGCAGAATGGAGGAGGAAAATCATCTCCCTTGACCTTCTGGCCATGCTGCTTTTGATGCAGCCCAAGATGCAGGTGACTTTCTGGGCTGCAAATGCACATTGTCAGTTCACATTGAGCTTCTCATCAATTAATACCCTTAAGTGCTTCTCAGGCTGCTCTCAATCCATTCTCCACTCAGCCTGTATTTGTGTTTGGGATTGCTGTGATACAGGTGCAGGACCTTGCACTTGGCCTTATTGAACTTCATGATGGTTCACATGGGCCCACCTCTCAAGCCTGTCAAGGTCATCCTGAATGGTATCTCTTCCCTCCAGCATGTCAACCGCTCCATGCTAGCTTGGTGTTGTCAGCAAAGTGGCTGAGGGTGCACTCAAATCTACTGTCAGTGTCACTGACAAACACATTAAACACTGCTCGTCACTGATCTCCACTTGGATATCAAGCCATTGATCACAACTCTTTCTGAGTGAGATTAATATCTCCTTGTAAATATTTTGAAACATAAGCACAATTTTTGCACAACGAGGAAATGTAAGAAAGTGCAATTGGAATAAGGATCATGAGTGAATGAGAGCTAGATGGTGATCTGAGACACTTACGATTATCTAGACAATTTATAAGCTCCCATTGACATATTGATGAAATAAGTAGAATAGTGTTTACCCCTGTAGCCATTCTATTTGCAGTTTATTTGTTTCATCAGGTATGTAGAGGGTGAGTAGTTCTGTGTCTGTATATATATTTTGCAATTACATTTTTGATATCATACTATAATATAAAATCATAACTCTTTCTAAGCTGTCTTTAAATGCTGGCATTAGTATTCTATCAACAGCTGTTACAAGGATAAATCTAAGCTAGTGTCATCTTTTCCCTCCCCACATTTCTTCCATGAATTTCTCTATGGTTCAGAGATTTCTAAAGTTATATAATTGCATTTCATTCTTTCTTTATTTTGACATGGACAATGACTATTTTTTATTTGAGGAACAGAAATCTTACATATATCAGTATTTAGTTCTTATTTATCTTTTTTTCTTGTCTCACTAAATGTTCTAATACAAGCAGAAGGCTTGCTGTGGTAATTACCCTAGTTCAGATGTTGATGTGCTGTATCAGTAGCATCTCCTCTGGTACTGAAATCCTGTAAATGGAATTTGCCTGTTACCATGAGATCCTGGCTGTGTTAGACCTTGATCTTGTAGCTGCTAGATTACAATTCTGTGCTGTGGATAGGGGTCTTCTGTGTGTTGTTAAATGGGAGACAGTGGTATTTCTAAAGCATTTATGATCTTTGGTCCTTAAGACTTACTGCTTTACACTGTTATTGCCTTCTAACATAGATCTAAAACTAATTTACCTTTTAATTTTGCAAAAATTCAATCCTAATTTAATGTCTGTCTGCTTTTTTTTTGGTTTTTTTTTGTGGTTTTTTTTTTGATTTTGTGCTGGACAAAACACTAAATCCCCAAACTGTAGTTACGAATATTGCTAAAAAGTTTTTAACACTGATTAATCTCTGAACTTCACATTGCTTAGCCAGCCATGATGCTTTTGAAAGGAGTTTGTGGTTGATGACTTTGCCATTAAATTCACTTCTCGTTCTTCTTTGTTTGGAATTCTTTAGTGAACAAGGAAATATGTTGGTGGCTCTGTAGTCATTCACCTATGCAAATCATGCATATTGATTTCAGAATACTTAAGTAAGGTGCTTGCAGGTGTAGTTTATCTAAACAGAGATCTTCTGTTTTTCAGATCTTACCAGTACGGAAGATTCCATGCAAAGCCAATGCTCCTTCAGGTTCGTTTTTTGCACGGGACAACACAGCAAATTTCTTATCCTGGTGCAGAGATGTAGGGGTGGATGATACTTGCCTGTTTGAGTCAGAAGGTTTGGGTATGTATTTGTTTATATAGTAGTTGGTAATTTTTACTACCTTTTCTTTTGTGTCTTGCCTTGGAAGAGGGAATGGCTCTCTCGATAAATCCTGACTCCAAATCTGACCTGTGTCTGACTTTAATTCTGCCCCTTATCTGAAGCACGAACAAATAAAGTGCACATCACTTAAAATTAATTTAAGTCAATTTTAAGAGGAGCCTAAATGACATCAAAATCTCACCACAAATTCTTGCATGCAGCTGATTTTTTTTCACCTACACATGTATTTTTGGTCATGGAGTGCTATTTCTAGTAGTGCTCTTCTGTTTCAGTGTTTCAGGAGTGTAGTTTACAAGTGCATGCTCAGTTTTGGCTGCAGATGTTTAGCTATTTGTGCAGATTGAATGGGTTGCTCAGGGAACGAGGAAATAAGACGTTTTCTCTGCATTCTATACTGACCTTTTTTCCAGCTGATTCACTGTGCTTCAAGATAGTCCATCAAAAGTAATGGAACTGTTTAGGAAATCACTGCTCTAATAGTACATATTCTTCATTATTTTAACTCTTCTCTCTTCAAAGGAAAATTTATGAATCTTACTCAAGTGTTTGTTTTCGCCAAATATCATGAAATGAAGAGGATGACATGTTTGTTATCTGAACTCAGATAAAAGTCTAAAGTGGTTATGATGATAGACAGCTCAGTTTCTATGGAAGGCGAATGAAGGCACTGTACTGAATCAAGAAGCTTCTTTGTTCTGTTGCTCAAAAGGTCTTTGCCCAGTTGAAGTTCTTATCTGTTTTGCAACTGATCTGTTCCCCTTCTTTTCCAGTCTTGCTCTTCTAGCACTACTATTTCGGAAGCAATTTTTTTCATTTGTCTGTTCTTTTATCTTGTGAAGTTTTTTGTTTTTGTTGGGTTTTTTTTGTTTGTTTTTTTGTTTTGTTTTGTTTTTTTGTTTGTTTGCTTTTTGTTTTTTTTTTTTTTTATGAAACAAAATGATTTTCTATCCCCAGGAGAAAGTGCTTGGCAGAGAAAAAATTAGTACCACAAATGTGACAAATAGTAAGGAGGATATATGTGTTGTCTCCATTTTGTTAATTAAATCCTCAACGTGAAATTTTTATTGGACATGGTAAATCATGTGGAAGATGAGCAATAACTGTATTTCCAAAGATTTGAAATAATTGAGAAGTTGGACATTACCAAGAAACTTGCAAGCACAGGAGAGAAGGAGACGCAGACCTCCCAGTGTCTGAGATAAACAGAAGAAGCTGTGATTAATCCAATGCTTAAATGAATTTAGACTTTGTATTGCTGTGGAGAGCACAGCAGTTGCCATTGTTCCAATAACAGGATTACTGTGTAATTGAGGGCGTGTTTATAAGAACTTTTCTTGTGCATTGTTTAAAAAAACCACAGACAATCCGGATCTTGTTTAGAAATGGAATCGGCATATCTGAAATACCAACATTCCCTGCATAAATTAATTTTTACATATACACGTACTTTGACTGCCATAGTATAACACTGAGTCCAAATGTACCTGGAAAGCTGCTGTTTGAGATGACTTCCCCTCTTGGAAAAGTGAAGTGAAATACACAGATACACAGAGCATAAACCAGAAATGGCTGTATTGGATTTGTTTGATTAGTGACTGATTTTTCTTCATTGATTGACAACTGGGTTCTGTTTTTTTTCCTTCTCTGGGTGTTACTGTTTATTGATGCACATCCTGAAAAGACTTACAGTGCTGGAAACAGGATGAGGACTTTATAATATTTTGACCTATTTTTCTGAACTTGAGAGTGAGGTAGCAATCATGCCACTTCGAAAAAAAGATAAAAATAGAAGCTACTATTCTCCCTCAGTTTGAGCTAGAACTCTTGAAAGTTTTGTTTTCATTTGAGGTTTTGCTAATGCATTTGAAGTAATGATGGATCGTAACAGTTGCAAATCTAAAGCTCTTATATTCCTCTTTCTCCCACAAATCACTTCTTCACTGCATAAGAAATAAAAATTCAGCAAAAATAAATTATTTTAAAGGTTCTATTCTAAGTGGTGCGAGATGTGTGTGAATGACATCTAAGTTTTTGCCTCATGCAAGTTACTATCTCTTGAAAGTCTGCTGTATTTTTGGTAAGAAATAATTGTAATGAAATGATGGTTACAGAGGTAACTGGCTTTTACATTTTCTTATGTTTTTTCCCCATGGCTAATAAACTGTATTGATATGTAAGTGACTGTGATAAAGCAACTATTTTTTCTCTACGCTGGGAAACCTGACACGTTGATGTTCTTAATTTATTTGATTTTTATCTTCCTTTTTTACTGTATTCTGCCTGCCTTATTTTATGCAAATACTGTATTATTTAATTAGACACACATAGTGGTATTTTCTTCATGCTGTAGTATCAGAGGAAATATTCCTGAGGCTTTATTTCTCATAAATTTCTATTCTAACATTGTCAGAGTAATTTTTAAGATTAATTGCCCTAAAACATATGATGGGTTTATGACGCTACTGATTTAAAAAGAAGTCTGAAGTCTATTCAGAAACATGCAAAATCAGACAAATACTAGCTAAGAAGTTATTAGTTGCTGCTATTTCTAGTTACTTAAAAATATGTTCTCAACCTGATGAGCTCTGAAGTCTTTGAAATCATGCAAGTATAACTACACCAGTTCATCCAACACTCCCACTTTCTTAGCACTCGGATTGAAGGCATAAGAATGTGTGGAACTGTGGGATGGAATTGAGTCCAACAGGTGCTGCAGCAGGTAACTACAGTCCGCATCCGAGGAGTGTGCAGATGAGCGCTATTAATAGGAATCTTAGGTGTTCCTAGAGGCTTGGTTCTGCAAAGTATTAACATTCTAGGGGTAATACAGATGAGCAAATGAGTAGACCCACTCATGTCACTCTTACGTCTTTGTTCATTATTTAAAGTTAAGTATGGTTTCAATTGCTTTGCTGGAGTTGGACTATCCAGCTAAGCTAAACAAGGAAACAATGAAAATCTTACTTCAAAATAAATAGAAGGAAAAAGAAAGGTGGTCTTTGTTATGCTGGTAGATACGATGATGCCTTCTACTCCATAGAGCTTAAAGAACCTTGAAATAGACCAGTATAGAGCTTCAAAGTTTGAAAACAATGCACTTGTACTATTAACTTGTGATTAGTAGTCTGCAATATGATGTATTTTGTCCTGCTGAATATTATGATGCCTTAACATAATTTAAAATACAAACAAATTGGAAATAGAGTTTTCTGTGAAGATTTATAATACAGCCAGAGCTGACTGGTAGCAATTGATGTGTATCTTTCCCTTTGCACTGATCTTGATGCAGAGACATGGCAGTAAAGTCTCAGTTAATGGCACTGCAAAGAAAAGGTGGATCCTGTGCCTGTTGTGTGAGCTGCCAAAAAACATATTAGCATCTGTAACAAATATAGGAACATGCTATGTAGGGATAATTCTGAATGCTGCAAGATAGAGGGAGACTTTGAGCTCCCTGCACTCGTTGACCAATTTAGCATGTTTTTCATAATTGTTGTTTTTATAGTTAGTGTATTTAAAGAAGGAATTACTTTTGTTGATACCAAAACCTGTGATCTGAAGTCACAACTTCCATCGTCTGGGCAAATCTTGAGACATACTGTCTTTGAATGGAGTTCTTAGATGTATCAGAGGTGAAAATTTTTCTCGTATCTTGAACTTGGAACATCATGTGCTGTTAGAGAAGTAATACCACTTGTAACTCCTCTGTTCCCATGATACGTATAATTTGTAAGTTCCCCTTTGTAGGTTTTAGGGCAGCGGATCCACACAGCTGTGGTTATTCAATCTGTAGAAGCTTTCTTGATGGAGATATTTGTAATTGGTGCTCGAGCCTGAAGAGTGTAATACTTGAAGAAAACTCTTCTTGGCCAAATAGTAAGAATGGTAAGATTTTCTATGATTGCTTTAGTTAAGTGAACTTAAAGCATAAGTTATGAACTCTTGGTTGGTAATGTAGTGTTGTTGGATGATTATAGGATTTGGAACCAATGAATATTCTGCGTCGCTCCTATCATAAAGACTCCACCCGGCAAGAAAAGGGTTTGCCACCAAGATTGCCAGCATGCTAATGTGTGGTGTTTGTTTTGAGAGCAGTTGGATGATACTGTTGTGTTACTGTTTTGTGCTTGTATATTCTGTAACTGTGCGTGTATACACACAATATATGACATAGACTTCTCTTGATGCAACTTGTTGGTTATAGAGTTTTATGGACAGGCTCCCTAAACAAAGACATCTCGTATTTTAGTGGAAATAGTTAGGCTTAAACAAAACCACTTCTAATCTATAATCTAATGTGGGTTTTTAAAGGTTGTTTTTGGGTTTTTTAAACCAAAACACTCAAATGTTGATTGTTTGAAATATTTTATACATGGGGCAATTTTTCTTTAATTAATACTCTATCTGATTTCCTGTTGGAAGACAGAAGTACACTTTTCACTGTTCTTTCACAGTGACACATTTACAGCTTGTAAGTGTGTTAAATTTTACCTGTAGTTGCATCATGATAAGGCTTTGTCTCGTGTTCCACAACATTTTACTAAACAACTCATACTGTTGTTGAATATGTCTCGTTACGAGGACTATAAAAGCATCCTGGACACTATGTTATTACCATTGGATTAACATAAAAAGTTAATGAAGTCCAGTAAATTATTAGTGCTTAGATGGTTTCTGCATTCATTCTAGATTAATTCTTTACTATCCATAGATTTACCGTGTTTGAAACATTGTGTTGAGACTTCCATACGTGGTAGTGCTGAAATGGAGAGTCGAGGAACACAACGCCTTCATTTAAGTATCTCACAGTATAGCTTTTCGATGCAGAAGCAAGGATATGTTTGGGTGTCACAGGCAGAGTGCTTAATTTCACTCGTAAGAGAGAAGTAGTGAAATATTTCTTAAAGTAAAACAGTGATTTAATAAAATCGATAGTAAATGCAACACTGTTTAACGAGATTCAGTGGCAAGGTACACTTATTATTCACTGCATAGAGGACAGGGTCAGACAAGCTGTCAGGGTGACCTTCCCTTTGAGTCATGAGATTCAGAAAGGACCCTCTTGCTTTCTAAACTCCTCCTCAGAGAGGAATCTAGGTGCGTCTGGATCCAATCCTGGTCCCAGACTTGGTCAACCGTTTTTATCTAAAGGATTACATATGCACAATCAATACTTTCTATCACTTAGCCAAGATTTAAAAGTTTTAGGATGCTCTTAGTCACTTACCAAGAGTCTGTTGCAGCAAGGAATCTCTCATCCTCGAGGAGCAGAACCTTAAGCGAGCATCCTCACAAAAGGGGAGATCCTGGCGTGCAGCCCGCTGCCGTACCGAAGAGCTCAAAGGGCTCTTGGGCTGTCCACTATTGATACAGTAAGATAATTGATTGACCTATAGTTATATTCTCATGGGAATAAAATATCTAGGTCTCCACTCCGGACAGTGTTTTGGCCATGTTGCCAGCCATCCCGCAAAGTCCAGGTGCAACTTACTGCAACTAGTGTTGTGATGGCCATGATGGCCATGGCCTGGGCCGGGGGGGGGATGAACACGGAGAGCACTGTTGGGATAAGTTGAACAGAATAAGCTTTGTCAAAGCAATGTTAAAAAAGAAATAAAAGACTACTGTTGGATCAGAAGAAAAAAGTATTAAAAGAGAAAGTGAAAGCCAATAGGAAGAAGGATCAAAGGATCAACCTTTTGAAAACCTTCACTAAACATGTGTGAATTCTGATGGCAATTGGAATTCCGTCTGTGATAAAAAACACTAAACTTCAGAAAATTCTCTTTGTTTCTAGTGAGCTAAAAATGCTTTAGAAGCAGAAATCATATTCACTTTTTTTGATTCAGCCTGATATCTCTGAAAGTTAACATTCAGAAGAAAAACTACCTCCACTAGTAATGACTTATAAAAATTTTAAAAGCCAAGGTCTGAAACTTGACGGGGAGGTGCAGGAAGTTTGTTCCTGGTTGGGCATTCTGCTAATTTAAAGAAAAAACAAGGGAAAAAAACCCAAAACCCCAACCCTCACACTTCTTATTGTGAACACTCTTATTTTAAATGTGCTCAGCGGACACATGGTCTCCATGTGCAGGGTGCCTTCTGTAGCCTCACAACCCCAGGGGATGATCAGCACTGAAAGAAGAGGCTGTTCCTCTGCTGCTTCTGGCAGCATCCAGGCACCGGGGAAGGAGGTGGTGAAAGCTGCAGAAATGTGATGGACAGTAGGCAGGAAAAAATCCCCCAAAACAAGGTAAGAGAACAGGTGGTCAGGAGAGGAAGACTTGTATGTGAAAAGAGGAAGGGGCAGCAACGAGATGGAAGCAATGTGGAGAAAGAAGCTATAACCGAAGAGGAAGAGGGATAAAAGATTGCTAGGAGCTGAAGAGGATGTATTGTTAGCTGGAAGTAGCTTGAAAAGATGCAGGTAATGACAGCAGATGAGAAGTATTTGAATTCAATGAGGTGGAAAGCAAAAGGTCTGTAACTGTCAGGACACCTGAAATAAACTGGACTTGTATACGCTATTTCTAAATCTTCACATTGCTTTCTTGTAAAACAAAATCATCAGTGAGATTCTCTAGGCAGGTGGATATTTCCATTTATCTTTTGCAGTAGATCTGTGTAGGGCATATGTCTTCTACATTTACAAATTGCTATTTGTTCATAATCACCTACTCAGACAATTCACCTTGCTAATGTTTGCTAGGGGAGGACTGACCAATGATTCTCCAAGAATACTGTTTTCTTTGAATTCTTCATAGTATACAGTAGCACAGTTGTGTAGACTGTAGACTTTAAATTATGTACAGTGAATTGTATACGTGGCTGTAGATAGAACGAAGATGGTTTCTCAAATTTGTTTTTTGGCTTCCAGTACTTACCATGTCTTACTGCATATAAATTGCTACAATTACAGAAAATGTAATTAGCATATGTCTGTTTGCCTTATCTGGATGCCTGGGGTTAAGTAACTGGTCAAGTCAGAAAGTTGAGGTGGTGTCTATTACTGAAATAGAACTATTAATGTAGATCATAGTAAGTAATTCAGAGAATGGTAGGTGTAGTTCCCACAGGATAGGACAGAACACCATGGGCACAAGCGTTACCTTTCAACCTGAGCTTGTAGTCAATCACTTTACAATGACTTGCTTGCAGTCGTCAAACAATTACTTATTGCCATATATATGTGTGCATTATATGTTTATAAAACTGTTTACATGTATATAGTGTAGATAGCTAAGAATTGCAGTACAATCATAATGTAAATGTCATTTTAAGTTACAGTGCAGTAAGAATTTAAATGAGAATTATGAGGTCTTCTACAAATTTTTAGTGGCATGCATATTTTAAATAATGAAATAAGTTATTTTGATGCTATATAGTGCCTTTGGAATACTTTTTGCCATATTTTCTATCTGATGTGTTGAAGTGCTTCAAAAGTGATGATTAACTCAACTTCTATAAGTAAAACTAAAAAGGGAAGTGTAAAAAATGGTTGTCTATACTCTAGAGAAAAAAATATGTAAAGTAGATTTATTTTTTTTTCCTGTAAAACCTTAGGAGGAAGTCTTTTGAAAGTGACTGTAAATATCTAGTTCTTTCAGTTATTTTGGAATAGCATGAGACAAAAAGTATCACAAAAAAAGCATTCAGCACTTAAAATACGGCACTTAAAAGTGCTACTTACTCCAAAAGGCAATGGTCTTACTTGCTTATTACCAAAGTTGTACTGAATGTTTGGGGCCAAGATAGGAGTGGAAATGCAATCTTGTTTCTCTGGCTTTTGCTCTAAGTCTTGACTGTTCTCTTGTGGGGTGGTAGCCCATTAAATAGCTGTGCTTTTGGTGGGG
>VXBW01000240.1:65903-88935 GCA_013400375.1 Thinocorus orbignyianus
GGGGGAGAAAAAAAAAAAGAAAATACAATTTTGGATTTTGGTTTGAGAATCTAAATTATTTCCAGTGGGTATTGCAGTGTGCAAAATAACATTTATTTTTCTCTGAAGCTCCCAAATACGTATGCTGGTATAGTCCTCAGGAATGCTAACATTTTCTTGTTAGAAGCACTGTGTCACCATCTTATCTGATGACCAGATATTTGTTTTTGTCGTTGGTTATTGCCTGCACAGCTCTTCATCCTCTAACAATGATTTCACTGTGTCACGTTGTTTGATGTGAAATGCATGAAGTGTCTAGATTATGTTGAGTCAGATTTGCTAAAGGACTTGGAATTTTGTTTGGATAGAGGAGCTTTAAGCACTGATAGAAAAATATTTTACCTTTCTTAATCAAACCCTCTTCCAAATCTATTTATGGATCTTTATGCACATAATATTATTTAAGCCTCTGTTTTCTTCCTCCCGTCTAAAAGTTATCCAGATGTGTACATGTGTGAATTGAAGTTAAGAAATACTAGACTCCCTTTGTGTATTCGAAAACCAATTTATTCCATTTTTATTTTGGAGGATGCCTTATTTATTAATATCAAGTTTTATTTTGGGGTAGTCCCAATTCGTTTAGAACAAAAGGAACAAAAGACATTTCTGGAGTCATGAATGTAACACTTTAAAAATACTGATTACTTAAATGTGTCATAAAATTACTGTGTTGCGGCAATGAAGAGTATTGAGAATGAATGTTCAAGTCTGCTTCTTTTATAGTCTTAATAACAGATGGCTGAAGGATTAAAAAATACTTGTCCTAGAGCAGTGCCATTTTAATTTTCATGCTCTGCAATTTCACTTCTGGAAATATATTTGGATGAGATTAGAGGAGAAGAATGCATCCATCTCAAAGCACTATGTATAGTAAAAGATACCTAGTAAAAGTTATTGGGATGTGTTCAGCTCTCTCAACTTGCCATATTTTTATTTGAGTCAGTGGAGCTGGAAGTTGAAGTTGTAGAAGCTGAAGGTCTGCCCCAGCAGGCATTAGTTTTTAGAGATGTTTAAGTATGTGGATTCTCATTCTTGGATCTCATATGTACGATGTAGGACAAAGCAATTACTTTCAGATTTTTAACTAGACATTGAAATATCTTTTTCAGGTATGGTATTTTTTTTCTTCATGCATTTGAGTTAGGTGAGTCTTCAGAGAACAAAAATGTTTATACAGCAGATGTCTTGACTGTAGCTCGTTAAAAACAAATAAATTTTGTTGTTTATATTTTTTTGATTTACACAAATATTCGCACAATTATTTTTTGGTGTCCATATGATCTGAAACATAAGGTACAAATGTTTTTATTGTTGTGGAAGTTTCTAAAACCTGAGCGTTATCCACAACTTGAGGATTTTACTGCAGTAGGTATTTCTGGAGAGAAGGTGGCAATGCATTCAAAGTTCCTTTTTTCTTCTTTTTTCCTTTCCTCTTTTTGGACCTTTTGGGGATTTGATCATGCAAACAGCCGCAGGCCTAAGCTCATCTATTGATTTTGGGGTTTGCTTATATGTTTTGATGGACTTCTTTGCAGAAAATTACCGATCTGAACTGGGGGGGGGGGGGGGGGGNTTTTGCGGTGGTATTTCTTATTGAGAAGTTCATGCTGTGTTGCAGCTGCTTCTGAAGCTTAAAAACTACAGGTTTTGTGTGGAATTCAGGCATGAAAACTTGCATATATGTGTGTATATATACAGAAGAAAAGTGGGGTTTCTTTTTTCAGTTGAGGTTTCTCCTACGATGAGCTGAATTCCTGAAGTATTTTAGTTTCTTATTTGCTTCAAGGATAAATGTATAAAAAATTCAGGATCAGATTTATAATGAGATATCTCTTTGCTAGTACAACTTTGTTATTTTTGTGATTTAAATAAGTTAAGGAAAATCGTGATCTAAAGTATAGGAATTCTTAGTTTGTGGAAAGAAAAGCATAACTTAAATATTATTAATTTATTTTTGACATTCTACTAGTTTAATGTTCTGTCAGAACTCTTGATTATTTTTAAATAGCTATGAACTGCTTGCAGGTTGCCAAATAGCCCAAACAATTACGCAGTGATTTAGATTTAGAATGATATTTTCACAGGAACTAAAGGATAACTAGATGGGAAATTCCTTAATCATCTTTACTCTGAGAAACACTCCTCAATCCAATCCTTTTTATTCCAGTAAAACTCCACTACAAGCCAAAGAAAACCAGGTTTTATCTGAGTCAAGATTTAGAGATGTGGATGATTAAGGTCCATTCATCACTAGTATCTTTAAAATAGCTTTTATTTATAAATGTTTTCTGTCTTCATTTTGCTTTTCCAGTTCTCCACAAGCAGCCAAGGGAAGTATGCCTTTGTTTGCTGGAACTTGGAAGGATTGCAGCAAGGTAGGTGAAAATATTTAAAGAATGCAGAAATATTTACATTCTTGACAGCAGTGGCTATTGAGAGATTTACTAGATCAGCACATCTCAAACTACCTTTTATGCTCATTAGATTCGAAGAAAATGCTTGTCTTGATGTCACTCAATAGTATCTTGTGGACAATTGTGAACAAATATAGTAAAATCTCTGTACCATCGCCTCAGTGAAGGTATTTGTTGGCCCCCCTCGTATTAGGAGAGTGAAGAGTTGATATTTTTTGTCTAAATAAAGGTTTCAGCTGTTTCTCTTTCTAACAATCAGGTCTCTCTATAAACAACTGAGATTTTATTAATTTTGTAGATAATAAATTGATCTTCATGCAACATAAATCCCACAGAAGCAACACTGACTACTATCATATTTTTTAAAATAAACTTAGCTCTCATTTTCACCAACAGAATCAATACAGGAATTGTGTTAACAGTTTGTATTCTATATCTGTCAGATGTTTCTAAAGAGGCTGGACCTTCAATACATTGCAGCATTATCTTTGATGCCAAGACAACTGTGACTTTGCTGGACAATCAAAATAACAGTAATTAAAATGTGATTTTTTTCCCTTTTTGCAGATGCAGATTTAACCAGCATAGCATATAAAATTTGCTAAAAAATATATGAACAGCAGCACTGCTGCCCTGTCTTGCATGTAAATTGCAGTTGCATTCATCCATGTATATCAAATTGGAGTGCCATGCTATTCAAATATTTTCATTAATTTTGGAAGAATTCCTTCTGCTACCAATCAATGTGAAGGAGACTCCTGTTTATTCATAGCCTAAGAACTAGTATTTTCATGTTATAACTGCACTGTGGATATTCTTATTTTGTGAATGCAGCTCACTTGGGAGGCTGCTTGACTAGAAATTTGTCTCATGGTCAAGCTTCAGCAAAGCCCTCATTTTTAGTAGAAGCTTGCAAAGGAATAGTGTTGGCCAGAAAAAGAGCTGTTTTCCAGTTTGCAGGATTTTTCTTATCTCTGAAACTTAGATTCAATGCAACATGGCCAAAACCAAAAAAACAACCCCCAAATTTTACTTTTCCATGAATAAAAAAGTATCCTGATCTGTAGGTGCGCAATGAAATTGATTTTCACAAATCTTAATTTGCCTGGGCAAACAAACCTTGCTTTCAAGGTCTCCAGCTTGGGAGGATAGACCTTTCAGCGTACAGAGACCTAATAGCCAGGGTGTAGCTGTCAGGAACATCTGTCCCCGCTTGATTACTTGATAGTATCCAGCTTCCTCAGGGAATGCAGTGTTGTATTCTGCTACAGTTGATTGTGTTAGATTAATCTCCTTTTGCAATGAGATTTGTTTTCTCAACAGGTCTACATGGGAATTAAGATAGAATTTTACTCTTCATATTGGTCTTTTGTATTAAGCTTCCGTGTCTCAGATTTCTCTGTATCCAGACATAAAGACAAATACTGAACCAATAAATGAACTATGTTTTCCTTTATTATGAATATCCCTTTGCCTTTAAAATATTTTATTTTATTTTTTAATGATAATACCTGTATATTACCAAGTATTAATAATGTATTTTATATATTTATTTTACAGTATGTTGGTTTTGTTTATACCTTAGAGGTCATATAGCATGTGTCTGCCNCCCCCCCCACTTATAATCTTGTAACTTCCCAAGTTGCACAAAAACTGTTGAATGAAACCATCAGGTTAATATAATTGAAAAGCAAATATACGATACTAGAGTTGCCTGGTACACTAGAACTATATGGAAAAGGAGAATAGATAGTTGATTCAACTAAACATAGGAAAGAGCACATAAAATTGACATTGTTGTTGCTCTGCTTTAAACAGGAGATAAATCCCTTGTACGCTTGCTTTGTGAAGCAAACTGTCTTTTGACAGTCTTAGGGGTCTGCTTCCCAGAACAGGAGTTGCAGAGAACTTTGAAAAAATACCTCAATGTGTTTTTAAAGAATGAAAAGAGACTCTTAACTTCTTTCTTTTCTCTTCCTTTTCTGTTTTAGAAGCAGAAAGGTATGTTCGAAGTGAGTTATTGATCACAAGCAGTCAGCTCCTAACACGCTTTGCCCAGCTAGACTACTGTTAGTCTTCAGGATCTGTAATTCCCATAAGTCAACCTAGGTCTGCCTTCTTAATGAAAATAGATTTGGGATTGAGGCACAAGTGAGTAGGAATGGGGATTGTTTGAGGCAGAGTGAGAATTGAGGACTATTCTGCTAAACTTGAACGCGTTCGGCAGATACTCGGTTGATGAGGGGAGACAGTGGATAATTTACCTGTGCTTTAGCAGTGCTTTTAGTATATTGTGTTGTAGTATTCTTTTAGCCAAATTAGAGAGAGGGGTTGGGCGAATGGAGCAGTGAGTGGAAAACTGGTGTGAACATTTGTCTCGAAGAGTAGCATTTCAAAGGTCAGGTACTAATAAAAATAGGGTAACTTGGTAAACTAACCTGAATTTCAGTTGTTCAGGCAACCTGTGAAATTTTAATAGTTAAAATGCGCCATTGTGTGCACAGGTTGATACCATGTGGGTAGAGTGAGAACATCTATGAGTAAGGGAAGTGTCCTAGAGGATGAAACTGGACATCAACAATACACAGATCTATTTCAGTGGCTTGCGCAGGTCTGGCAAAGGTATTGGAGATTTTATCAAGAAAGGCCAGTCTTGAGTCTTTGCTATCTCAAAGTGCCTCTCAGGATATATATCTTGACCAAAGTTTTGCTGAAGCACATTTCTCACAGGTCCAACATTCTCGCAAAGTATTTAAAGTCAGAAAGATGTGAGAACAGAATTGACCACTATGTAATCTGGATAGTCTTCATGATGAAGACTACATGGAAAATGTAATTATTTTCAAATAGATGTTTATGTGCTATCTGTGTGTGAGAGGTTGTACAATGGAAAACAGCTAAATTATATTTTCTGAGAAAGAATGAAGTTCTTGGGTAACTGCTAAACTTTGGGGCATTAAACAGCCTTCACAGGTCTTTTAAAATTACTGTTGAGTGATTTCAAGATCTTTCTGCTATTGTATTCAATTTTTCCTTGGTAGAAATGGGAAGTAGTACTCTAAGAAGTCTATCGGAGATCATGTTACAGTCCAATGCTGCTTCATTTGTAGTTATGAGAAGGCAGGCTAGAAAAAAGCAGAAAAGGAAATTCTCAACATACCTTCCAGACTAGAATTTGCACCTCTACTCCTCCCAGAAAAGATGTGGTTTTTACTATTTCAGCTTTCCAGCAACTTTTCTGCAGGCTGATACAATATGCAGAGAAAACTTTTGATATGTTTGTTCATTTGCTTTATTTTTCAACCCGTCACCAGAGGAATTCAAATACTGGCAATATAGGGAACTTTAAAAATCTGTCACAATAAGAAAATGTGGAGATTATGAAAAGCAGCAGAAGCAAAGAAGCAGCATTGCTTAGAGTGGAAGAGTTTTATTTGATGAGTAAGGCTACATGCAGGTGTAGGCTTAGAGCCCAGTGGGAATTTAATGATTTACAGCCTGTCAGCATCTGCAGACAGACAGGAAGTAAATGGATTGTATATAAGTGCTTGCTTCAGTGTTGGATGGCTTTTCATTAGGCAGACTACACCAGTTAGAAGCCAATACAAGCATAGATTTGGTTCTTGGCTTTCTTTAAATTAATTTTCTAGGCAGCAGTATGACTAAATTAAAAGTTATCATAAAAATACAAATGATGGTATATGTGCCTATGCCTTCCCTCTGTACACTTTTAACATTTTTATGATATTTAGCTTAGCTTTTCATAATCTGTTCGTTACTGCTCAATATTTCAATGTCCGGATCTTTGCCTATATAAGTCATCATGGCTTTGCATCTGGGCTATGGACTTTTCTACTACAAAAGAAAATATGGTTTCATTTATGAAAGTAGTTTGCTATGAGAAGCCTACCTGGCATGGTAACTTTTCCAAGCTGAAGTCCTCTGGAAAAGGAAATCTTTCCCTCTTTTTGGGTTTTGTTCAGTGTTGGCAAAGAAAAAAGAACAGAGGGGAATTATCAGTGATCAGGACAATGGGATGGGCTTTTACACTTCTGACATCTGTCCAAGCTCTGCTACTTGCTGTGAGATACTGGCTTAATCACTTGCCATAAAGCTTTCAAAAGCAGGGATTGTTTTAAAGAGCTTCGCTCTCCAAGTGCTCTGATTGATGTGCTCGTTATCAAAGGTGCTTGTATTTTGTTTTAGTTGGAGCTACAACTGTTTTGCCACTGGAAACAGAGATCTGATGATTGGATGTCAAAAATTGGTTAGAAAAAACATTAGCCACTTCTGAAAAAATATTGGTGATGTCTGAATTTCTTTATCTATAAATTCAGTGCAATAGTTGAGACCAGGATAACCTTTAATCCTTTTTCATCTGGATTCCTTTGAAAAATACTAACACAAACCAAAAAGTTATGATGTTAAAAAAGTGAAGGTGCTGAACTTGAATCTATCCTGCATGGTATAGCAATTTTTGAGGTCTAGTGTTGTTCATATATTAATCATTCACCAACAGATATATCTTATCAGACAGAGAAATTGAAGAAAACCTGTATTTCCTGTAAATTTGATCAACTGAGAGATTCCATCTAAATTCATTTTTTGTATTAATTTGGAATGACGACATTAAGGATTGATGTATTTTATACACACTTACTAATGTATGTAGCATTCCATTGCTGCATATAGTGCAGTACAGAAACCATAAATTCTTGCCACTGATTTGTTTTAAAATATGTAACACTGTATAAGGACTATAATTTGTTTGCCTGTTTCCAAAGGTTTGGGGTGGAGCCTCCTGGATTAATAAAGTTGGAAAAAGAGATTGAACAAGAGGAAACACTTTCAGCCCCCCTCCCATCTCCTTCACCGTCACCAACAAAGTCTCCTGGGAAAAAGAGCACAGGGAAACTGTTGGATGATGCTGTAAGTTGAGGGAGGAAGCTTTTTCCTATCTGACCCTTTCTGGTGTACACTTGCTTGCAAAGCACACAGAAGCTCGAGTTTAACATCTGACTGTGTTTTAAAGATTTGCAGACTGATAGAGTTAATTTATTTTTGACCACAATTGTTTATGCCTGAAGTTTGGAAAAAATGTCTCACTGTGTAGGAGATCTGCAGTTTAGCCTGTCTTTGTGCTCAGGGCCAAGTTCCCTTCTTATTACTCTGCTTTCTTTTTCTGTTCCCTTTTTATTCATCAGCTCCCACTTAGTGTTTTGTCTGAGAAGGGACTGAGTCAGGACTAGGAGATTTTCCCCATAATGACTTGTAGAGATTGTTAACAAACACTTATAAGTTATCTCAGGCTAATTTTTATGCTGCCGTTCTGCATGTTTATTGTGTGTTAAAAAAGCAAGCATTTCTCCTCATTATTAGAAAGAAAGTATCTTGCTTTGAATTTCATTAAACTCTTTGCACTGTACTGTGGTGTTCATTTCCCCGTCGCAAACCCTACGGGGGTTCATTTGAAACAGCTGGAATCAGATGAAAAGGACACATTGTGAGACCATGAAGAGGTTAAACTTGAAAAGTACAAATATATTCTATAAAAAGAAGGAGTTACCATAGTAACCGCTATATTACAAGTTAGATGTGCCACCTGGGAGTTACAAAGCACTTCTTGAAAAATCCATGTGCCACTTTTTTTGTTACAAAGATTAGATGGAATATAATGTTCGTTCATTTTATTGAAATACTTTGTAGTATTTGATGCAAATAATCGCATTTAAGGATTTTACATTTTGCATTTCTTCCTTAGCTTTGCAAAACCACTCATTTATGTTTCAACAGAATTAAGAAAGAACAGTTATGTGTGGATGGAGGGTGGTGACTGCATATCTTATAAGAACAGAAGAGAGAGTATGAAGGTTGTCTCTAACCACCTCTTTTAATTTAGAAAGTAGTATGGGTAGAAACAGAATGGAATTCATCCAGCTAGATTCCTGACCCACACTGCCCCAGACACTCACACCATAAAATAGCAGCAGTACTCATATAGTCCAGACGTAAAATAAAATAGGATATAATTCTTCCCTCTGCTTCCTTATTTGATTTCCAAATTCCACTCAATAATAGTTCTGTGTCCTTTGGGATAGTAAGGTAATGGAAGCTTTCAATAGCAGGATCAGCGGTGAAGGTCTCATTATCCTCTGTTTTACACCAGTATAAATCTGTTGGCTTTCGTTCTCTGCAGAACTATGAGGGCTCTGTTTTGCTTACACAGTTCAAAACAACCTTGAAACTGTAATGTCTGGCTACCCTGGGTTTTTGCTTGCTTACATGAACCCTAATAGACGTGGCTATTACAGCATAGTTCACACTGTCCCTTTTCAGCTTCAAATTTCAGAATGTCTCCAGAGGTGATAACCGCTGTAGGTGATGATGTCAAAAATCAGTGATTATTGGGCAATGTTCAGAGGGCCATTGCCAAACAGCCCTCCAAGAACAATCCCAGTCTTGGTACCACGTTCCAAGAATGCACATTTTGCATCCTCAGGAACCTGCACTTGGATATAAGTAATTTACTTAAGTTATTCCTATTGTACACTAACTATCTAAATAGTCTGATTCTTCAGAAATGGAGGCTAACAGTCATATAAAACACTGGAATAATTAATCTTAAAATAATTCAGGGATTGTAGATTCAAAGTAAGGACAGCTCATCTGATAAACAAAAAATATCTCTTAAGTAAAATACATGTAGAGTTCCTCTGAGAAGAGCTATTTTAAAATAAAAATTGTCACAAAAAATAATTCTCCTGTTAAAAAAAATATTAATTAAATTATTTCACAAAGGAAAAAAGTTGTTCAGATAACAAGATTGAACAGTTTCATAAATAATTGGGAATGCTTTAATCGGTCAACAGCTAGTTTCAAAAGCATTTTTGCCCCTTATTCTAGTATGAAAACATGGTATGGTTAATTTTAATTTTATTCTAGTTTATTTAACATATTTATTCTAAATATTTGTTATTTAACACTTTATTCTAAAAGCAGATCTGAAAAACATTTGTTGTACTTCAGGAGCCTCTTTTGTTCATTTATTGAAGATAATCAAAACACCTATCAGAGTGCCATAGCTTTGCCTTGTTTGTTGGTGTTGTTTTTTTTCCTGAAACAGTTTAAGACTTTGATTTGTTAACTATTCTGAGAATATTCTTTCCCAGTCCTTAAACCATTTCTACAGGCTGTGGTTTACAAACTGGATTTGAAAAGATATTTGGAATATTATATAAAGTGAACAAAACCTCTAGGAAGTTCCTCCATTTTGCTTTGTTGACATTGTAAGCAAGCATTCATCCAAGAAAACGGGCAATTATAAATTAGAGCACTACTGAGGCCCCTTGAAACTACCCTTGATTGCACTAATGCCCTCAGGAGGAGATCATCAAGGGGTAATTAGCAATACTGGGGAGCCTCTTGGTATGGATTTGTGATTATATCACAGTATTCTCTATGCTTTTTGTAAGGTGTAAATGATCTATTTGAAATTACCAAGTGAAGGTGTTGGGAAGGGCCTTGCATTGGTAAGCCAGATGTTTCTGTATTTATAATATTTATTTAGAAGAGAAAATACATCTTTATGACGTCTTCGTTTTGCCTGTCAGTTATATTAGCACTTAGACGGTAGAGCTGATTCACCAGAAAATACTGAGAACACATCTACAAAAATTAGATGCTGAGCTCAAATTAACAAACTGACTTCAGTTAAATGGTGTAAATTTCATGTTGAACTGTGACACTTGTCTCTGTTTCTACTTCATCACAGCTGTAAAATTGTTCTTGACATTGGCTGCACAATTGCCTGGGATTACAGAAATGCTAAGAAAATTAAGAAAACCTTAAAAAAAAAAATCATCAGTGAAGATTTAGATTAGAGATATTGTGTTATGGCAAATGTCTTCCTGAATGTTTTGCTATGCATGCTGTTTTAAGCAGTTTCTATTAATAATTTCCATGTTTTTCAGGTTAAACACATTTCTGAAGATCCGCCTTGTAAATGTCCTAATAAGTTCTGTGTGGAACGTCTTTCACAAGGAAGATACAGAGTTGGAGAGAAGATCCTCTTTATTAGGGTAAAGGTTTTATTTTTTATTTTGTAGTGAATTGCTAGTGCAAATGGTGTCATTGATCAACAGGAGAAAATATTTTCTTATTAACCAGCATGTTTTTATGATGCTATCAGAGAATAAACTACAGTGGGTTAACTGAATCTACGAATTATTAGCATGTGGTAGATCCTTCTACTTCTAGGGAGTTGAATTTGCTCTGTCTTGATCAATGGCAACCAGAAGTCTTCACAGACAGACATGATGATTTCCTCTCAGTTTGGTTTGAAAGAAAAAACCACTTCATTGAAACAGCCATTCTTCCACTTCACTTTGACTGGTAGCATTTGACAGGTCAGGAAACAGAACAGAGACTTCACAATTGTTGAATTGCCAAGTCATGACTAAGACGTATTGCTAAAGTAGACTGGGCAAAACATTAATGTCCATAGTACTTAATTTGATCAACAGTTATTTCCAAACCCAGTGCTATATTTGGGATTTCATATATAGTGTATTAACTCCCATAGCACAAAGTTAATATAAATATTTGCTAGTATTAGTATCTAGCTGAATTTAGCACAAATATACTATCAAACTTAATTTTGATCCTCTTAATCTTTTCTATATATGCTTCTGGTAATAATAATTAAAACATGCTAATGGTGGTATTCTGTACTAGTAGGTTAAGAATCTGATTTGTGCTATGCTTTTTTTCCATTTTCCTCTCCACGTGTATTATCCTTGAGTAATGGATAGCTCTTGCTCTCAAAAAACTTTTATCCCTATTTTGCTAAAGGCATACAATTGTGACCTGATAAAACTGAGGATTTAGCACTTGTGAGAATAGAAGTCAGAGAGACTCCTTGTCTGTAGAAGTCAAGTTCCTAGTTCAACGAAACACCAGAGTGCTTGCTCTGTCATAAACTTATGCTTAACGTACAATGAAGTCAAATTTAGATAAGGATTTAGGTTTCCTCACAAGTATACAGTTGAGAATATGTTTAAGTATTGTGTTGAATAAGGATTGAGAACGCTCAATTCAGTAATAACTCAGAAAGAAGAAGAAATACAGGATTTGTCACAGAGTTTGAGATTTGCCATGCTAGTATAAAGGATTAATAGTTTTCCTGCTTCTTAGCCAGTAAGGCTTTAAGTTTTGCAGTATTTTTATGTACTACCTATATTACTAGCTTCTGACAACTTTGAAGAAGGTAATGTTCATTAACCAAAGATCCCAATAATCTGGCACAGTTCAACACTGCTGTTGTCTTCCTTTTGATTTTAATTTCACATAACAATATCAAAGTATATTTAATCTTCTAGATTTGATAAACTAAGTTTTTCTGCCAAAATGGTGAGTGTCAAATTCCCTTTTGCTGGCTTCTTTATTGTGCAAACTAGTCCAAGTCAGATTTCACTCCAAGTTCGCAAACAAAACACCCTTTTCATATCACGCTACTGCATTCCAAGCTGAATTGTTCCAAAAAATAACAGATTTAGACATTAAGCTACAGTATTGGAGGTCATTCCTATAACACTGATATAAAAACTTGTTATGAACTTCAGTGAGAGCAAGCCTGTATTCCTAGGTTTTAAAAATCATTTGTCTTTTGGTTTTGGTCGGTTTGAACCTCATTTTGCAATGCTTCACTGGATCACGGTAAGTTTTTACTCTTCATTCTACGTGCTTTTATTGTGTACATAAGTAGATTTATTAGCCTTTCTTTGGAATCCTTTGGACACTTGTGAGAAAACATGTTTGATGTGCATAGTTGACTTCTAATTTTGTTGATATTTGGCACCCTGTTTGATACCGCTGAGGTAGTTGCACCTGCCTTTTATGTTCTTAACACAGCATGACACAGCCAGATATATGCCACTTGTTTATAACCCAATGTTTTCCAGTTGAATTGAGATTGATAGTTTTATTGTTTTGAGTTGGCTTAGTATACCCATTACTGTCCCTGATGGCTTTCACCTGTAACCTATATAGCACTTGAAACCTCTATAGTTTCAGTGATGTTACAAATATACCAGGTCATAAAACATTCCAAGTACTAAGTTTTAACTTGGAGTTAACACCTGTTAATCGATGGTTGAGATTTTTTTCAAAAAATATTTAATTGTATTATATACATTAGAAATTTGTTTATTCCAGTTCTATAAGTTCTGTTAAAAAAAAAAAAAAAGAAAAAAAAAAAGAAAAAAAGAACAAAAAGTGTCCAAGTCCTCCTTTTTCTTAATTTATATCTGTATATGAAACAAGGGAAAAAGGAATGGCAAAGAGGAAAAAAAACCTTGGCAGAACATAGAATTAATACAAAAAATTCACACAAAAAATTACACGTCAATCTATAGTAATTTTAAGTGGAAAAAAGCCACTTGGGAATATGTAGCAAAATGCAGGGAGGATGGTTCTTCAAAACTCCTCTTGTATCATAGTAACTTCTTAAGGTAATGATCCCATTAAAATTACTTGAATAAATATTTTTTTTTTAACATGGAAAAATGTTTAAATTTGAGATGAAAATGAACCATGGATTTCCATTAAGTAATGGAAATGATGAAAATCCATGTAAACATCAAGATCCTTAAGTCTGTTTGCAAAATGCACGACACAAAAATAGTTCTTTTTGCATGGAGTGGTTTTGTAATGCATCAGCTGAACACGATTAACATAATGCTGGGGTGGCTTAGGTGCTAAAAAAATATTTTCAGTAGCAATTTATCTGCTTAGGAATTCTTCCTTCCTGCCTTTTAGGATTGAGAGAATCTAAATTCTACTTATGCAAAAACGATGGAAGATTTGTTTTACAATAACAGATCATGTTGATCACTTGAAGGAAATGAAATTACTAGTTTATTTATAATTGAGATATTGTCTTAGGATTAGTGTGATCTCTATGCGTGCCATATACAATCAATTATTTGCCTATTCGTTCTTAGATCATACCGTTATGCCATGAAGTGGTTTAGGGAACAAGCTTTAATCTTTCAAAGCAGAGCTGAATTAATAAGGCTATTTTAAAAATAAGGAATAACGAGTAATGAAAACTTATCTTACATGAATGCGTAAAACTTAGGAAGAAGAGTCACAGTAAGAAGTTCTTGCAGCAGGCAGTAAAGGCGTTATTTAGATAGAGATTTTTATAGTAAGAAATGTCCATCAGGCCTTAAAAAAGGTAATATTTTTTTTTCAACAATTTCAGTGGCAAATATTCTTATTTCAAGTTATCTTGTTTTATTACATTGTATATACAGAAGGACATACACTTTCTGCAAACTCGTTTTCTCTCAGAAATCTCTGTCCTGTTGGTCTGTGCCCATAATGACATTCAAATCGTTGGGTGGAAAAGTTATTTCTTTGTGCAACTGGAGTCAGATTAAATGACATAAGGGCTTTAAAACCTGTCATTTTTCCTATAACTTAACAGATGTTCTCTACTGTGCAGATGAGATAAGTGTGTGATTGCTTTTACACTTTTTGACCTTGGATTTTTAATCATTAATATCACTTACCATTATTTTGATGTAATAATAATAAAAAAATTGTTTAATATTAAACTTCCTCCAAATCTCAGGGAATGAAAGGCATTTTTTTCCCCTCCTCCGGCACCTGTGGAGAAACTTTGTTTTGGGACAAACGCTATGAAAATGTGTGTGCATATGTGTGTGTCGCATGTGTGTATAGACACTTTGCAGTCAGTGTATGGTATTACCTCTTTCTAGTGATAAAAATGTACTTGTGTGTAAATATGGAAGCATACTTTACTCCACACCATCCAGGTAGTAGTAATATACTGTCTAAGAACCGGCAATAAGGAAAAAGCAGACTGGTTATACAGTTGACAAGACTCAAATGTCTTGTTCTGCTTTTCCGATCCAAATACTCGTAGCCTTTGCTTGGTGTGCTTCTGTGTTTTGTTTTTAATTCAACATCATTTACTTGGCTTTTATTGTCTTATTTATTCAAAGGTTTTTAACAGTTTTTGCTTCTCCCAGGTCCGTTCACTTCTAGTCTACAAAATAGTTTACATTTTTAGCACTGAAATTCCTTCCTTGGAGCTTTATCCACATCCAATACCTGTCAGAGATGTTTAAAGTGCCAAAAACATAGGCAGGAGTTTTAATTGAACTAATTCCAAAGGACATGCAGCAGGATGCCTGAGAGTCATCTCGCAAGTGAATTCTGAAACACAGCTTGGGCCTCAGGACAGGGCAGTTACTGGCTACTTCTTTGGGTTTCTAATCTCATCTGCTTATCCTTATAGACAAATATTTTAATTCCCAGCTCTGGACTGCATAAGACCCAGGGAAAGGCATGTCTAAAGTCTAGCCTAATTTATGTCCCAGGTGCAAGGTGTTTTTGGAGACTGTCCAGCAGTGGGTGGCGGGACGCTTTTTTTACTATGTGTCAATTCCTTTCCAACTGCTTTATGCTCACAGAGTAGTTGGCACATTTCAGTCTTACTTGCCCTAGTGAAGGTGGAATTCTTCCCAACTTTCTCAGGTTTTGGTTTTTCTTCTAAAAAAGGGTCCTTAAAAGGCCAGTGAAATTCAGTCAACAAGACTTAAAAAGCTCTTGGACAAACAGTGATGCTGAACATGTCAGTGGGCGCTTGGAGTCCATTGATGCCTACAGGACACTCAGGAACTCTGTTTTCTTCTTTAATCTGCCATGAATCTGTTGGGTGACATTAGGCAGACCCCTGCCTTCCCCCAGCTGAAGTTGCAGCTTGCTTGTTCTCAGTGTTATGCTTTCTCTCCTGTTTCTCCGTCCTTTTACTTTACTTTCTTTTTCCCTTCCTGCCTTGAGCCTTTCTTATTCAGGTCTAGGAGACTTCATTGAGCGAGAGACACCCATGGACATCTCTCTGTCTACTTTATACTCAGTGATGCTGTGTTTATGCTGAACACAAGAGCAGCTACAGTTCCACTATCTGGTTCTGTGAAGACTTGACATTTCTAGTTAAATGGCTGACAGATTTTCACTGAGGGTTAGCCAAATACATAAAGTACTAGAAATTAAATATTCCCCTTCCCCTTGATTTAATTTCCCATATTTTTTTCCTCCACTTGCTTCTTTTGCATGGGCATCCATGTTAATTTAGTGTCTAGAATTAAAGATAGTGTGTTGGGAATAGTTTGGAACACATATTGTGAGCAAAAATGCTTTGAAAAGGATTCATTATTAACTTAACACACACACAAAAAAGCTGCCTATGTCAAATTCTTAGGTGCTAATTTAATGAAAAAGTGATGGAGTTAACCTCTTTTTACTTTAATTTTGATGGTGTTCTTATTTGTCTTGATTGAAAATGTTTTGACAGAATCTATCTCCCATGCAATACCCTGGTTCAGTGGAACTGACAGGCTATGTGGTAGCTTGGCAGTTTTTCTCACTAGCTTACACCTGTTTGCTTTGGTGACCTCCTTCTGTGGACAATTAAGCATTGTGTCATCTTTAATTTCCAGTGTCTCCCTCTATGCAATATTGTTCAATGAGAAGTCCACCTGGGTCTTTGAAAAATTTTTAGCAAATTATGTTGTGCTTTTCTAAGATGCAATGCATCTTCAAGAAGTGTCACACTAGTTCTTGAAATGACCAATACACCTGCAGTAATTTCCTGCCAAACTATTTATAATTTAAGCTGCTAGAGTCCAAGTTGTAAAGATTCCCTGAATTTGGTGAAAAGAGAAATCTCCCTTGGGGGTGGCTCAGAACAGGATGGCAGGGTAGGGTATTCTGAAGCTATACATTTAATATCTGTAAAAGCACCACCCAAAAATTCAATTGACTTCCTCAGCAATGTGATTCAGGCTTAGGAAGCCTTTGGTGTGCATTTAATGCAGCAAGAACTGAAGACTCCAAAGTGAGACTTCCCTGGGTGACAATTTGCTCTCTAGCAGGCACGTGCTGAGGTAAAATCACCTCGCACCCCAGCATCAGCAGTGCTTTCTCTATGGTAACTCATTATACAAAAAATACTCAATACTTTACAGGCAAATAAAGATTAATAAAAATGCTAGATGGATACATTATGTATTATAGATCTCACTATTTCAGGCTTCCCACCCCACCTCACTCCCTTTCTTAAATGCTGAGAATAAAAATAGACCACATTATGTAGCTCCACTCCTGTTTGCTCTTCCCTCCCCTTTTATTTCTGCTCCTCTGACTCCTTTTATGTGAAAGGGACTGGATCATCATCTGTGTATCCAAGAGTACAGATAGACTGCTAATCCGCTCCACCGTTAGTCTGCAGAAAACAATTTGCAAAATGAAAAAGCCTTTATTATTCAGATCTACAGACTGGGTCCCATAAGATTATACTGAAAGTGTTAATAGGGGAAAGCTTTTCCTTTCTGTTCAGTTATTTTCTTGTGGTTCTTTTCACAGATTAGTAATTTTGTAAGAATATGTTTTACACTTCTGAGACATTAATACATTTAACATTAAAGATGAGACAGCAGTTAAAGCTCCCATTTTGGAACCCGTAAGCCTGATGCATTAGAACTGGAAATGCAGCTGTTCATATTGTTGTTCTTTAAGGAGGATAACGCAAAGCTTTGCATTTTCTTGTTTAAACTTCTTCCTGGTGAGGTGAAAAGGTCTTGTATGACAGCAGTGTAAATAATATTTGACACAGTCAAGGTGAGCGCATCTGTCTTTTATAGGACAATGCTGCAATGTGTTATGGGGTAAATGAAAGTTGATATTCTTCACTGTAGGCTTAGATAATTAGTATACAATGCTAATGAAAAACTAAAACCAACACTGATTCTTTGTTTTAATGTACTTTGTGTACAGTATATTTTTACACTATTGACATAACTCCTGCTACCACCTAGAGAAAGGGCGATAAATGATGTGGTGGCATCAGTAAACTGCAGTTTCCGCACTGTTCATCAGAGACTCTCACTGAACATCTAGGATTCAGGCGTTAAAGTACAACAGTTAAGTATTTCAATATTCTCTAGCTTTAGGGCTAGAGAACTGGGCTTTATATCTTGACTTAGGAATGGTGGTTCTGCGTAGAACTGAGTTACGTTATGTAGTCTTTTTAAACATTTCATACAATGTGGTTTGGCCTTTCCATTGAAATAACGGGAACAAGTTAAAGTGCATTTTACAAAGTGTTCTATTTCTTTGCCATTCCCTTCTTAGTGTGAAAACGATGTTTTTTTGCTCCTGTTGCATCCACTTACACTTTGTAAGCACTCACGTTATTCACTAAAACTATTTATATCTACAGTATTTTATTTTGAAATTAAGCTTCACTGCACCTCTGTGGCAACACGCAAGATGTGTGTAAAGTACCATAAAAAAAGGCAGCAGGATTTTATCTCATCTGTTTATTGATGAGTTTGTCCTCTGTGCTGCCTCCTAATTCCAACCAGTACAAATGTAGTAAATGCTCTATTTCCAAATGCTCTTTATCTATTAAAATACAGAATGTTGTATTTTAATGAGAGTATTCACAGCTTGCATACCAATGAATTTATCAACCAATCTGTTTCGTTAAGATTATCTTTATTTTTATTTTTTGTAGCAGAAGTTGTGAGATGCCCACTCTTCCTAAAGAGATTAGGGGGAAGTTGAGATTTTATTTTTGGGTTTTGCTCTCTTAAAAAAAAATTAATGTTGTTTTTAAAATCTGTGGTGTGGATTCATCTCACCAAGTTTGCTACCTACAGGGTTGATTTCAGTGGAGAGGAACTTGTAATTCCTCACTATTTCTAGTATGTTGATTAACTGGATTGTTAATCAATTTACAGAATTATGTGGTATATTATATTATTTATCTCTTAGGTTAAAAAAAGTAAATTGACTATTTAAGATGTTCTTTGTTCTAAATTATGTTATGGGGACCTTTTTTTACATTGATTTTTTTCAAGATTGTATCTTGAGACGTTATGTTCTAATTCTGAAAGAAAACAAAACAAAACTTCAGCTGCATCTGTGGGAGTCCAAAAGAATTGATTTCTTTTTCAAAATGCAAAATGTATCAAGAATAATTTTTTTTTCTGGTGGAGAATGGATTAAACAATGAGACATTTATCTTTAACAGTTATGTCCTTGAAATATTTATTAACCTGTCTAGGTGCCGAAGGCTTTGAAATAGTCATGATAATTTAGTGTGTCTATCTTGTATATGCAATAGCAAGGAAATAATACTGCTAGGATATAGTTAGCAAGTAGAGATTTTTAGATTTTATGTAAATACAATGTAATAAATTTTTTCCTTTGAAACGTAATTAGCTGTTAATAATTTAGCATAGTATTAACGGTTAATTTTACTTCATGCTTTAACATTCATTTGCTAATTTAACCATTCTAAAAGCTGGTTGGTAAATGTTCTTGCTTACAGTAAAAGAAAATTAAAGAAAGATTTTGTCGATCTGTGCATTCAAATTTGTTTGTATATTTTGCTCTCATATGATAACAATTTGCCTGATCAAGCTGTTTGTGCTGAACACATGTAAAAATTAGTTCATGATCAAAATACATGAACAGATTAAAATATAGGTTTTACTGGTTCTCCATGAGTAACTGTCAGACCCTAAATTAGAATGTGTAAGTTACTGATTCTGCTTCTTGAAGGTGTGACCTCTTTATACGTCACAAATAGAAATAGTTGCCACAGACGACTACGCCAGTTCACATGGGACCAAAATTATGCTTCCATTGCTCCTCTTCCCATCAATAGAAACTGGAAGTGCTCAACCAAGATGAGCATTTGAGCCTGACTTTATGTTCTACGTTTCTGTTTAATTCCTTCTTGGCCTTAGAAGTTTCATTTTTTGAGTCCAAATCCAACCATAAGCTTTGTGTATAAGTTAATGGATTTTCACAGAAGTTATTTTCTACATAGTTTTGCTCCTTTAGCAATGGAACATTAAAAAAGCTATAATTACCACATTTTTGCCTTTATGAAAAGTTTATTAATTGTCGCACGAACACTGTAGAGTAAGTGACAACTTAAGAAGACAGATGTAAGATGGTAGATAAACACAACAGTCAGTGGTAACTCAGGAGAGTTAAGAGAGAAAACTTCTAGCTTCTCCAAATGTGGAATTTGCAATATGGATATGAAGTTAAAACATGTACCGAGTGCCTTTACTTAACTTTTCTGAAAACAACATTGTTTTCTTTATGTAAGTCCAGGAGTGATTTCTTTTGACTGTCTTGTCGTATGAGCCATTTCATTGAAGGATAGCTGTATATGAAGAAAAAAAAAGTACCATTTATTTTGATTTTAAAAATGAAGACACACGTTTCTGAAACTTTTTTTAACTATTTTTTAAAAAATCTTAAAAGTCTTACTGTGAACTAATCTGTGTAAAACTGATCTAAAGCTTTTGAAAAGATGTGCATGTTTTAATGGAAGATTAAGAGCATCTCTCCTGTCCTTTTTTTGTCATTAATTTTTGAAACTCGGAGCAAAACAAGAAGAATCTGTTGCTGTAAGGAAGTATTAAATACAGCAAACATTTTCTTTGGCAAAGATTAGTAAACTCTGGAGATCCCAGACTCAGCTATTTATCAGGAGGGTATTTTCCAAAAACCAGCAACTACTAAACTAAAGACCAGATATAGACTGTTCCTCAAGTCGTAAATCAGCTTCAGTTGATTCAGACTGCTTTGTGGTGTGCTGTTATGCCTTGTTTTCAACTTGTCAGCAATGGATTTACCTTAAGGTTTAAAAAATAACCAACCCTCCCCACAAAAACCCCACCACCATACCAGATCATTGGAAATGTAGCGGGTTTTTTCAAGTTAGTATTTCAGTCATGGCAACATAGGCCAAAATGCTTTAGTTTCTATGAACACTCTGTTTAGATAAATACATGCTGAAATCAGAACTGATTAAAGAATTTTATGATTTCCTGTCCAAAACAGGCCTTTTGCCTACTCAACTCAATGCAACCCTATTTGCACTTCTAAAAAGTCAAAAGAGGGAGCCAGCATGATTGCCTTAAACATGCCATTTACTGTTATTAGCTTGTGATTGCTTTTGTAAACCACTGAAATAATATAAAGGAAATTTTTAATTTACATTAAAATATTCTTTTACACTTTACCACAATACAGCATAAGGAAAAGGATCTGTTTCCTCTGCTGTATTTACAAGCTGAAGCCTTTTCACAGTCTGGCTTTTCTCATATAATCTTAAACATGTGACCATCTTAAATACAGTAACATTCCTGTGAAGTTAGGAGTAATTATTTATTCATAAGGAGATGTGTTTATAACTTTTTGTCAAATGCATAGCCATAATAAATTCCTATCTTATTTGAAGGAAGACTCAACAGTCTTAAAGACTTTCTAAATATAAAGGAAGTGGCTTTGTGCCTCAGTCTCAAAGTTCTACGTTAGACTCCCTGTGCTTTGTGTAAAGGAACTGGTTTCTGCCTCAGCTGTGTTAAGCCCCCAATCTGAAACCTTTCCTTCCACTGGACTTTTAATTTTTCTTTCTTCTTTGGAACGCAATAAAGGCATAAACCTTGATCTCTACACATCTGAATTTCAATCTTGAGCCTAGGCACAGTTTGGAATCTCACCGTTACTGCAACGGTGTGTTTAAATAAGCATGCTTGATGTGGTTCTGGTGTGGCAGGGAGGCCCAAAGACATGACATGTGGCCTTTTGGCTTAGCAATTGACAGCTTCCTGGTTTCCTTCTACTTTATTTTACATGGAGCATGTTAATAGTTAAAGATGACCCTGCTAAGTCGCAAAATGAGAGTTTGTATTGTAATTTTATTTTTTTTATTTTTTAACTGACATTTTTAATACTCTTATTTGGTTTAGATCTAATACATTGCTGCCTATGTAAGACATTTGAGGTCAACTTAACTGATGTGATATCGCTTCAGGTTCTGAAATTTCTCAACCTGTATTCAAGGGAACATATTCAAAAAAGTTTGATTAGTAGTAGTTAACTTTTTTACATTTCAGGTTTCTCTTCCAGTATTGGAGCAGAGTAAAATTTTCCCATTAGTTAACCTGTTACCCAACTGGTTCAACTGATATAGATCACATAAACATTGTAGTTGATCATAATATTTGAATATTGTTTTGAAAAGTAAACTGATTTTTTTTTTAACTGTATGATAGGATTTCAAAATTTCTAAGTTAAAATGTTTCCCGGTTAAAAATTTCCAAAGCTTATCTTGCTGTCACTTCTTTTATTTCATTATCTGATTATCAGGACAACGATCTATATTGTTTCACTTCTTCATCCATCTTCACTGTATTGGACAAGATTATTTTTTTTAAAGACCCAACACAAGCAGCCAATATTTCTGTGGAACCTGACTGACTTGTTGGGGACCTGATTCATAATGCTTCCAACTGTATTACGATTTTAGACAGTCTTACGAAACTACTGATGTTTTCATATTCTCTTTCTTGCTTCTGGTTTGGGTCCTAGCCACCGTGTATTTAAATCTGGTTTTAAATCCAAGAAAGGAGGATCTTTGTGAAACAATCCAGGAGAGGAGTGCTTGGATGAAGCTGACCCTTCGTAAGGTTGCACACAGAACTGAAAGGAGGCACTTGGTTCCCTGAATACTCAAAAGTCAGGTGGAGAATGGCCAGAGTCCGCTACAAAGTCTTTCACAATTACTTTTATTGTTATTTCATTGTTATCATTCTAAGTTAGTAAACGCTTTCCAACACATTAAGATGGACGTTGCTGATATGATGGAAAGAGCAGCAGGGAGGTAAACTGAAATTAAAAGAAAGGAGTACGACATTTAAAAGTTTTACAACTTCAACATAGATCAGTAAAATTTAAGATCAGAAGTATGGAAAAACTAAGTCTATAAAGGGTTCTTATGTGGGGCGAAAAAGTAGCATCCAGAATAAATCCAACAGCATTATCAATATTCTTAGTATCAGGGTATCAGAATACCCTGCTAGCTGTCTGAGATTTATCAAGGAAGTAGGGAAGGTGTTATACAACTGCAGTGTTTTATCTGGGCAAATGTAAACATAAACTGAAGAAAAGCAACCCCCATTTTCCCTTTTTGTTAGTACAAAATTTTCAAACTGTTTTGATTAGCCTTTTAACATGGTGGTTATTTTATTCTAGGGAAAAATCTCCATTTGGTAACTGCTAACAGTTATTCACTAAACTTGTGAAATTCAATGGATTTTTTTTCTAACTGAACATTGATTAGACCACATATAATTACCTAATCTAATTATGCTGTATATGGGAAAGCATAGCAAAAATTAAAAAGCGCAGCCAAAGTGGGCTGCCAAAGTGTTCCTGACTGGTACAGCAGCCTGTTATATGCCAACAGGTTATAATTTCCACTTGTAAATAAGGTCAGTTTTTCTCTTTTGGTATGATGAGAATGGTATCCATTTTCTGTGTTCTGTGAAATATATTTCCAGTCGGTTCCCTGTTCAAACACAAAAAATTTAGGGGAAGCCAAGGCAATTTGCAAGTGTAAGGTAAAATTAGTATCTAAAAATAAACTCCAAGCCAATTCGTAACTTGGGCATAAAACC
>VXBW01000240.1:88973-120342 GCA_013400375.1 Thinocorus orbignyianus
AAAAAAACCCAAACCAAAACAAAAAAAAAACCCAAACCAAACCACAACAACAAAACAAAAAACCCAAACGAACAAACAAACAAACAAAAAACAAATAAAAAAAAAGAAAAAACCAAAGCCAACAACCCCCCCAGGCCCATAGTAACTATTATGATTTCATCTTTGTATACACGTAAAACACAGACATCTATTACAAAGAACATAACAATAGTCCAGGCTGGCCTAAAAACCTTATTTGCAAAAAGCATGTGTTTTAAATGCTAATATTCTGGGTTTTTTGAGTTCTGGAACTACAGTGCCTTTCAGAATTATGTGTAAAACCTTCTAACTAGAGTCCCATACATCAGGTAAAATGACAGGTTGGCATTTTAGATAGTCCAGGTTTTCAGAAATGACTGTGCTGTTCGTGCTAATTTCTTGGGTCATGTTACTTAACTACTTCCCTGTGATTTACTGAGGGGCGAGAGGGAGAGGGGAGTCATGTGGTGTTTCATAAGGGTACAAAGAGCCCTGTTTCTGTTTCCTTCCCTCCTGCCCGCTCCAGTCTCTCAAAATATATATATTAGCAAGCCAAAGAATGATATCATGGCATTCTTGTGCTGAAAGTATACATGGTTCTCAAATCTCCCTCCTTCTCTTCAGTCCGTTTTGGTAGAATGGTGAGGGACTGGTTTTGGGGGTTTTTTTGGTTTAAGTTAAACATAGTGTTTGCAAAAGAAACTATAGGAAGTCCTACATAAGCAACTCTGAGCGTAAACTCTAATTTTGGAGGAATCAATGAAAACCTGTTCTGCATGTATTTATAACTGTGTTTTATTATCTTACAGATTCAGGTATAATGTAGCTAATTTGCTTTGGGTTAATGTCTTACTGACCTAATTTTAGATCACATTTTCCAACTACAGAAAAGCAATAGAAAAGTGGGTTGTTTTGTTTGGTTGTTTTGGGGGGGATTTTATTAATCAGATATTGGAATTTGATATTGGAAGTGCTCAAGCCCTGACTCCCTTGCAAGCAGTGCGAAAAAGAAAAAAAAATCTCTGTGGAATTAAGTTGATTCTCAGTGCTTCAGAAGAATCCCATCAGTACAATAAAAGCTAGTAAGGATAAATAAGCTGCCAGTGGGTTAGGAGTACCTGAATATGTGTAGAACAGTGGGTGAAAGACCTTTTGTTAAACGTGCTAAGCATCCAGATCCCTTGTTTCAGCTAGTGAAAAACATTGCAAAATATCCTTAAGACTAGGCTTGTGATACTGCTTTTTTAACTCCTTTGACTTTTCTCCACTGTGGTTTCAATTTTGTCCAAAAAGCTGGCCTGAGGGTTAAGTGAGATGAGATGCCTTCAAGCTTAAAGCTTTATCCTGTGTAATATGGCATCTTTGCTATGAAATCTTTGCTGTAGGAAATGTGGAGATCAAGTGTTTGATCCACGTCTGGCAACGTATCTCTGTATGTATAAAAGGCTGGTCAGTGAATTCTTCTCTAAAGCCAAGAGTCTGGCTGCATTTGGCTTAGAGCCCTCAAGTAATTTTTTGCAGGTTCTAGTAAATATTAATATATTGCTATTTAATACTTCAGGAGTTATTACATAATATTGCCATTTTGCTATGAGTGAAGTAAAGAATCCTATACAAAACCATAACTCTATTGATGATGGGAGATGATGTTGTCATGAAAATAGGAAACTTTACATTTTTACACTATCGCCTCCACAAGAGAAATTAATTTGTGTTTCATGACTGTTAAAAATTCATAGTATCTGCTTAGGAGATATTCTGAGCAGAAAACAGTACGTTAATAATTTCTCAGAACTGGAGCTTAGCTTTAGCAGTACTAGTCTAAGGGGAAGGTCTCTGGAGCTTTGTCTCTGTCTGTGGCTACTGCGTGTGGTTCTCTATGACCGTGTAAGAAATTAAAACCAGCACCTTATCCTAACGACTAGTTTCCATTTTCAAGATTAACCCAATAACAAAAGCTACTTTAAAAGCAAAGTCTTTTTAGAATCAAAGCTAAAATTAGCTTAATAGATTCTCCAGCCTGAAGAAATTTTCTTTTACAGCACACGATTCTTTGGCTTTAGTCATAATACAGAAGTGGAAAAGAATGTTATGAAAATACTTTATGAAACAGTTGATTTACCACCCAAATCCATATGTTTGCATTTAGGAATTCTCATCTGCTTTATACACCATGTTACCTGGCCACAGTGTACTTTGAATATTTTATGTGAGGGGTTATGTATGTACACAACTACATGTTTACACATGTGTACAAACACATATGTGCCACACTTGGGGTTCTAAACCATAGTCATCTGACTAAAATTCTTGTGCTGTCAGCTCAAAATACATCAAAAACCCTAGTGTCCAGCTGATGGTTTGATTTGCTGAACAATTATTGCAGTTCAGATGAAAGCACAAGGCAGACTGAACTGGAACTGCAAATCAGACCGCAGCTTCCCTGACCTTGTGCACGCTTGTATGTGCTCCCAGGTGTAACTCCTGTGTCAGCTCCTGTGTTTCCATTCCGTGCTGTGCCTTGGTGTTAGCTGTGGGGCCAGTTGTGAACTTTGTAAGACAGAGGATGAGAAGACTAATAAGTTCAAATCTAGAAATACTGTCCTGCCTTTTCCTGGTGCTTGAAATTCACCACTCCTTCTCCAATGTTTATTTTTTAGTTATTCCCCCAATCTCCCAAGGTTAGATATTTTCCTTCTGAGAAATGGCTTTTGACCTATCTTAAAGGCATACTTTTACTGCCTTAGCTGCTTCACAAAATGCTTGTGTCTTCAAACCAGTTCAGCCTAGCTAACCACCTACTTTTACATGTAAGCTGGTCACCTGAACGCACTGACCCACCTGGATGTAGCCACCTCCTCTTTGTGTCATCTGACCCTGCTAAAATTCCCACCTTTAAGGTGTGAGAATATGCACATGGTGAGAGATATAGTGAAAATGCTAAAAATTAATCTCCCCAGTGCCAGCTGGGAAACAGATTTCTCACAAACAGTACCCTTGAAATAAGACCTCATTTTCTTCATAAGATAGATGCCACCCGCATCTGCTTTCAAGCAGATATGGCTTAGTAACTGCCCTTTAATTTGCCATGTAGTTGCAATCAATTTATTTGCAGGGCTTGGGGCATGAAGACTTCAGCCTTTAGTATCTCCTTGGAAAGGATGCGCTCATTTACTTCTGCTGTTTAATATCCTACATTTGTAGAATTTCAGTATGTGATTTCAAGAAGTCAAGAATTGCTTTGTTCTTAGATTTTTTATTTTTTTTTAAATAATCATTAAATTCACTGTGAATGCACTAAGGGATCATAGTAAGCCTTTAGGGATACAACAGACCTGTAGATTCAACTAAGATTCTTAGGAACTGCAACAGCAGTTCCTTCTATGCAGCTCTGACTACATTTAGCTTATGAAATAGATGTAATTTTGGATACACAGGCACACCATACAGGCATACAGCATAGGAATTCCTTTCCACCCCACAGTTCAGATGCAGCAGTAATGAATGAGAGAGAATATTTGAGAAGGCATTTCAGCCAAGGATGTTTCCCTAGTGTTTTCAGGCTTTGCTGGATCATCACCTGATCACCTTAAGGGAAAAAAGAAAAAAAAAAACCACTACCACCAAAACACAACACAAAACTCCCAGCACCCCCCAGAGTCATACAAATAAATTTTGTCAGTGTACAAGGTCGTCTGAAAAAATTCATTTTATTCTCTATTGGAGCATTGTAAAAGGAAAATCTGTTATACTGACAATAAACAAAAAGCACTTCTCTGAAGGAAGTGAAGTATACAGATGAAGTATTGAAGTATGCGAGTATCCTTGCAGACTGAGTTCATCTAAAGATAATTTTTCCTTTTGTTAGAGATGTTTGTGTTTTTGTTTTTGTTTTTTTTTTTAAAGGAATTTTCCATAATTCTGCTATTGAAATCATAATTAAAAAGCATACATACAATAGAACTACTATCTTGTGTATACACACTCTGTCTCTTGCAACAGAGGTCTAAATGGTGTAAAACTCATTCGTTCTTCTGAGTAAGTGAAACCTGGTGTGTGTACTCTAAGACAATGGAGTCACATATAGTCCAGCTACACACAAACTAGCAGAGAGGAAAACACCTTTGCCAGGAGGGTTGGTTCTAAATCAGAAACAAGTTTACGTATTAAAAGGAAAAGGATAGAAACTCCAGGCTACTCTGTTACAGTAATCAGTGCCTTTTTGGCAACTAGCACAATTTCCCATTCCAAGATCCTTGCCAGAACCTAAAAAGATCTTTCTTCTGGTATTTGCGGAAAGATATAAAACTGATGAGTGCAAAGAGATCCAACATACTAGAATATATACAACAGGGGATTTCCATGTGACTAAATCTAAGTGCCATCAGGTTACAGCTGGCAGCTATCAAAACTAAACTAAATTACTAATACTAACTTTAAATAATTCATTCCTGTGTCTAGAGATTTATCAGAGTCCTAAAATTATTAAATATCCCGAAGAAGAAGAGCACCACACGAAAAATCTGTGCAGTGTTTAATCTGATTTCTTTTCTCCTTGCCCCATCAGTTCTTTATCTTAACTTCCACACCAAGGTGCTTTTTTTGGTAGCACCTAAAGGGATTTCAGGGCTTGGCATCTGGTCAGCCACTCACGAGTGTCATGAAAATACCATACAGTAAACTATCCTAGAACACATTCCAAAGATAAATTTGGAATTCCGTGGAACAAAAGCGATAGTATTACCATGATTTTTTCCTGGATCTATCCCATGGAAAAGTGAGGATTAGGCACAAAGTTAGTATCAGATGTGCTCTCAAAGTAGGGCTGAGGAGAATGAAACCATCAGTATTTGCTCTTTTATCACCCGAATTTATCTAACTGGTAAATCTTGGCAGTTATATGTCCATGTAAAATGTATTCTCTTGTGTCAAAACAACTTAAAAAATCAACATTATACATTAAGGTAGTTGAGACTATGATTTCAGCTGAATTTCACTTTGTGCTAAACTGTTTTTAAAGAGATGCCTGGTTAAAAAAAACACCTAGATGATTCATATGTGTACAATTTAGAACATTAGAAAGATTTTTTTAAAAAAAGTTCCTGAGAACTGAAATCATTGTAATTCATATGTTCAGTTATGTTCAGCATTGATGGAATAGTAGTGTAAGACTATATATGGGATGTCAGTAAGGAGGTCAAAAAATGAATGTAGTGACTGTGACAAAGTAGTTATGTGTGCAAAATGAAATAGTCAACTTCAGTACGTAAAACTCATACATTTTGTAAGCTGAAATGAAGATCCTTTATTTCACTATGGCACTATAATTTCAGAGTAAACACATTTTAGATTCAAATGCATTGAAAATTTGATTCAAGATGACTGCAATTGCTAATCTGATCTCAGAAAGAAAGGAAGAAGGTGGAGCAAGAGATGTTGGTAATAGTGAAATATTGTGCAGCCATATTGGCATATGTTAACTTGTGCTTATGCTACTCTCATCAATGCAATTAAATCACCTCTGATTTCCATTTAGATCACTGCTTTTTAGAAGCTGTGAGAGTGATCAGATGTGCATTTCCTGCTTTCACATTGTTTCAGGAGTAAGTTTTGTCCAGTCAACATGCTAGTTTAAATTTTCCAATCGTTTGCACTCTTCCCCAGTTGTACTACCTAGTATGTAATTTCCAGTATTTTTTACACTCTGACCAAATTTTGCCCAAGGACTTCCATGCAAGCTGCAGTCACTTGAACTATGGTGAATTTGAATTTAGGTAAGGTACTACAGATTGCACTTGACTGGATTTGGCTCTATAGCCAAATATATTTAGATCTATAGACAAGACTGATGTCTGGGGTCTCAGATACATAATTTCTGATCTTTAATATCTTCAGTATTTATTTATCTGTGATTTTATTTGAAGTTGTTTATTCCATTCAGATTTTTTAACACATTAGTATAGCTTTAGTTCATTAGTTACAATGTTGCTTTCATAGATTTACAGTGACATAACTTCATTCCAACGTTGTAACATCATACCCCATAGACTCACACTGACATCATTTTGAAAACTCTGAGAGGATGCTTTGTACTATTTAAAGGAAATTAAGCCTAAGTATAAACATTATCGAAATTTTGCTACCCTTGTTCCCCCCTCATTACCCTAATGTAAATTGGAAGACATTTAAAAGAAATCCATGGAGTTAAATAAATTTATTTCAGGCCTCTGTCCATTTAAAAGAATAATCTCTAGTCTTAATTCAGGCAAGATCTGATAAAATAATCTGTTTCTAGATAGTTTCCAAATGTAATTTTCTTGGTTATGCATGTAGCTCTGTTGATTTGAAAAACAGAAGATGGAAGTAGGAGGCAGTTTCCAAATCTCTGCATCTTACTTCAGGACATCTGCAACTGTTTTCATAATTTTGGTGTTACCCTGAACTGTTCATATATAAGACTGTGGAAAACAGATCTTGAGACTTTCCTATTCTTTATATATTAGATCTTATCTAACTACACATGGACTCAGGTTTCCAGCATAACCAAGAGTCATAGAGCAGGAATCTGAAGCACACTACTATAGATGGCCAACTGGTATCTTGGGCGACCTGTGCTTTGCATAAGTTTTCTGAAGTCTTTTAGAGAATCCTGACAGTTCTCATGAATAAAATCAGTCAGGGATGGTTGCAGGAATGTTACCTAAATATTGCCGGCTCACAGATATTTTTATTGTAAGCCCTTTAACTCTGTTATAGATGCTAGTAACTAAAAGGTTAATCTCTGAGGTAGTTTTCCCATAGAAGTTATAGCTGTGCCACTTCCAGTGATAGGTCTGTGTAAGCAGTTATGCAGCAGGATAGAGGAGAAATAGACATATGCATATCATGACCTTTAATCTTAAATGATGGTCAGCTCATGTTTTTTGCCTTACCATGCTCTGCCTACAGGGTATATGAATCTAGGAGGGCACTTTTCCAAAAAAGAAAAGGAATGGAGCCACAGATGTGGTATGGTATGAACTGGGGGGGTGGGGGGGAGGTCTTTTTCTCTTCTTAACCTCTTCTCTTCATTATTTGTCCTTTTGTCCTTCATATACATGACATACCCTGGGTGAGGCAGGAGTGGCATTTATCTGAAGCCCAGAGTTCCTTACTGCTTACAGAAAGTAGAGAGGGTGTAAGGTGCTAAATGAAACTTGGTGCTCTCCTGCAACTCATCAGGGGAAGCAGGTGGAGTCTGGAGCGGTGGAAACATTCCTGCTGGAGAGAACATGAGTGGGAGGAGGTGGGATTACAGCTCCTGCCACACTTCACCAGGGGGGAAGCAACTGGAGGCCAAGCCTTCACTCCATGGTCCAGAAACTTTTGGAAGAAAGTCAGACTAGAAGATCTGTTTCAGTATATTAGGAATTAATTTACATCTTATAGAGTTAGATTATGCTAGTTAGATTTTTGGGCAAATTAATCAAGTTAATTTTTAGGGCTTGATTTAACAGCATGTCAACTACTCCACAAGTCAGTCTTTCACCTTAAGCTAAAGCAATAGTCTCTACTGCACTGGTACTAAAATTGTATTGCACCTATTTGAGGACTACTCTGGCCTCAAAATACCAGAGGGCGAGGAGACTGGAGTGAGAACATTTCCCTGTTTTTTCCTCCTTGCCATTTTGGAGTACTGGATTGGCATGGGGCCCTTGTAAAGAGAAGGCTTGTGCCCTTCTCCATGTCTGCACTTGATCCTTTGTGCTTCCATTCTTTGGCAGGTTTTAATTTTCTTTTGCCTATAACACAGAGAGCAGATTTCTCTAAAGCTTGTAGGTTGTGGAAAGTGAGTGAAAAAAACATCCTGTAGAGGAAAGGTGGAGGAAAAATGGATGGATTAAGTTATTGAAATGTAACTCACCTTTTAACATGATAAACGTACCTCAGTGGTCTTTACTAATTCCTTTTGCTATTAGAAGAGATTTTGTAAGCAATGTCCTCACTGTAGCCACATTTTAATGAGTCTTTTTCATAGAGAATACTATAAAGGAATAGTTTCCTTCTAACAGACTTCATTGTTAAATATATTTAATGATAAGACTAGACAATAACATGTAACCTTTTGAGTTAGTCAGAATAAAAGCCCAATTAATTTCTTTGCATCTCTACTCTAGGATCATTAAGCAACCAAGGGCAAATGGCTTTATGTCTGGCTGGTGCATTGTATTGCTTTTTAAAAGAGCATTATTTCTTTGGCACAGGAATAAATGAATTGTAAGCATATTATAGATCCTCTTAAATCAGGACATATTTGTATGTTTTGGCACATGATCTCGCCAGGACAGTGAATTCACATGGCTGGGACTTCCCCAGTTTTAGATTTCTCACTTTAATTAAACTTAGTAACTCTCGTAATTATAGTCCATCATGTTGGTGGTGTTCTTTTGTGTGTGTTTGTTGATTTTTATTTTTTTTAGTAAGCTGCAGTCACACTGGGGTAGAGGCTTAGTGCACATTGAAATTATGCACTACAATTGCTGCATCTTCAAGCACGTGTAGGCAGCTAGATAAGCACAGACCACTTTCCTCTGCAGGCATTTAATGAGGAGTCATGGTACTGTATCGATTAGTCTTAAAAACTGCTTTTGGTTTCAACCACGTCTACTCTCTGATTGGTTTAAATCAGTTGTTGGAAACTGGATTTTCTAATCACGATGTTTTATCCACATATATTCAAAGATTCTATTTTTGAATAGCTGTCAAGGCAGTACATAGAAGAAATGGTGCAAAATAAGTCTTGTTATGGCCAACCTAGAGACCAGAAGTGTAGGATTGCTGTATATTTACTTTCTGAAGGTCATGAGCAAAGTGTGTCTTGAAGCTTATAACTAAACCTACATCTCTCTCGTAAATTTGAGGAAGTGAAATGGTATTATAGTCATTGTATATTATTTACTCTATTGGGTTGGATCAGACTCCCCAGCACTCTGCCAGTCCCCACATTTATGCCACAGAGGGGTAAAAAGTCTGAGTAATGAAGGTGTTATTGAACTTTTCATCAACAAAATTCTAGGGAACTTCTGCTCTTGAAAATGTGCAGGTTATTCTGAGAGAGTCCAGAAAAATAAAAATCTTCCTGGTATTCTTTTGTTGGGACCCCCTCTGAAGAGTGCTTTGTGAGGTTTCTGTTTGTCATTGTTGCCTTCCTGGAAAAGGATATATGAAATAACTTCCTATGTAAATTCCAAAGGCAATGTTATCTCAGTATAACACAGATTGAAGGAGATAAAGAGATGCTGCTGTATGCAGCAGAGAACTTTATGCCAGTGAGAACTTCCCTTGATAGAGCTTCAAGCTTTTCATGGTGGTTATCTAAGCCCAGACACACAGCAGGAGGTGCCAGCCTTCAAGTTCAGTAAAATAGTTTACTTGGTGATTGTTACTTGGGATGTAATTCAGCTTGTGGAAATCAAATCTCTCAAAGAGAGAAAGGATTTTTTTCAAAAACATCTTCAAATTAAAGGTAAGCCTGAATGGAAATTGAAAATAGGGACATGCCTGTCTTTTCAAGTATCTGTGCTGGAAACAATGGGTGTGTGTTCTGGCTTAAACCTGGAGACAAGATTTTCCTCTGTTTCCAATGATCAAACAAAAATTATACCCTCATTTCCACCTTAGGAGCACATAGTCTTTTCTGTCTCCGTCTCGTAGATAAGGTATAAGATATGTTGCCACTGTGCAGGCCTCCTTTCTCCAGTCTGTAAAACACCTCAGGCTGTTGCCTTTCCTTTTGCTTACTTGGTAGTGCCAACCAAATCAGGAAGGTACTAATACTTAATGAGCTTATAGACTTTATGCTGATCAGTGCAGAAGACTTCTACTCTGTCAAATGTTTTTTTAGTTCCACAGAGAGATAAATCCACAAACATGAAAGACATGGCATTCAGTTTCTTGTCTCTTGAGCAGTATCTGGAAACTTTTAGTTTTCGTTGGACAAGCGACTGAAGAAATTCTAACTATCCTTTGTGAGATCTTCAGCTGTCCTGAGCATCATTTTTTGCTCCTTTCTCTCATGCATTTAACTGATTGTAGTCTTTGTCTGCCTCCTTGTGATTTTCTTTATAATTGCAATCATGATATATTCGGTGGTTTTGACTTTCAGGTGGTTTGCTGGGTAGGTTTTTTTCTGCGTAGGCCATGCTAAGCAATTGTGGTGATTCTAGGCATGCCATTTTTGGTTGTTTTTTTTTTTTTCCCCCGCCTCATAAACACATAAGAATGTTGGCCTTGAGAGGCTCAGTCATGAACAGATTATTGTGATCCCATACTCTGTCATCATTTTCCCTTCGTGTGATAGCTGATGCTGTCATACCTTCCCATTATTGACTAGGTTTTTACTGTTGTGACTCAGTAAGATATTGCGCTATCCTAAAAGTAACTTCATCTTGTGTGTGGCATTTTGCTACTCCAGGCAACAACATTTTCTATTTTAAGTAATGTTATATTTGTAGTATGGGATGCACAGCTATGAAAAGTAGCTATTTCACTAAAAAAGGGTTGAAAATAATATAGTTAGCACTAAACTTGACTGTAAAAACTCCTGATATTTGGGAATTATAAATAAATAATTATGCTACATGTTTGTTTGTTTAAAGGTTAGGACAGAGTGGTCGTATTTTTGCAAATCCTTGGTTTGCGCTATAAGAAAATGGGATAGTTCTGTTTTTTAACGCTATCAGCATTATATGTTCTGGTTTTATTCTGCAGTGAAGTCTGCAGAACCTAAACAAAATCAGGTCTCATGTTAGACATCATAAAAACTCATACTAAAAGATTACTCTGTTTAGGTTTTCAGATGATCATATTGAACAAAGTAAATGGAAGGGCAGTGAAAGAAAAAAGTGTGTTCATGGAATTAATATGTCAGGGTCATGGAGAAAGTCAGTCACACAGACTGGAATAATGGCCAATCACACATTCACTTCTTGATCCGTCCTGTCTCACTGAGCTGCTTGGACCTGAGGTCTGTAGAAGCTAGGAAAAGTGTTTAAAAGCATCAGTTGTTGAGGTTATGCTTTAACGTTGCGGCTTGCCGTTTGGGGTTTTTCTTCCAATTTATTATGAATTTGGACTTAAAACGTTAAACTGAAATACTACCAGCCAACTTGTGAATGTTGACTTTCTTGACTGAAATTAGTTTTGAATATTGGATAAATCAAAAAAACCTTAAACATAATTTTAAAATTTATGGGTTGTGATTACTGACACTAAAGGAGCTCGCAGCATCTTTATTTCAATAGGAGCCAAAAGATGGGCATATTAGTTTTCAACACAACGTGATTTCAACTGAAAGAAAATCCAGACATGCAAGTGGGAAAGGAATGAGGGGACCAGACTTATGGGGAGCAGCGTGAACTGCCTTTAGAGGCTGGTAGTTTAAAACAGCTGCTACTGATTGAACGTCTATGTGAAATGCAGTTGGAACTCCCATTGTTTGAGGTAAGGTGAGAGATTTCCCCTTCCAGCTCTGAGCTATTTGTGCTCATGAACACTTTATATCAGTATCTCTCTGTCATGGGAAAAATAGAGTTACAGATGCTGAAAGCTTTATTTCAGCAAAAATACATTGAGCTACTTTACTCAAATGTCTTTCTGCTCAAGGACTTTCTGATCTCCACAACATGCCTGACTGTCGTATGCTTTAAGTGGAATGAATGACTTCTAATAATGAAATTTCCCTCCTTCTTCCTCCATATTTGTGAGAAACTTCATTCCACTTGCTTGCTTTTCCAGTATGCTCCTGCTGCAATGCAGCTTCTGAAAGCACCCTTTTAGGTTTACTGTCTAGAGAGGTCAAAGCTTGTCCACTGAGGAAAATAGTGGCTAGGAGGAAAATGGCCTACTAGTCCCTTTTGTGACAAATATTACAAAGATTACAACTGCAGGAAAGTTATTGCCGAGCCTGCAGTACTGGTATCCCTGAGGATATGGATGCACAATAAAGGAAGCAAATTAAACCTTTTTGACTCCAACTTGTCCATTAACCTTGCATACACATGAAAGTAGCTGTTTAAAGCAATTTAAAAGGCTAAAAAATAATAATAATCCAGGCAGAGTTAAGGAAATGTTCATGTTGCTGCAGCTGGATGCATGTGATAAATCCATCTGTGCTAGTCTTATAACGTGTCCATGTGACTTAATCACATGCACATCACTTCCATAGGCAGACACGGAGGGGAATTCTACAGATGAAGGTGTTTTTTTTTAATTTGGTTGTGGGAAATATTTTATTTGGCTGGTTTGAGGCAGTTATTCAGGAAAGTAAGAGAGACAGAATGAGTCTTGAGGAAAAAAGCTAGAAAACAGATGGCACTTTAGGGTTCAAAAGAACATTTTCATGTACTTCTGCAATGCTGTAACACGAGCATGTTCACATGCAACCCACTCACATTTGGATGGTGAAACCCTACATTCGCTGAATTCAGTGGCAAAATCTAAATGGATGGCACATTAACTTGGTAAATAACTTAATGTCCTTAAAAGAATGTAAATTAGGAGAATCTTGATAGCCTGGATAAAAGTAATTCCTTTTGAATTTAGAGAGGTTTCTGTTTTAAATTTGTGCACTGTTTATAAGCAGCACTCATATTTTTATTTCTCATTAGATTTTGCCTGGCTTAACTCATTCTGAATAGTATCTCACTGCTCCAATATATGATTTCAGTGATATTCCTTGAGGAGTAAATCCTTACTTAACTTTAGAATGTGAGATAGAATTTTCTCCTTAGCTATTTGTTTTTTAAGAGAGAATTTCCAAGGCTTAAGTGCTAATAGAAACATTAAATATCTACAATTAAACTTATTTTTGTTTAATTCAAAGGTAAGAGTAAAGCCTTTTCTTTCTTGTTAAGCAATCACGTACAGATTTATTTTGGCAGCCTTGTGCTTGTGTTTTTGAAATGGTTTTTCTGAAAGACAGTCTTCCACTCCCCCCCCATTATTCGATCTTAGTACATCTGGTTTTCCATGTCTCCAGCCAGAGACAGCATTTTCCAGTTTACGCTTTCTCTTAGCCTCATAAACTCTGTCTGATTTCTTTTTCTATATTTAATCTGTTTGCCATATCATCTCTTCTGCTGAGTGTTGCATAAAATATTTCTTATGAGTCAGTGCTGCAGCTAGAAGCAACTGGATTTCTGTGAAGTATCCCACATTTCAGTTGATAGAGACTAGGTGGTCTCTGTGGCTGGCCTTTGGGTAGATGTCTGGACGGGAAGCAACAAGTGTCACCTTCATTGTCCCCATAGTCGACCAGATGCAGGGTCTCACCCAAAGTTCTTTGAAATGCACAGTCCCTTTACATACAATTGCCATTCAGAACTTGACTCCCACATCTAATTAATTTTCCTCGACAATATTTCTCCTTGTCCAAGAAATAAAAGCCTCCACTTGTCAGAAATTCGCTTGTCTCTTAGTGAACAAACAAGTGTGTTTACTTCTGTCTGCATCTGAATCATTTCTTGCACACAAAGTCCTCGCCTACGCAGGATGCTTTTTTCAACCAGTAACTGAGGTCTAGCATTAATTAGACACCACACATGTACTAGTCCCAAATTCTATAAAATTGTCAGACAGAATCTAAAAGTAAGGCTTGAGGGAAAGTTTAATCTAGAGTGAGAATCCCATATGTCCAAAATCTCATGATATTTATATCAGTACGCATCCAAAGATGTATCTTGATTTCAATTCGGCAGGAATACTTGAGTAATGATTTTAACAAGTTTGCTATATTCTGAAAACAGAAATAAAGACTGTTGTTTCATTGAGTGCAACATTTGTGCTACAGACAATACTTTAATTTGCCTTTCCCCAGTGCTTTCCCTTTGTAGAAATGTTTCATGCAATTTTTCATTTTCCTTAACCTCTAGAGGTCAACAGGCTGTTGACCTTAAGGTGTATGTGCTGTGCAGGATTTATATGGCTGTGCTATCGTCCTCTAAGCCAGTTCCTGGCTTCTGCAGGTATGTGAAAAGTATCTAAGCTTCTGTTACAATCTACAGTTTTGCAAAGGAGGCAGGCTCCCTGCATGTATATTCAATCCAGAGCTGAACCAGTGGAATGGGCTATTTTCTTCATTAGTTTCTATCCATATGCATTAGTGGTTTATGCCATTATACCAAGCACATTCATTGCACCTCTTGCCAAGTTCAAATAGAGGGAGGAAATTGCATTTTTGCAATGTGAAAGGGGAAAAATTCCAGTTCCCTTGCTTGATTATTTATTTTGCAGAAGGCAAGATGTTATTTCATGGGTTCTAAGTATCTTGAATGGTAGAATTAATATGGAGACATTAGTCCTCAAGCTGGAACTTCTACACTAAACAACTGCTTGTTCCTCAGTGCCTCAAGCTAATGGGATCTTTCGATTTGCTTCAGTGTTCAAGTGGACATTTCTTCTTTCCCACCTCATTCCTCTAAAATTCTCAGTTTCACTGACACCACCTTCCATGTATGTCTTTGTATCTGTCTCAGGTTCTGGTATCAGGTGTAATGAATGTGCAATTCTCTTGATCACTGCTCCATTGTTTCAATCTCTACTGTCTCTTCAGATGACTGGGTGTCTGCTAAAAATCATCTCTATGCTGGATCCCATAATTTATGGGACAGTGTTGTCACTCATGCTTTCAGTTTGTTCTTCCAGTCTTTAAATTGTCTTTCAGTAGTTTCAGTAATTACTGTTAGTTGTCCCAAGATCTTCCTCTCCATCCTCTAATATTCCATGTCTTGTATTAGTTCAGGACTTCAGTATGCTGCTTGATTCTTACTTACTGTTAGATCCTGCTGGAAAGAAACTTTTTTCCCCTGGCTTTTAAGTACTGCTGTTTCTAATGTTTCCGTGGCTGTTTCTAGGTCACCATCTCACTCATCCCTGCATCCTGGGACACTCTGTTTTCCACTTTCCTATTCTATCACCACCCTGCTGTTACTGTACTTGTGATGAATCCACGATAGCTGATCTTCATTGTTACCTGTGTACCCTGTTAGTTTAGATTTACAGGAGCATTGTTTTCAGCAATTACTGCTACACCTCTTGGGAGGCTGTGTGCTGTTCTAGTATGATCTGCTGATGATATATCCGATGGAAAAATCTTCTGGCACATCATGGCTGGTACCGGTGTAAACATGCCATTTGCCTGTTCTCTGGTTGCTTTTAAGTGGACGTCATGGTCTTACTTATTTCCCCTTATTTCCCTCAGACTGTATGAGGCTTGAGTCATTGAAGATTCTATTTTTTTCTCTTTTCTTAGACAACCTGTGTCTTCATGCTCATATTCCTGGCTTCTTTCAGACCTTTATAAACTGCCCACTTTGAACAACTGTTTGTTATAAATGAGGATGTAACTAAGAAGCCATCTTGACTTTCCCACACATGTACTTCAACTAGCGGAAAGATTCAGGAACAATTTAAAAACTCTTTCCCCTTGGTATTGGGTTTCTAGCCTGGTTACATGCTAGCTTGCTGAGCTGTGACTAAATCTAAGTGGATTTTTGTTTTCATTTCATATTGCTGTGATGCTTGGTGAGAAGGATTTGCCTTCTGCATAAACAATAACAGAGGAGCAGGATTTAGCTCTATGCAAGGGTGGAAGGCAGAGACTTGATATATTTGTCAGAGATTTTTAAAGGGTTATGCAAGTTCCACTTGCCTTCCTGCTAGAGGGAATTTACAATCATGTGTGAATTATACATCACTCAAGTGGTATTAAAGCATTTTAACTTTCTTCAAAGAGTGACCAGGTAATGTAGGTCATACCGACAAGGTATGGTAATATATATGAAGCCTTTGTTTTTGAGCTACAGCAGTCTGATTTCAGTTGAATCACTAGACACTTATTTTTTTTTTTTATTATATCTTCAGCAGGATACAGATGTCTTCAGTTCCCACTTGAATCATCAGCCCTGTACTGAAAATGTGACATCTTATAACAGGTTTCATAAGCATTATAAAGACAGAGTTTTGACTGTTAAGGTAGTTTAACAACTTGAGTAAGTATTGGAAAAATAAATTGAAAAGTTGTGAGGTGGAAATCTCAAATGAGGTCCAAAGATCCTCTAGCAGGAACTTGCAAATGGAATAAAGAAGGTTTGAAAAGAAATAGAGTCCCAAGAGGCAAGGGTGTTCTCGTTTCAGGTTAGCTTTATTTGCCCTCCTTTTGCTTAAGTTTTTCATGGCAAGGAGTGCTTTTGCAAGTGGAAGCAGTTGCTGAAAGAACAATTGATAAATGGACAGTAACGTCAGTCTAGAAAAAGGAGAAATAAAAATTTCAAGTAAAATGACTAATTAATTATATAAGGATGAGTTGGGTGAAAGCAATTCACTTCCTATTCTAAAAGCAGGGAACTCTCCTGTGTCATTTAGTGAAATAAAAAAAGTTGCTGCTGTTATGCATCTTTTCATAGAAATATCTGTGAGATGAAAAGGAGAATGAGAGGGCTGCTTTGTAAGGAGTGGATTTAATTAACAAAGTTGGATGGTGGATATGGCTATAAAGCCCTTATCCTGGAGGCTTCCTCAGAAAAGAAAAAGAAAAATTACTTATTTTAGCAAAAGTGTCAGGTTCAGATTTCAGAAAAACATGACCCAAAATACATTTTAAAGAATTGGACAAATTCCCATTGACTTCAGTAGGAACTGGATCTTAATGAAAATGTTGTGCAACTGGTTTCATTCAGTTTTGTTAGATTTCATTATGTTTCCTCTGAGACCTTTTGTTGCATATGTTAGTTAGTCTGCTAGGAGACCAGGAGTTATGTACCTCACATAGATAATTTTAATATCAATGTTTAAGTATTTGGAAGCTTGCAAGCATTATACTGAAAGAATTGTTAGGGAGCCTTCTGGTTTTAGAATCATAAAGTGATTTGGGTCGAAAGAGACCTTAAAGAAAGATCAGTTAGTTCCAACTCCCCTGCCATGGGCAGGGACACCTCCCACTAGGTAAGGTTGCTTAAAGCCACATCCAGACTGGCCTTGAACACTGCCATGGATGGGGCAACTTCTCTGGGCAGCCTGTTCAAGTGTCTCATCACCCTCACAGTAAAGAATTTCTTTCTAATATATGATCCAAATCTCCCCTCTTTCAATTTAAAACCGTTACCCCTCATCCTATCATTACACTCCCTGGTAAAGAGTCCTTCCCCAGATTTCTTGTACGTCCCCTTTAGGTACTGGCAGGGGCTATAAGGTCTCCAAATGTTCAGCCTTTTCTTCTCCAGGCTGAACAATCCCAACTCTCTCAGCCTGTCTTTATAGGAGAGGCACTCCAGCCCTCTGATCATCTTCCTGACCCTCCTCTGGACCCTCTCGAACGGGTCCATGTCCTCCATCTGTTGGTGGCCTCAGAGCTGGATGCAGCACTGCAGGTAGGGTCTCACCACAGTGAAGTAGAGAGGCAGAGTTGCCTCTCTCATCCCCTCATCCTGCTGGTTGTGCTCAATTACCTTGATCAGAGAGGGGCATCAATGTCATTGATGTTAAATCTTTTTTATTATTGCAATTCATTTTGGTTTGGCTTGGTTTTTAGTCTCAAAGTGAAAAGCATAGAGTCCTACTAATTTTGGAGAAGGAACAGGATATAAAAGCCTATCCGTTGTTGAGTAAGCTTCCAAAATTTGGAGAGTGGATCTTCATTTTTTTTTTATACTTCAGTATTTTCTTTTCTACTTTACTGCAAAATCTGTTAATATATTTAAGTGTGAAACAATACATTGTGTGTTAATAGTATAAACTGCTATAACTTTACAAATCATGAAGAATTTCTACATAATTTTTTAGGCTCAACTCTGTAATAGAGAACTGACAAATGTCTTGGTAGGAAAGACAATTTAATGAAAACACAGTTATAACATAATTCAAATATTTTTCTCTTCATACAGTAGCGGCTGTTAAAGTTGTGTGTTGATTGCCCACTAAACTTTGAGTAAATAATTTTATTTTAACCTACTTGAAGGGAGATGGTGCTTTTTTAAAAGCTAAGTCTCACTTTTAATGTGAGTCTGATGTGTGTATCTAAAGCATTTGAAGTTGAATATGGTAAACGATACCAAAATATGTTTTTGTACCCTAAATCCATATTTGTTGTGTGATGACATCTATGGGCACCGATCAGGATTCCTGCCAGATATATATAGTGAAACATAGTGTTTGTCTTAAAGATGGCATTATAATATATCGCACCACTAACATTCCTTCTTTTATCTTTAGCACTCTGATTTAATAACAGTTCTTGCCTAGAATATATGGAAACTAGTATTCAGCTCAGAAAGGTTCACTTACTAGATTTTAACTTCAAAACAGGTAAGGATAAGCTTAAAACCACTGTCTTTACTGTGGCTGATCACCTAAATGAAAGTCCCATCTGCAGAGAGATAAGTCTACAGTGCTCTCTGATGAATTTTGTTTGACTAAGTGAAGTGAAAATCAAATTTTGAAAAGGAGTAAAGCAGATACTTACACCTGCCATTTCCTGTTTCATATTTCTCATGTTTAGATCGCCTTTTGGGTATCTACATACGCAAATGATTATTTTGGTGCCTTTTGTGTTTGCATACAGGAAGTCTACTTGTTCTTTTGATCTGAAACAAACTTTGAAAAAATGACTCAATGAATTATAGAAGGCTTCTGGTCAATATTTAGTGTAAGGCCTGGTCTGTATATTCTTTGAAGCCTCTATATCTCCCTCATCTGGAAAATCTTTCAAGCTTCAGTGACTGATCAGCTGCCACTGAAAATCATTCCAGCTGGAACTACACTGATAGAATTTTTTGTACCACCTATTTAAGTCAATACTTCTTTCGGTGTCATCCTCCCCCATATGGCAGTCAAAAGACATGGAGAATATAATTGTGGTGGTGTTACTAAAGCGATTAGGAACTTCATTAGATTCTCCATGAAAACTGAGCTCCTTGTTCATTAAGGAATATCACTCAGCACAAAGAAATAAAAGTTATTCTGCCCCAAAATGGACATTTAATGATTCTCATGAATACCTCCATTCTGGTTTATTTTCCACCTTTAATATTTAGTATAAAATCAGGAATGTTTGCATTTGATTTATTTCAGGACCATAGACTTGAACCACTGAAGCTTATAAACAATTTATAAAGTAATATTCCATCCCATTCTTTGTTTATACGGCATACTATAAAAGATTGTTTCAATAAACTGGGTGAATACCTGCTAATGTGTTCAATACAGCCCATGATATAACATTAAAATAAATTTCTTTATAATTCAGAAAGTGTGTTAATTATAAAACCCAACTCTAGCACAGCTAGAAATATTGTGACAAGCAATTAGTCAAACAAGTGTGCTCTTGACATCTATTTTTCAAGCTGAGCTTTTTTATAATGCTTTTTCCAGCTAAGTGAGGTTCATTTAGTGTGATTTACTACATATAAATCCCTGAAAATGAGAGGGAGATGTTAATCCAGTGAGCTGTCTCTTTTCCATGTCATTATCATGGTGTCTGCAGAGAGGGGAAGTGCAGGCTCCTTTATTGGGTTTTTAGAATGACAGCACAGAAACTCAGTGGAGGTCCCTAAACAAATCCATATGCAATCACTGGAGTGATCAAGCTGCATCATTTGGGACTTGTAAAACTAGTAGACATAATCCAAAGCAGTTTTGTATAATCCTGCATAAAGAGGGATTCTAGGCAAAATGTGACTTAATGAGGGATGACAGGGGAAAATGAGCAGTGCATTCTTCCTGTTTTTCAAGCAAGGAAAGATTTATTTATTTATTTATTTTGTAAATATTGTCCTATCGAAGGATAATTCAGGTTGGAAGAGACTAAAATACTATTGCCTGCCAAAATGCACATTAATATGCTACAAGTAGATTACTTCAGTGTGGATGAATAATTAATATCTGGAATTGGCTACATAATACGCACTTTTTTAGATTTGCAGAGTTGAGGTTTGATGCACATCCTTAGATGTGCATTTAGGCTCATACGTGAGTTCTTAAAAGTCTGAATAAGCTTTCTGTTTTACCAGACTCAAACTCTTCACTGAGAAGAAAAGACACACGAATTCAACGACAAAAGGAGAATGAAAGCCAAGAAAAGGAATAGTTGGAGGAAAGTTTTCCAGCTGGAAGCTGGTTTTCTTCCATATCCTCGTGGGAATTGCTCCCACGATCCCTTGTGCCCATAAGGGTGCACTCTATCCATGTAGCAGTAGTCATTCCTTTTACGAAATGTATGCTACAATGGCTGTAAACTTTTCAAAATAGGAATGTATCTAAATCTAACTTGACTGGTGTTCAAATCTGATACTGCAGGATTTTGCAATAAATTTCACAATGAACTTGACAGATGAAGTTGTATAATCTCTGCTAATGAGATGGTTTAACATCTGTAATTATGAGGCTTGCAGCAGTTAATCAGGAGACTTATACATTTTTGATGGTGATTTCAGGTCACTGAATTCTCAGAGAAGTAGAAAAACTTCACATAACTACAAATATCTGAAAATTCACTTCCCTGTTTGAATCTGTTTAGAAGACTCAGTGTAAATGCCAACTAATACCACTGCATTTACTGCATGGGCACGTACTAGAAATGAGTAAACTGCCAATATGATAACAATGATTAAAGAAATATGAAGTTGCTATACATCACTATTAAGGACTAATCCACGCTTCAAAGGGCAGCACTGCAGCTCTTTTTCTTTCACCCAATGCCCGTGCACTTGCTCATGTCAGGTCTCCTCAAACCTACCAGGGAACAGGTAGGAGTCCTAATGCCCGGCTACTACTGGTTTGCCCCATCAGAGGCCAGCATCTCTGAGCACATGTGGCACATCTATGCAGTTTCCTTCAACTTCTTTTTTAATTAAACCCATTTTCAGACCAATTGTCACACTCTTTTCAGACCAACAGTCAGTACCCATTCAGCTTTCTTCAGTGTCCTTCTTTTGGTGACTGTCGGAGATGTTGAACCGGTATCATGAGAGCTTCTGTGAAGGCATACAGCTAGATAGGTTTCTCTGCATGTTGCCAGTCTTTTACAGAGTCTTTCTCAGGGCCTGACTAGGCTAGACCTAGGCTCTCAGTATGTAGCCTACACTGTTTCTGAAGCTGGCCTAAAATCACACCAACTAACAAGAGGCTATGACTTGCTTTAGGTTGCTGCATTTCGCTTCCAGAGCCCAGCCAAGGTTCCTTTTGATTCTTTCTGTTGGCTTTTGCAGTACTTGGATCAGATCCGTAGTGTGTAATTCCTCCTCCTGCTTTCCCTCCCCTCACTGAAATATTCTTTAAGAATGTTATAATATAATCTTAAGAATCATGGAATTGTAGAATTGTTTAGGTTGAAAGGGACCTTTAATATCATATAGTCCAACCAGTATCAGGGGATACTATCACTTTCCTAATCTGTACAATGTCAGGGGGTTGGGGAGCCCACATAAGCATCATTTCAACCTTTTCTCCAAATTTTTGCCTTTCTTCGTTTTCTTCCTGCAGTTGTTTCTGCAGCTGTTCATTTTTAAAAGACAGCAGTAATTCAGTTGCCTTCTTGCTCTCTATTTCCTTTTCTAGGTCCTGCTCTCTCCTTTTCCTATCCTCCCTGTCTTGTTACGTGGCTTCTGAACAAGTGCCTAACATCTTGCAGATAACTCCCTTGTCTTTGCCATCTTTTGTGTGACTCCTAATTTCTTTTAGGTGCTCTTCAACAACTTCTCAGTAGTACAAATTATCATGAACCCACTCCTCTGAGAATTTAGAGCTCGGGTTCACTCCATGCCTCCGTAAATAATCATTGATAACCCTTGGCATCCGCCCAACTACGCCGGTTGTTATGGACGGAGTAATTGACTTCACTCATAAGAGAGAAGTAGTGAAATATTTCTTAAGGTGAAACAGAGATTTAACTAAATTCGTAGTAAATAACTATTTTACAAGATTTGATGCCAAGAGTACTCTTGATTATTTACTGCATAGAGGACAGGGTCAGACATGCTGTCAGGGTGACCCTCCTGTTGAGTCACGAGGTTCAGAAAGGACCCCCTTGTTTTCTAAAATCCTTCTCAGAGAGAAGTCTAGGTGCGGCTGGATCCAATCCTAGTCCCAGACTTGGTCAACAGTTTATATCTAAAGGATTACATATGTACAATCAATCCTTTCTATCACTTAGCCAAGATTTAAAAGTTTTAGGANCACCAGCGTTGCTGCCCTTCTCTGGACCTGCTCCAGCACCTCAATGTCTTTTCTGTGATAAAGGGTCAAGAACAGGACACAGTACTCAAGATGGTGCCTCACCAGTGTCGAGTTTGGGGGTATAATCACCTCCCAAGTCGTGCTCTCCATGCTGTTCCTGATACAGGCCAGGATGCTTTTGGCCTTCTTGACCACCTGGACATACTGCTGGCTCGTGTTCAGCCCATGGTCAACCAACACCTTCAGGTCCTTTTCTGCCAGGCAGCTCTCTAGCCACTCTTCCCCAAGCCTGTAGCGCTGCACAAGGTTGCTGTGACCCAAGTGCCAGACCTTGTTGAACCTCATCCCATTGGCCTCGCCCCATCGATCCAGCTTGTCCAACTCACTCTGCAAAGCCTTGCTACCCTCCAGCAGGTTGACATTCCCACCCAACTTGGCGTCATCTGCAAACTTCCTGAGGGTGCACTCCATATCTTCGTCCAGATCATTGATAAAAATGTTAAAGAGAACTGGCCCCAATATTGAGCCCTGGGGGACACCACTGCTGACTGGCCACCAGCTGGATTTAACTCCACTCAGCACCAGTCTCCAGGCCCAGCCTCCAGCCACTTTTTACCCCAGTGGAGAGTACTCCCATCCAAGCTATGGGCAGCCAGTTTCTCCAGGAGGATACTGTGGGAGACTGCATCAAAGGCTTTAAAGTCCAGATGAACATCATCCACAGCCTTTCCATCATCCACTAAGCAGGTTGCTGTCATAGAGAGAGATCAGGTTTGTCACGCAGGACCTGTCTTTCATGAATCTGTGCTTGCTGGGCCTGATTGCCTGGGTGTCCTTCCTGTGCTGCATAATGGCACTCAGGATAATCTGTTCCATGACCTTCCCAGGCACCGAGGTCAGACTGACAGGGCTCTAGTTCTTCAGATCATCCTGTTGGCCCTTCCTGTGGACGGGTGTCACATTTGCTAGACACCAGTCAGCTGGGACCTCCCCAGTTTGCCAGGACTGCTAGTAAATGGTGGAAAGAAACAACAGTATTCAGCCAGATTTTCAGTTCCTATAAAACAGAGGGTTTTTTTTTTTCAAGTTAATAAAAATGTACTCATTTATTTGAGCTTAATATCTTTACGCACAGCCTAATATCACTTTAATAACCCTCAGAGCTCTCTAAACTTACTTATGTGAAAAACAGAGCAGTTTAGAGCATATTTCACTTTGATGCCAAAGTCCTATGCAATGACAGCTTAGTTCACCTCGTTTTTATTGACTATTTTTCATGTTATCTCTTGATACAGCCTTAATGCATACCAAAACAATCTATAATGTCTCCCTGTGTGATGCTATTGTTTGGTCATCTGCTTCACCACAGATTCAGCTTAAACACAGACTCTAGAAGGAGCAGCTTTAGTGACAGCCTAGCTTCAGATGCAACTGAAATAATGAAGATTTGGAGCAGTTATAAACATATTTTAGATGTTATTTTACAGAAAGGGTTTTCTCCATTTCAATTGGCTGGATAATAATGTGAAAATAAGCGTATGTCATTAATTTATTTACATTGATAACTGACTAATAAACTTTATTACTGTAGAATCCAACTTTTCCTTTCTCAGAGATCTCATGCAACCGAAAAGCTGAATTGAGTGAATCATAAAATCTCAAAAGTTTCATCTTCAGCTGAAGTACGTTGAGAGGAAACTGTTTTCTCAGTTAGAAAGTAGAGCAAGTTATTTTATTCTTCTCTCTCCTTTTTTTTTTCTCCTGGTGAGAAATCCTTTATACTTCTGTGAACCTGGAGAAGTCTGAATCTAGCAGAATTATTCTGGGGTTGTGCTGGTGTTACTAAAATCAAAATATGGCTGCAGGAGTAAAACGGTGCTTTTGTTGCACAGCACAGCATGAATAATGACTATATTTGGGATGTAGGAAAATCCAGTCTCTACAGAAAGCAAGCATTTAATGAATTTTATAGTAGTATAATAATACAAGGAGAAAGAAAAAAGAGGGGAAAACCAAAAAAACCATTTAATTTGAGCATCAGGAAATAACATACCAGCAGTAGGTTTTATTTGTCTGCACAGTAGTCCCTAAGGGCAACTCAACCAAGTACACTTTTTGCTAACTTTCCATTCCTAACCCTTAATCAAAAGTCCAGATACTAGCTGCGCTTGGAACGTGAACCCCCCTGTGACAATACGTGGAAGCTGAAATTCAGCAACAGTTAACTCCTTCCCAGAACCACATCACATGTCGCAATGGACTGAAGTTGGGCTTAAAATGCCATTGTGTGACAATTTTCTGGGATATTTCTCAAATGCTTTTTTAGGCATTCAAAGAGGAGGATGTTTCTAAATAAAATTCTGTCAACTCTTTTGTCTCGAGGCTGTGTCACCATTTGAACTGCAGTTTTCAAACTTGATGTAAAAACCATTTGCTTCTTCCATGATGTATTGTCCAGACTAAAGACTTGATTCAAATCTCATGCCGCTGAAGGCTGATCGCAGCATTGTCAGTTCAAAAAGAAGTCTTGAAACTAAAATACAAAGCTTGAGAGGAAAGAGAAAAAGTGTGATTGGTGAAGATGTGAGGCTGGTTATTTCATACCCATGTAAATCTAGAGAGAAACTTCACTAATTAAACAAAGAGCATGAGAATGTGCTCTCAGCAGGATGGATCAGAACTGGTGTTATTTTTTCAGTCTCTCTCAAGCTGAATTGCTTTCCCACCGTGTTTCACACAAAAACCAAAATGCAGAAACAAGAATTTCCTTGCATTAAAATATTTTAAATGAAAACTTTATAACAAGTATTCATTTGCAGCTGCTTATTTAAAAGAAGAATTTCATTATTTATAAGCCTTCCCTAATTTTCAAACTTCAGAAAGTTGTACAGCTTTCCACGCTTTCTTCGCTCCAGGTGAATCTGTCGCCTCATGTAACAAAAGTCAAACAACATATTTTTAGGCTGAGGTGTTTGATTGTTGGTTGGGGTTGTTAGTTGTTTTTTTGGGGGGGGGGGTTGTTTGGTTGTTCTTTTTTTCCTTTTGGAAGAGTTGCATTTTTTGCCTTCTGTTTTCTGTGATTTTGTTTGAACGGGAATGTTTCTTGGATTGTTATCTATGCTATGTGTACTAACCTGAACTTTGGTACATTACAAAAGGCTTGTGTGCCACCTGCAAAGCCTCAGCTGCAAAGACTGCCAGCCCTCGAGGGAGTTTTAGACACTAAGATCCCATATAGACATCACAGCCACAAATCCACGTCATTTCCCAGACTACGTTAAACATCTTGTGGCATGCCTTTTCAGAGGGCCAATTTTTAATTTCTGATGCTACAACTAAATGATGCTTAGCATTTCATAAGATGTACTAATCAAAGCACTTTTCAATGTGTAATTTATGATGTGTCTTACATAGAATATACTGCTTTAGGTTTCCTCACAGGTATTTATTTGCCTGTTCTGTGTGGAGAACCGGAGGAGAGAAATGACAGTGAAATTGCCAACTGAACTCACAGGTGCATACATGGGAGGAGTTGCATTTGTACTTGGTGAAAAGTTTTATTTGAGTTTAGGCAGAAAATGAGTGTGGATCTGGAGGGTAGGCACTAGAGATAGGTACATAATTTGACAATTAGACACCCCTCTTAACCTTTGTAGGTCGCTTTGTAGGTCAAGCCCCAGTGTTTCTGGAATAAAGATGGCAAGTGTAAGCTGGACTGAGCTTTCCTGCTAGTGAAAGCCTGGGGACTTTTCTTGTCTTTTCTTTCTTAACTCAGCATAAATTCAGGTGTCTCCAAACAGTTCCAGACACATTATTTCTTATGTCCCTCATTAGACTAATTGAATTACAACATTAGACTATTTTAATTAGAATGTATGTTGGCAACACTAAATTATTAAATGGAATGGAACTTCATTTTTGTAAATAATTATTTTGATATTTTAGGAGATAGAGGTGATTGTTTTGGTTGTTTGTCCTTCATTGCTCCTTTTCTATAGATCCCTATCCTATAAAGAAAAGCCAGTTTCAAGATACATACAATGGTGTCTTTACTAACACATTTTTAAAAAATTTACCTAAAAATGTTCATGTTCCCTAATGACTTTATACTATACACATGAAGAACAGGATCACCCAGTGCCACAGGACTAGAAAAGCATGTAGCATTTGTTTACACAAAATAGGAAAATCTTTAGTTTTAAATCCTATGTAATTTTCTTACAGTTTTTTAAATTTGCTTATTAAACTCAAATAAAAACCATTCTACTGTTTCTTTTCCTTTTATTTTATTACAAAGCAGACGACTAACATATGTCTGCGACTTTTAATTGAAGTAAGCACAGCTTTTTCCCCTAGAAAAAACGTCGTTTCCCATTGAATGGTTCACTTTCATGAGTTCTTGTGGTTTTTTTCTCCTATATATATGTAATTTCAGATGCTGCACAACAAACACGTGATGGTTCGTGTTGGAGGAGGATGGGAGACTTTTGCAGGTTACTTACTGAAGCATGACCCGTGCCGAATGTTGCAGATCTCCCGAGTGGATGGGAAAACTTCTCCAATCCAGAGCAAGTCTCCAACCCTCAGGGACATGAATCCAGACAATTATCTGGTGGTTTCTGCTCATTACAAAACCAAGAAGGAGATTAAGTGAAATAAGCTTCTCATGTGATTGGGACTCTACATATGTAGGTCCAAATTATTTTCTCAAGTGTAGTAAATTTAGCTTATGCTTTAAAAGGACTTTGGAAAATTAAAGACAGACTGGAAATGGCAACCCATTTTGAAGATCTTTGAATTGTAGAACTATTTATTTCTAGTACTGTATCTTTTCTAGCAAATTACCCTCGATAGGCTAATTACTACAATCAGATAAGAAATAGACATATATTTTTAGCCAAATTATTACTCTTTAATATGTGAATGTATACTTAGAGTTACATAAAGGAGTGGATCCTGTTAATGGAAGAAAATACACAATACAATATATTTGTATGAAAATCATATTACATTGAATCCTTGACTGTTAGGCTAGCTGAAAAATATATATGCAGGTCGAAAATGAATATTTGTGGAAATTATTTGGTAACGCCTCTTGAAATAAAATAAAAATTGACTATTTTTATGGGTTGCAAGATTTTCTTAACCAGTAGAATATAAAGACTTTTTGCATGCTAAGCGACTTCCCGAAGTGATTACCTTTTTTTTTTTAAAAAAAAAAAATCCCAAGAAAAGAACCCCCACCCCTTCTACTCTTTAAAGACAATACTCAGTGCTAGATCTGTACGTAGAGCCTTCCTGTTTTTCACAAATTTGCCCAATATAGAAGCACAGGGAAGTTGAGAGGTTGCCCCTTCCTGTGTCAGACAATAGCCATGGCCAGTTGTGCGGGCAGGATGAGGTACCACGGAGGGAAGGAGTGGAAGATGCACAGCCCTTTGACCCGAGGAGGAGCTTCAGAAGATGCTAGTCCCTCCTGACTCCAGGAACAGGTCACTGTTCTTGAATCTGAGCTTTTCCTTCCCCTTATTTGTAATTTAGTTGGTCATGCCAAATGTGAAATATTCATTACCCTATCAGTAGAGTGATTCACATTCTTGTAAATCATTCACACACCTCTAAAATAGCTAAATGCATATGGGGGCTTAGTTCATTATTTTGGCTACTTTTCTATGTTTATATTTGATAATTTATGTGCCTTGTAATGTCCTAGAAAAATCATTTTATAGGATTATTTCACTGACTGTATAAATCTGAGCCAAACTCAGTTGTTTCATTAAGAATGAAATAAAATTTTTTAAAATACTCATACATTTTGGAAGTCTTGTTTATTATTTGTAATCTGTGTTCCCACACTTTGCTGCTACTGACTGAAAGCCTGCAATATACAATATGTCAGCGAACCTAATCATAATTAGTGGACAGTCACAGTGGACACGGCAAGCATTCACTTACGACAGGCAGGACAGAAATGCCTAGAATGTATTGAAAATTAATTTTCCTTTGCAGGGAAAGAAAATTCTTGAAATCATTGTAAAAGTACCAACTGGTATTTCTCTATATTTTTTTTGAGGTTTAATTTTAAAACATAGCTGTATGATCTGCTCCTGTGGTCTTCAAAATTAACAGCAAAATATCTACTGGCTAGACAGGATCAAGACCTTCTTTCATGTTGCATGGCTTATTGAAGTCAGCAGTTGTATCTCACTTCCATGGAACCATTTTACCTCACCATCTATAAATATCTGCTAAATGCAAGCAGTTCACTGTCGGGAGGGGCCCGGGAAGACATGCGGCCGATTCAATATGAGTGATAAAGCAAGCTCCCGTGTTTATTCGGATAGCTCAGATATTTATACACTTATTGTAAATTATGCCTACTTGTCACACACTAATTGGTTAGGCTTCTAAAGATTACATGTTCATACACCTCTTACTTGCAGTTTCTGCTTCAAGGTTCTCCAACATTCCAGAAGGACACTCTCCCTCTCTCCTTGTTTATCATTCTCGCAGAGTCTGTGTGACCTTGGCTCTTCTTCCTTGTCAGCGTAACTGGCAGTTCTCACTGAGGCCTACTGTGGCTAAAATCCTACTTATGCTAAACACTTAGGCTAACAAGAGGATTGCTTGTACAATGCTTCCGTGGATCCATGGCCCTGCTCCCGCAGCCATTCTGCAACAGTTCACAATTGCTTGGTGCACCACACTAAGCAGCAGTGAGTCTGTAATTCCAAATATGTCTTTAGAATGAAAAATTGAAGCCTTTGATTCTGATTTTGAGACATTTTCTAGGAAGATTTAACATACGTTCAAGCAGTAAACCTATTGAAAAGCCATAGGAAGACCCAATTGTCATAGAAGCAACTGATGTAACCCTTATGGGAGCAGAGAACGGAGCACAGGCAACAATTCTTTTTAGAAATACAGCACAGCTGAAAAAACCTCATATTCTTAATATGTGCACTGTTTTCAAATGAATAGAGAAGGAAAAAAAACACCACTTGTGAAAGTGTCAAAAGTTTATTTTTAAATAATGGTTACTCTTTTATACACAAGTAGCTGTATTTCCATCATCCGAGATCAGGTTTGCATTACTATTATGCTTGCTCTTCAAATTATTTGAACATGTTTACAAAGTTAATAAATAAATAGATGAAGATATTAGTTATTATTAAAAAAAATTATTCTTAGATGTATTTTAATGTTAAACTTCAACAAATAATCCTGGTAAACCCAAACCAAGATTTGAAATTAAACATATGTGCTTGGACTGTAGCTATCAAAATAGTCTTTTTTGATTCAGGGTACTCAATCATCTTTAAAAAAACATTATACACTTCCTGACTTAAAACTTCAATTTAACCAGTTCCAGAATAGGAGACCTAGAAAGGATTTTTTTTAAAGTATGCTACTACCACCTAATCTGTATAAAAAGCTTGCAGGTGGGACTCAGTGCATTTGACGCACCTGTGGATTGCAGGGGAGGAAATTAAAGCAGGAGTGTCAACAAAGCAAGCAAAAGTCAAGCCAAACTAAGCCATCACCCAAAACACCCTGTCTCTAGTAAACTGGATAGCTCTGGAGGAAGGGGTTGGGAACGTCTTATTCAGAAGGTAAGTGTTGCTAATCAGAAAAATGGTGTTTTGTTAGTGTGTTAGATCCTATAGCAATGTAGGAATTGGGGGCTTTATCGTGATTGAGACTGCTTAGAGGAATTAAGAGCCTAAGGTTTGATTTACAAAGCCAAAGCTGAGCAGCACAATCTTGCTCAAAGGCGGTACATGGGGAGGGAAAAACCCCCACCTTTTGAGCGGCCAGCAGTAGTACATGATTCCTGAGGTTTCTATGTCATAGTCTGTGATATTAAACTATCTACTGTAGATTTTTAGAAGGCGTCACAGAATGGTTGAGTACAACAGGGAAGACCTGCAGCTCTTGTCCCCCCCAAGTGAGAGGAGTGCTGAGAGTGTGAAATAGTTTCTTATTAAAAGAGCAGGTGAGGAGATGCTAAAATGTTGAACTAGCCATGGAAGATGATTGTAAGGAAGAGTGCCATGTAGTAATTTTAGCTTACTCTGCTGCTGTGTACCTCAGCTGAATGTGAGTGGTGAGGAGGTTGACAGTTCTAGAAAGCTGAACTGTTAGGGACTGCAATGAAGCCTCTTCTCAAAGTCCTCATTGGGTCATACAACAAAACACATAGGAGCTCCAGCTGGCTGTGAATAAGTAACTCTGCTAAAACAAAACTCAAGATGCCTAAATTATGTATGACTGCTTTTAAAAACCATTTATAATAATGTCAAATAAGCATTGCCATGCTGGAATTAGTTTGGAAATGCGACTGTAACATCTGTTATTGCTCATTACAGGAGGTACCTTCTGTTACTTTGCTCTTCATATATTACCTAGAATTTTTCTTCCAAGCAGGATTATTTGATTATTTACATAATTGATCAAGGATAGGCTTTTTTTCTCCCTTATTGTTAGTATAGCAGTAATTGCTCCTTCCTTTGCATTACCACCTTTTTCCAACAGCAATTTAGATACGATACATAAAATCTACAGAAACTAATTCAAGGGCTGTTTGTGGGGATGAGTGAAATAGGGAGATGTCAATACGTGCGTGTGGGAAGGCATAGCAAGTTTCTTGTAACTTAAGACCCAACACTGAATTAATTACATGTTCATTTTAGATCAAGGAGATGAGCTGTCTGCCACACCATGGTGTTACAGAAGTATCTGCTAAAGAGGCTTTACATGGGTTTGGTTCTTCTGGGGCTTAGATTTTTGTAGTGCCTGCCTGGCTGCTGCTGTGCTGTACCTGACGGAGGAGGTGGTAGGGGGCTTTTTCTTGGCTTTGTGTCTCCTGCTTTCTTAGCCTATGGTATGTCAGGAATCTAACATAAGGTGAAACAGACATGTGGGATCATGCAAACTTTTATGGGACTAGAGAGGATTTTCCAGCCCAGTCCAGCTGCTGGCACTGCCTGTGCCTGAATAGCTGTGTCTCAATGACTTAGCCTGTCATCAGGCCAAATCCACGTGCTGAAGTCATCTGCTTTCCAAAGGGCCCACAGCGGTGCTACCTGCCTCTGTGGAGATGCAGCTTCTGTGTCCTCCCTATCATACAATGGCTAGAGTTGGA
>VXBW01000242.1:12845-50346 GCA_013400375.1 Thinocorus orbignyianus
GGCGGGACTCCGCCCTGCGCTCCGCGGCCCTGTGAGTTGTTGTGTTTTTTTCCGTGTCCGAGGGTGTCCTCTGCCCCTCACGGACGGGTATAAACTCCCCAGAGGTAATTTCCCGTATTCCCAGGGGAAATTTCCCGTATTTCCAGGGGAAAAACTACCGCGTGCTGCCATCCCTGCCTGCCGGCTCCCGCCGAGGCGGCTCCCCGGCCTGGGACGCAGCTGCGCAGGGCTCAGGGCCGGGATGCCGAGCCTTCCTCTTCCTTTTCCAGACAAGCTCAGGGTAGAGATGAAATCTCCAGTGTCTGTTTTAGAATTGTCAGGAGCACAGGCAGGACCTGAGAAGGCCTTAGAGGCAACCATGAAAGTCAACAAAGACAGAGACATTCTCTTCAAGAACTTCGGGTGTCCTGAGGAAGGAGAGTGGTCGTGAGGTTCTTCAAAGACCTGGTGCTAGGCCAGGTTGCTCCAAGCCCCATCCAGCCTGGCCTTGAACCCCTCCAGGGATGGGGCAGCCACAGCTTCTCTGGGCAACCTCTTCCAGTGCCTCACCACCCTTACACCAAAGAAGTTCTTCCTAACATCCAATTTCAGTCTCCCCTCTTTCAGGTTAAAACTCTTCCCCCTCATCCTATGGCTCCCCTCCCTGATCCAGAGTCCCTCCCCAGTTTTCCTCGAGCCCCTTTGGGGACTGGAATGGGCTCAGAGGTCTCCCCAGAGCCTTCTCTTCTCCAGGCTGAACACTCCCAGCTCTCTCAGCCTGTCCTCCCAGCAGAGGGGCTCCAGCATCTCCGTGGCAGGAGCTGAGGAACCAGGAAGCCAAGTATAAGGTAAAGAGACGGAGTCACTGGCCAGAGGGTGAGGAAGAGTCAGAAGCAGGGACAGGATGGACACCCTGTGGTCTCAGGGGTGCTCTTCCCAGCCCCCTGTCTGGGACACACGCTGCCTGTGCAGGCCTGTGGCTGCCTGTGCCCGTCCTGGAGCCCTCAGCCCCCGGGCTCAGGCTTCCTGGGATGGGCTCAGCCCTTTCCCACAACCACCATCTCCCAGCCAGGTCATATTAAGCCAGCAGTGTGCCCAGGCTTCCTAATGATTCCCAGTGATTCCCACTGATCCCATCCCAAGTGAGCACAGATCTCTTCCAGTCCCACTAAGGCACGCTCAGATCCCTTCTCTTCCCCAGGCCTCGTTCTGATCCTTCCTGCTTCTCTCCTTGCACACAGATCCCCCTCCACACCCTGTCCTGTGTGATCCCATCCCTTGCACCCCCACCCAACCACCCTCACAGACCATCACTCTTCGTGAGCATCCAAGATCTACTCTCTTTCCTTCTCTGGATCTTCAGGTTCCCTCCAAGATCTTCAAGTCCCCTCCACAAGTGTTTTTCTTTCTTCTCCTCACGTTGCCCTCATCCATTCCCATCTCCCTCCACGTGCACAGACCCAGGGGAATGGAGAAAAATGGGCACGTGGCAGGGAGAGGTCGGGATCAGAGGCAGCAGAATGGAACTTCCTTTTGAGTTTTATTTACAAAACTTCCAGGTTTTGACTGGACAATGAGTAAGGGTCCAAGTGAAGATACACTTCACCCCGACACTCTTCCACTGTGCTGGGTTTATCTACAAATTCCAGCCTCTGGGTGGATCTGGGATGAGACAAACACTCATTTACAGTTGAGTAAGTTGAAAAAAAAAGAAAAGCTGTTGAATAATTTAGCTGAAATATATCTCCCAGTCAATTTGGCAACTCTTCTCCTGCTGCTCTTGTCATCCCGTGGCAACAGGAGCCCAAAATCTTACAGCCCAGTGCTTATTTTCAAATATTTTTCCCCGTTTAGAAGTTCTCAGAGCTGATGCTCCTGCTCTCCTCCTGCAGCTGGGAGGCTGTGGTGTCTCCAGGCGAAGCTACATTTAAGTACCCGATCTCTGAGGGCTGGGAGGGTGACAAGCAAAAGGATGAGTCTTGGCTTTCAGCTTCTCCTTCAGGCTTCGGGTCTTGGGTGGCCTTCAGGACGCTGAGAGAGTCTGGTGCTTCTCGTGATGGGAAGCTGAAACCAAATTTTGCCTCTTAAATCATTCTGCAAACTCGTGACCCTCCGCCACCTGCACAGGCTCCACCCAGCACCTCTGGGAGGCAGCAGAGGGTGATGGGTGACACCTTTTGCTGGGAATAAGGTTCCAAAACTCTTCCTCCAGCCAAGGATGATGGCCCTCACCTACCCCAGAACCTCCTGAGATCCTCTATCACCTTCCAGAGCACCCAAAGGTTGTAACCGAGCCCTCTGCTGCATCTCCCCCTCTGCTCTGTGCTCCTGAGACCCCACCTGGAGTCCTGTGTCCAGCTCTGGAGTCCTCAACATAGAAAGGACATCAAACTGTTGGAACAGGTCCAGCGCAGGGCCACCAAGATGATCAGAGGGATGGAGCANGAGCGGCAGGGTCTCCCTGCCTTCCCCCTGCCTGTTTTGGCACACACTGTGGTGCTCCTGGGTACAGTGGTGGAGAAATAGCTCCAGCTCCCTCCTGCCCTGTGGCTGGCACTGTGGGTCACGCAGCTCTGGTTCCTCTGAGCCTCAAAACCCTCCAAAGACCCTGGGCACCAAGGCAATTCCTAAATCCCACAGCGTTTCCTCAACTTATTTTTAAAATTTTTACTTCTTCACCCCGTTAGATACATCAAGTCTTTTTAATACCATTTTCCATATAACTTGACCCAAACAAAAAACCAAAATAAAGACCCTTGGAGGTGAAAGCACACAGTGGAGCAGCCAAAAGGCTCAACTTCTCCCTCACCACATGCAGAGAGGCACTCCCTGCCTCCTCCTTTTACCCCACGGTACCTGGCACGGGGAGATGGCAACACCTTACTCTGTAGTTGGCGTTCGGAGAAGTTGATGCTCTTCAAGCCCTGGAGGGAGGAACAGAGACTTGCAGAGGAGGAGCAGCACATCAGACCCTGAATTTCAACCATATAGTCCTGCTCTTCAAACTGCCTCCAGCTCCGCTGGTAGTTTTTCCCTCAGAACTCCAGCCCCACAGAGGTACTAATCATAGATTTGTCCTTCGGGTCTGAATTTAAACTAAAAAAAAACCCCCAAAACCACGAAACCTGAACTAGCTCAGTGAAACAAAGAGAAATAAAACACAGTGGATCCCACAAACAGCCCTTTCTGCCAGACCCCAGATGGTGCTTTTACCCTTAACCCAACTGGCTTCCTTCCAGATTTCAAAATGTACCAATAAACTTCCAAATCCACCTGTTTTATTCCAAGAGTTGTTGAAACACAATCTTTGACTTCCCTGGATTTTTCTTCCCATAAAGTTCTTCCTTAACTTGGTCAAATCCAGCCCTGAGTTTTTAGGCAAGGCACATATTATCAGTCAGCTTGCTCTGAAGGGGTTTTTTTGGCTTACAGGAGTCCAACCCCACAGCTGTGGGTAATCTCTCCTAATTTTAAAGCTAACTTTAAAACTGAGGTCTTTCCACAACTCTAAATCTGCCACAAAAGAATCAAGGGGAAATTTCTCTCCTTGTGAAAAAGGAGGTGGAGCTCGGGGATGGAGCTGGGATGGAAAACGGAGGGACCTTCCAGCTCCACCAAGTCCCTCCTCACCCACAGAGCTGTTGCCACCCACCCTCTTTGTGTCTGGTGCCCCTTTCCACCTTAACCAGAGGATAGATTTGGCTTTTCCCCAGCTGCCAGCACCACCCTGTACCTCCTGTGAGCCTCACCTCCGTGCTGGGAGCTCCATGGGTGCTCCTCAGGCTGCGCTGCGCTGGGGGCACGTGGCCGGGGGGATGGAGCTTGCTCTCCTGCAGCCTCACGTTCTCCTCCTCCAGGGTCTTCCCTCTGAGCAGATCACACAGACAAGGCACAAGTTATTTCCCTTCTGGCCACCCTCCACTTTCAAAGAGATGTTTTCAACTTCAGACCCTTTGGCTCTTCGCCGAGGGCTTTCATAGGGGAAGGGGCTAATTACACCCCACAGTAATTAAAAGCTAAAGACTGGGGCACAGTTTGGGTTTTCCTCTGGGTTTCTTAAGAGAAAGAGGCATAAAAGCAGAGAAAGGCTGGGAAGAGGCAACTCCCAGAGGTGTGGGGATCACTGAGTGCCTACCTGCCCCCCAGGGTGGCAATCGTGGAGCGGTTTCCCCAAGAGCTCTCTTCCTGGTCCGTTATCTTCTGGAGGAGCCGTCTTCTCTCCTGGAGCAGTTTCTCATTCTCAGCAGTGATCTGTGCGACCAGCACCTTCCCCTGGGCAGCAGTTGCAGGAGGAAATAACAACCAGCGGTTACGCTTGGCTCTTAGAATCATAGAATCACAGAATGGTCAGAATTGGAAGGGACCTTAAAGATCATCAACTTCCAACCCCCCTGCCCTGGGCAGGGACACCTCTCCCTAGAGCAGGTTGCTCCAAGCCCCATCCAGCCTGGCCTTAAACACTTCCAGGGATGGGGCATCAACAACTTCCCTGGGCAACCTGTTCCAGTGCCTCACCACCCTCACAGCAAAGAACTTCTTCCTAATATCTCATCTGAATCTCCCTTCTTCCAATTTAAAACCATTACCCCTCGTCCTGTCACTAGACTTCCTGACCAAGAGTCCCTCCCCAGCTCTCCTGGAGCTCCCTTCAGATCCTGGAAGGCTGCTCCAAGGTCTCCCCACAGCCTCCTCTTCTCCAGGCTGAACAGTCCCAGCTCTCTCAGCCTGTCCTCACAGCAGAGCTGCTCCAGCCCTCCCAGCATCTTGGTGGCCTCCGCTGGCCCCGTCCCACCAGGTCCATGTCCTTTCTGTGTTGAGGACTCCAGAGCTGGACACAGGACTCCAGGTGGGGTCTCAGGAGCGCAGAGCAGAGGGGGAGAATCCCCTCCCGTGACCTGCTGCTCATGCTTCTTTTGATGCAACCCTCTTCTCTGTCCTCTGCAAACCTTAGGGTGCTTGACCAGAGGGGTGACCACCAAACGACGTGCTCTTTGATGTAACACACCCCAAAAAGAAGTTTTTTTGAGTCACCTCCCAGCAGCGAGATTTCTGAGGCGAAAGAAGATGGAGCTCAAGCAGTTTCTGGATGGGATTTGAGGACACAGGCTCCCCCGAGGGCAAACACGGGCCAGACATTTCCTCTTGGCTCTTTCTTCCTACAAGGATGGGCTGGTGGCCCTTGGCGCTGCTGGTGGATTCCTGGAGCAGCGTCAGCCCCATGCATGGGGTGGGAGCATCAGGCCTGGTTTGCAACCCCACCCCCTGCAAGCCAGCTCTGGCCTAAACCTCATCTCCTTTTGTCCTAAACTTGGGGGACAGTGGCTGGAGCTGCCTGACAGAAAAGGACCTGGGGCTGTTGGTCAACCATCAGCTGAACACGAGCCAGCAGCGTGCCCAGGTGGCCAAGAAGGCCACCAACATCTTGGCCGGTGTCAGGACTGGTGTGGCCAGTAGGACTCAGGAGGGGACCATCCCCTTGTACTGGGCACTGGGGAGGCCCCACCTCGAGGGCTGTGTCCAGTTTTGGGCCCCTCAACACATAAAAAGCCATTGAGGGGCTGGAGTGTGTACAGAGAAGGTCAACAGAGCTGGTGAGGGGGCTGGAGAACCAAGGGGAAGGGGCTGGAGAACCAAGGAGAAGGGGCTGGAGAACTTCTGAGGAGCAGCTGAGGGAGCTGGGAGTGTTCACCCTGGAGAAGAGGAGGCTGAGGGGAGACCTTCTTGCTCTGTCCAGCTCCCTGAAAGGAGGGTGTAGCCAGGAGTGTCAGTCTCTTCTCCCAAGGAACAGGCCATATGAAACAGACTCAAGTTGCCCCAGGGGAGGTTCAGGTTGGAGATCAGGGGAAATTTTGACAGGGAAAGGGTTCTGAAGCCTTGGAAAGGGCTGCCCGGGGAAGTGGTTGGGGCACCATCCCTGGAGGGATTTAAGAGCCGGGCTGACACAGCGCTTGGTGACATGGTTTAGTGATGGTTTTTTATCAGGGTTATGTTGATGGTTGGACTCGATGATCTTAAAGGTCCCCTCCAACCCGGACAGTTCTATGATTCTATGAAACTGGTTTGTTTCTGGAAGAAGGGATGCTCCAGAGATGCTCTGCCCTGCGCCCCTGCCTTCCCTCGGTGTGTTCCCTCACCTTTTCCACTTGGAGCTTGGACTCACTGAGCTCATTTTCGAGCTGTTTAATCCTGCTGTCCCTTTGCTTCACCTCATGGATGTAGGTCTCCTTGGCCCTGCGGATCTTCTCCTTGTGGCGGAGCTGCATCTCATTGTATTTCCTGGGGAGGCAGAGACAAACATTGGGCTGGGAAACATTTGTGTCTTTTGGGTCAAGAGCAAAGCAGGTGATGTCCTGTATTTATTCCAGCTCTTCAAAGCCTGGATTGGGAGCCTCTACACCCCCAGTGCTGCTGTCTTCCTTACCTGACATACAGATCCTTCTGGTTCAGGAGATGGATTCCTTCCTCGTAAAGGGCTTTGTTTTCCTCCTTCAGCAGTGACAGTTGCTCTGAAAGCTTCTGGTTCTCCTTCTGGCACTGGAGGTGCTGGAAAACATCTATTTTTTATTTGTGTGTGTGTCCCCTCAGCTGTAGGGGTCCCTCAGCCTCATTTTGGTCTGGTATCTAGAGCTTCTCTGTCATAAATCCTAGTGGTTTCCACCACAGGTAATAACCATCTGTTCTGCCTCCCCCCCCTTAAAGAACGGGGACTGTGGATTTCTGCGCTGCTGGGGGAGCTGCTGACTTCTACAGGGCAGGGAGAGGCAACTCTGCCAAAATTATCCTGTAAAAACCTGCATGTTCTGCACAAAAAGGGGAAAGGAGAGGGGAAGGAGCCATCAAATCCTCCCTCAGTCCCTCAGAGCTTCATCCCCAGGAGACCTAAGCACGTCAAGATGCTTTATCGCCAGCTCCTCTTTAAATCAGTGGGATCTAGAAGGGCTCAGCACCTGGCTGGATCTGACCCCATTTCAGCAGTTTTCCCAGGCAAAATTTCCCATCATTTTTCCCTAAAGCTCAGCCTTAGTCAGGGAGTGACTCAGCTCTGGCATCAGTCACCAGCCCAGCATCACCCCAGAGTGACGAGGACCCATCTGTGCCGCAGCTCACCTCGCTGGAGTCAGTTTTCCTCTCATCTTCCAGAACGTGCAGAGTCTTGGCCTGAAGCTCCACGTGCATCTTGGCCAGCGATGCCTCTGTCTCCCGTGAATGCCGGAGCTGCTGCCGCAGCTCCTCCACCTGCTGCTCCAGGAGCTTCCTAAAAGAATGTTGGTGTGACAGTGAGACAGCCCACCACGTGCCACCATCAGTTCAAGGCTGGCTGTGATCAAAAAACATCACCTGCCCCAGGCAACACTGAGGGTAAGAAGAAATCAATATATCCTGGTTGTCCCCGTGTCCCACGGGAAAGGGTGTGGGATATATCTGGGAACACAGAATGGATCAGGTCAGAAGGGATCTTAAAGCCTGTCCAGTGCCACCCCCTGCCCTGGGCAGGGACACCCCCCACCACACCAGGTGGCTCCAAGCCCCATCCAGCCTGGCCTTGAACCCCTCCAGGGATGGGGCAGCCACAGACTCTCAGGGAAACCTGTTCCAGGGTCTCACCACCCTCACAGCAAAGAAGTTCTCCCTGAGATCTCAGCTCAATCTCCCCTCTTCCAGTGTCAAATCCTTCCCTCTCACCCTAAGGCTCCCCTCCCTGATCCAGAGTCCCTCCCCATCTCCCCTGGAGCCCCTTTAGGGACTAGAAGGGGCTCCAAGGTCTCCCTGGAGCCTTCTCTTCTCCAGGCTGAACCCCCCCCAACTTTGTCACAGCCTGTCCTCCCAGCAGAGGGGCCCCAGCTCTCCCAGCATCTCCATGGCCACCGCTGGCCACACTCCAACAGCTCCATGTTCTTCTGATGTTGGTGATCCCAGAGTTGGAAGTAGCACCAGGGAAAGTCTCCCCAGAGCAGAGGGGCAGAATCCTCTGCCACCCGCTGCTCGCCACACTGCTGGGGATGCAGCCCAGAACACTGGGGGCTTTCTTTTCATCCACCAACCCCCCTAAACCCTTCTCCTCACGGCTGCTCTCAATATAAATCAATCATCACTCCCAGCTGTATAAGAAAGGGGGTTCCTGGCATCTACAGAGTGAATCAAATCGCTGGCAGGAGCCAGCTGAAGTCTCCAAAAATATTTTAAATCTCATAAAAAGGGCATCCCGTGGATCTCTGCCAGGGACATTGGCAGGCGAAAAGGAGAGGTAGGAGGTGACACTGGTGGGGCAGAGACTCCTTGAGCACAGCAGGGCCAGGCAGGGAGCTGCAGGGGTGGCTGGCAGGGCAGCCTTTGCTGGCACACACCTCCCCTGCCCCCTCAGCACAGCCCTCACCCCACTCACGGTACCTTTTCAGCTGCTCCTCGTGAAGTTCCTGCTGCACACGAGCTTCATTTTCTCGGGCTTCCTTCAGTTCCTCCTCCAGGAGTTTCTTGTCCGAAACATGGGCCTCTGCCAGCAGGAGCTGGTGTTGGGAATCTTTTAGCTTTTGCTGGAGTTTTGAAATCTCGGATTAAAATTGGACACGGGTTAAACTTTCTGAAGTTTCAGGCCAGCACTGAACCCAAGGGATTCCGATCCCTTCAAACCTTCAGTATCCGGGTCATGGGAATCAAGACCTGCTTCCTTCTACTCAAAAGTACTTCTGCATGTCTTTGTGTCAAAGTAAAGGCTTTGCAAGGGCTACCAGGTTTTGGATCAGACACTGTGCCATGAACTAGCAACAACCCCTTTTTGCACCTGATGTGGCCCTGCACACCTTAAAACCGAGTTCAAGGATTAGTGCAGGAACGTGGCAGAACCAATGCCGTGGAAAACAGAAGCTTTTGCTGCTCCCCAGCTTGCAAACAGCAGCAAATCTCCTGGGCAGGATGCTGAGCTGGGCTCCCCGTGCCTGCCAGCCCTGCCACCAGTGCTCTCCACGACACCAGGCTTAAAGGTGGGAGCTGAACCATCAGATTTGGCTTCTATTGCCTTGATGATTCTCTCGCTAATAACAGACATTTTTTCCTAAAATATTTAGCCAAGTGATGTCAAAACGGACTTGGAAAACAGACTTTGGGCAACTGATTTGTGTGCTTGTTTTTGTTTTTCTTTTTTTTTTTGAACTACAGTTGCACAAAACTGCTGAAAAACATCCCTCTCGTTAACTCGGCTCAGGCTGAGGAGTTACCTTCTTTTGTGCTTCGCATACTTTGGATTTCTCCTGTGCCAGTTTCTCCTGCAGGCTGCTCTGCAGCTTATCAGCCTGGGAGCACTTTGAGAGCTCCTGTTCCAGTTCTTTGACCTTCTGTTGGCTTTTCTCCCACTGGGCTGAGAGGGAAGAGCATGTTTCAGTTGTGTCCGAGAGCTTTGCCCTGGCCTGCTTCAGCTCAGCTTTGACCTGAGGTGCAGAAGAAGGAAGAAATCAAGTTTGCATTTCAACATCTGATATGACTTGATAGGAAGATGGGCAACAGGATCAGCAGAGAGCAAACAAGAATAAAAGAGGGAGCAGGTACAGCACACACAGAGGTCTGTTATTCAACACCATCCTGCACAACATCCCAGTCTCCAAATTGGGAAGTCATGGACTTGACGGATGGACTGCTCAGTGGATGAGGAACTCAAACACTCAAAGGGTTGTGGTCAATGTCCAAGTGGAAGCCAGTGAGGAGTGGTGCTCCTCAGGGGTCAGTACTGCTGAGGAATAGCTAAAGAGTGAGTGTCAGGAGGATGGGGCCAGACTCTTCCCAGTGGTGCCTAGTGGCAGGACAAGAGGTCACAGGAACAAGCTTGAACATGGGAAATTCCATAGCAACAGGAGAAAAAAAATTCTTTCCTATAAAAGTAACAGAGCCCTGGAAGAGGCTGCCCAGAGAGATGGTGGAGTCTCCTTCTCTGGAGATATTCCAAACCCCACCTGGACACGCTCCTGTGGGACCTGCCCTGGGTGACCCTGTTCTGGCAGGTGGTTGGACTGGATGATCTCCAGAGGCTCCTTCCAACCCCTCCCACCCTGTGACTCTGTGAAATCAGCCCCCCAGACCTCCATGAGCCTGTATCATGCTGCAATGCCATGTCCAAACAGTTCTCTCCTTGCTGTGTTCTTCTTACCTTGGTGCATTCCTGTTGGAGCAAGAAGTTTTGCTTTTGTAGGTCGACATTCCTCTCCCTCTCGTACCTCAGCTCCCTCTCAGCTGAGCTGCACAAGTTCTGAACGCGGCGCAGGTCCTGCCGCAGCTGCTGCAGCTTTTCCTCCTGCTGCTGGAACCTCTCCTCAGACAGACTCTGTGGAATAAAGAGGCAAAATAAAGACTGGTAATTAAGAACCATACAGGTAGGCCAGGAGGATTTAAGGGTTTTTAAGCAAGGTAGAGCCAGATAAGCATTTCTTCTGCCCCCACACTCTGTCCTGCTCCCATCCATCGCCTCAGAGAAGCTGACACAACTCTTGAGGTCAAAGGAGAAGATGCAATAACCTGGACGAGGGAACAAATCCTGGTTAAAACTAACCCACCAAAGAAAAGCCAAACCACTTGGCTTGCTCCTAACTCTTGTTGCTGAGTCTCACTAAGGCAACTAAGCAAGGAGCAGCCCGTCCAGCCACAGCTCCTGGAGCAGGAACAAGATGAGTCCTGGCAGTGGTGTTTGGAACAGACAAGCTGGCACCATGCAACAGCAGCCTGGACACCAGGAGGTGGTCACCGATGGCCTGTGATGGCGTTCAGAAGATACCTGAGCTCTTTGGTTCACCTTTCTTCTCCCAGGTGCCTTGTATACACAGGCCAAAAGCTCTTCCCATGTCTGGTGCACCAAAGCCCTTCATCCCAGCATCACTTTGCCATCTGCCGACCTGCACTCCCACTTTGTGCCTTTGCCCTCTGTTCTTGGGCCCAGAGAAAATCCACTGGAGGTCAAGCTTCCCTTCTTAGGTAAATTCCAAAGCTGGGAAGTCTTGATCCGGCACTGTGGGATCTGGCAATGTCATTTGTCCCTGAGATCAGTTAGGTTTTGTGGGGTTATTCCCCCACCTGCTTCTATCGGGATGCATTTCAGCATCCCCTCTGCACATCTGCTCTGCTCTGACTCTAGAGATTTGCTGCTGCTTGGTTTCAGCACGACTCTGATCCTCTCCCACAACAGGCCACCTCGTCCTCTCTTCTCTTCCAAACTCTTGCCTATAGCCCCTGCTCCTCCTCAGACTCCCCATCCCAGGTACCTTCACCATTTTTTCTCCTTTTGGCAGGGCTGGCTGCTCTTCCCTTTGTTTTTTAGATCCATGGTCAGGAAGCTGAGCAAATTCCATCTAAAACATGGCTAAACATAACGATAAACATGGGTCTTGCCTGACAGCTTGGTGGAGCAGCTGGAGAGCGGGGGCTGAGACACGGGGATGGGGCAGCAGGGGTGGGATGAGGTCAAGGACTGGGGTGTAAGAGCAGAAGATGGCAAGGAGAAGCAGGGAAGCAAAACAGCTTCTGCCTACAGCAAGAACAAGCCTGCTGTGGGAACAGCAAGCCAGCTCCATCACTCACAGCTCAAAAAGGGATTCAGAAAGAGCTCCAAAAAGGTTTAAAACATCACTGAAGGACTGTCTCACTTATTTCTTTGATGAGCAGTTTATCCAAGTTCCCACTACATCCAAAAACACAACAGAAGAAAATCACAGGATGCTCTGAGGTTGGAAGGGACCTCTGGAGACCCCCCAGCCCAACCCCCTGCCAGAGCAGGGTCACCCACAGCAGGTCCCACAGGAACGTGTCCAGGAGGGGTTGGAATGTCTCCAAAGATGGAGACCCCACCACATCTCTGGGCAGCCTCTGCCAGGGCTCTGACACCCTCAAAGTCAAGAAGTTTCTCCTCATTTTAGATGAAGCTTCCCATGTTCCAGTTTGTGCCCATTTCTTCTTGTCCTGTCCCTGGGCATCACTGGAAAAAGCCTGGCCTTGTCCTCCTGACACCCCGCCTTGAAGTGTTTCTGGGTGTTGATCAGATCCCCCCTCAGCCTTCTCTTCTCCAAACTAAAAAGATCCAAGTCCCTCAGCCTTTCCTCAGCAGAGGGATGTTCTAGTTCCCTCATCATCTTGGTGGTCCTCTGCTGTCCCCTCTCCAGCAGTTCCTTGTTCCTTGTGGAACTTGTGGCACTTGTCCCAGTGCTCCAGCTGGGGCCTCCCCAGGGCAGACCAGAGGGGCAGGATGACCTCCCTCCACCTGCTGGTCACACTCTTCTTGATGCCCCCCAGGATGCCGTTGGCCTTTTTGGCCACCAGGGCACATTGCTGGCTCATGGGCACCCTGGTGTCCACCAGGACTCCCAGGTAACATTGGCACGAGGCTTAAGCCACAGGGTGAGCAGTGCAATGTGTNCCTACCTGTCCTGGTGCAGGGGGTGATTCCTCCCCAGCTGTAGCATCTACACTTGCCCTGGTTGAACTTCATCAGGTTTCTCCCCACCCAGCTCTCCAGCCTGTGCAGGTCTCTCTGGATGCTGGGTGTCAGCCACCCCTCCCAGCTTTGTGCCATCAGCAAAGGTGCTGAGAGGACACTCTGTCCTCTCATCCATGTCCTCGATGAATTTATTGAAGAGGTCTGAAATGGTGAGATCCATAATTTCCAAACATTTTCCCCAAGGCAACCAGCCAGCCTCACATCCCCCTGGTGCGCTAACGCTACAGGATTAGCTTCCAGTCAAATTTTAATTAGATTTTGCCACTAAATTAGTGGGGGGAAAAGAAAAAAGTACAGTGCAGATGGCAAAGATGCCCATACCTGTTTAACATTCCCATCTAAACTGCCTGTGGAGCTCTGTGACTCGGGATCCCTGCTCTCTCTACATGCCATGCCTTGGGTCAGCCTCGGGCTCTCCTCAGGCGTGCTCTTGCCCCGCTCCCGGGCTGCCAGGATGTCTTGTTTCAGCTGGGCAATTTCTTCCAGTAACAACTTTTTTTCTTCATTGCTCTCTTTCAGCTGCTTTTCTAGCTCCTCCCTCTTCTTGTTGCTTTCTAGTAATTGAGAACTTGAAGGAGAAATAGTAAAAGAGAGAGGTAACTATGCACATCCCAAGGGAAACAGCCCTCTGAAGGGGAAAAAACTTGGGATATGAGAGTCCAGAGAAACACTCAAGTGTCTCAGGAGGCTCCAAAGGGTATTTCTTCTTGGGTCTAGAAGTTCTGGGCAAGGGTCAGTCTCCCCTGGACACCGACCCACAAAAAAAACACGTGTCAAAAGGGCCAATGAGCTCTGAGTGATCCAGGAGGTCGGGAGCTGCTGGTGGAGGAAGCCTTGCACGGGGCCACGTGAGCCGGTGTGTGCTCACAGGAGCACTCACACACACCCTGATGTTCAGAAATAGGGGCTCAGGGCTCCCCATCAGGCTGACTTATCTTACCCAAACTATATGTCCTTTAAGCCACCTATATAAACTTCCTGATCCTGGTTTTTCTTTATCTCAGTACCTAGTTCTCCAGGAAATTTCGCTGCCTGGAGCCACGCTGGATTTAATCCAAGCTTTTACTTACTTAATGAGAGGCTGGACATGGATGCTCCAACTCCAAATTTGTCTTGCTCTAATGGAAAAGGGGAGTCAGGAGACCTGCAAGAGCTTTATTTACAAGCCTGACACCTGCCCTTTGGGGACAACAGAAACCCCCAGCAGGATGGGGATCATCACCTCCTCCCAGGCAGCCCAGGCCCATGATGGGGGCTCTTTGGGACCATGAACTCCAAGAGGAGAAGCCTCCTCCCTAAGGGCAGCTCTCATTTAACGTCACTCAGAATCTGGAATAGCTACAGAAAATAGAAGGGGAAAAAAACCCCAAGGTTTACTCCTGACTGCTGGTGATGTTGCTAAGGGAAATGCTGGTTCAGCAAAATCTCCACAGAGCTGATCCCACAGCAAGGAAGACACAAAGCTGCTCTGACCATTTTGGCCACCACCAGCACTACCAAGATTTTTTGAAAAGACTAAAAAAACTAGTCAGCAAAGATAAGGAGCAGAAAATACCACAGGTCTCGTTAGGCTTTACCAGAGCAGTTCTTGTTCATCTCTCAAGTTTTTGATCTGTTCTTCCAAACCCACTACTTTAGCCATCTGTTCCTCGTAGGTCCTTTCATCTGCACATAGATCTTCATGTCTCTGCTCAAGTTTCTCAATCTGTTCTCTGTCTTGTAGTTGTTCAGAGACCTGTAAGGTCAGAAAACACCACGACCCTGATTTTCTTTGGTCTCATGGAAACCTTTTGAGCCGTGTAAGACAATCTGGGGATTCCATTGAGACACAACTTGTGATTCTGTAGCCAAATTATTGTACTTTTTTTTTCCTGCATCGGGAAGTAGCTACGTGTAAACTATGATATCAAATAAAGAATTCTGATTTGAAGATCTTCCTGTTGCCCATCTTTAGTTCTCAGGGCTTTATATCATGTCCTGTATTTATTTACAAAACTAGAAACCCTTGGAAAAACAGAAGAGGACACGGTTTGTACTGGGAGGGATGTTGGTTGACAGCGAGCTGAACAGGAGCCTGCAGTGTGCCCAGGTGGCCAAGGCGGCCACCAGCATCCTGGCTGGTGCCAGGAACAGCACAGTGAGTAGGACTTAGAAGGTGACCATCCCCCTGTACTGGGCACTGGGCAGGCCCCACCTCAAGGGCTGNCTGACCTAGGGCTTGGTGACATGGTTTAGTGATGGTTTTTTATCGGGGTTATGTTGATGGTTGGACTCGATGATGTTAAAGGTCTCTTCCAACCCAGACAGTTCTATGATTCTGTGATTCTGCTCAGCTGTCTCACACAGACTATCCTCCATCCAAGTCAACCCAAACCAGCTTCCTACGGCTGGCTGCTCTCTGCTTCCAACATCACCCAATGCCTTAGCACAGCAACAGCAGACCCCAAACCTGAGACACGAGGAGAAGATGCCAAGAAAAATAAAAGGGGTGATAAGGGGAGGCAGGAGGAGTGCACAAGGACATGGGGACTCCGGACGGGATGGGAACCACAATCTGCCTCGTCCAATATCCCCAGTGAGGAAACCAAATCCTTCCAATGCTATTTGAAGTCCACTAAATGCCAGCAATGACTTTGATTCCTGAAGTTTTTTAATCAATAGCTCTCCCTGAGTGTATGCTACCACTAATATTTCAATTCCAGGCCATCTTATCTAAGCCAAGATGAATTTATTTATATTTAAGCAATATATACCAGCAGCTTCAGTCTACCTCAGACACCAGAAGAACGGAGATGTCTCTACATTTCCCACCTCTGTAACTAACAAAGCATTATCTTTTCACAGCTTCTCCTGGGATACATTAACGGGAGCCCTGTTTGCTGGTGTTCTTTGGAGAGTTGGGAAGTTATCAGAAGGGCTTGTAAACCCTGATTTGGAGCTGGGCAATCCCTGGTCAGGAAACAGCCGGGGTGAGTGGATGTAAGACACCTCTAGTTATCTTTCTCCTTCCAAATGTCCAAAACCCTCTTAAAAACAAGAAGAGAACTCCAAACAAACTCAAAGAGCTCTTTGCACATTTCATATCGCATCAGTTCGAAGCACAGCAGTAAAATTTACAACCCCCAAATACTATCCAATCTACTCACCCATGCCCTGAGCGACACACACAACATTGAACAACCCCAAATCTTGACCTCCAGGTGTGAAACCACCCACAAGAACTCCATGATTTCCAGCCAAGCTCATTTCCAGCTCTCTGTTGGGAAAGGATTCATCCCAACGGGTTTTCTCGAAAGGGAACGAAGCCACTTGTGAAGTCAGGACTCCCCGCAGGCACAGGCAACGTCCTCTATCTTAAAGTCTAACACAGGCCTCTGGATTTCACCTTGTGGTCGCTTTGATGGAAAAAATAGTGCTTTTAGGGAAGTGCTTTTTGGTGGCTGAATTTACCACCACACTTCCAGGGATGTATGATTTGGATTAAAATGTCCCTGCACCATGAGGAGACTGAACTATAGAGATGCAGAGGTGAAAGAGCGACTCCTCCTGTTTTCCCCATCATCTCCCAAATCCTTTCCACGTGCATATTTACAGGCTGACCTAGTCCTTTCCTAAACAGCTTTTTGCCAGGGCCTGGTCTGCAGCCTCAGTTTTTGCAGTATGAATTTGTTGCCTAAAAACACAACAGAAGTCCTGTCCTGTCCTCTAGATGCCACTGTTCCTCCAGCACAACCCTTGTGTATGTGCAGCTGAGCCAACAGTTCAGGACTTTGGTTTTTTCACTTGTGTTCAAGGCAGTGATATGGCTTAAGGCCTCTCAGAGTGCTAAAAAAAAGGGTTTATAGTAGATGTTACCCCCTCCTTCTGCTAGTTTCCCTTGGGTCCCCCGTGTCTGCCTGGTCCAGGCCACAGATGTGCAGCTCTCCTCAGTTTTTACCCTAATTTTTAGCCCCTGTCCTGCCTGTGTGTCAGCCCTTGTGCAATTCTGTTGGCGTCACACGCTCTCTCTCCTCCATGGCCAACTGGAAGAGAGAGCACCAGCAACTCTCAAAAGCAGAGAGAAACCCACCAGGCATCTATCTAGCAGTTTAAACCACTTCAAGCAAAGTGTGCTGAGGTCCTTTGGGCACGTACAACGGGATCCCAGCATGCTGCTCACACAGACTTTCCTGTCTGCTCGGTGTTCTGACTTTTCATCTGACAGTTCCATTAAAGAAAATGGATTTAAAACCATCTGCCAAAGCAGCTTTGGAACTGTCTGGACTAGAGAAATGCACCTGGGGATGTTTTATAGAGTCATCCAAAGGCAACTGCCTTCCTGCAAGGAGTCCTGCTGCAGGAACTGTACGTACCTGGCTGCCCAAAACCTTCCTCTCAGCCTTCAGATCTTCTCGCAGCAACTCGAGCTCAGATGCAAGCTGTTTTCTCCGTTCTCTCCGCTCTCCCAGCTGACTCCCCAACTTCTCTATTGTCTCCTGGCAGGTTTCCAGCATCTGGAATGAGCAAAAACAAGAGTTACCTCTACAGCATCGTTTATTCTAGCAAAAGAAGGTGTGTCTTCTAGAAAATAAGGGTAGGAAAAATAGTTCTCAGAAGTTGCCAGAAGGATTCCTGCACCTGATACCCAGGGCTGGCTGGGCATCTCTGAAGGCCTGGAGCCTCCACCAGACCTACAATACTTCGGGAAGATCTTTCTCCTACATGTAATAAACTCTGTCTGGCTTATACACCTGGCAGATCCAATTGTCTGGTGGCAAATCAATCAACAGCAAAGTCAGCCCCAAACCAACTGGGAACCAGCTCTGGAAACATACCTCCACTCACCTGGGTTCCACCCAACCCTAAACAAGAGTCAAGCACCTCTCCAGGTGCAAACCCTTCAGCCCCCGCTGAAGGCAGGACAATCTCATGAGAGAGCTGAGTTATCAGGGAGATAATATCATCTGCTTTCCTCCAAAGATGATGGGCCATGGGAGATACTCATTTAATCCCTTCCTAAACAAAACAATCCCTTTCCTAAGGGATACCTCTTACCTCTTGCATCTCCTGTGCTCCAGGCGACGCCAGCTCTTCCCCACTCATCTCCATTCTGCTCTTCTGCACTTCGAGTAACTCTGTCTCTAAACTTGTGATCTTAACACAGATGAACCACAAGTTACAACCAAACCAGGACTCACCACTAGTACTAAACACCCATCTACTACTAAATCGCTCCTTGTGCTGCTCTTACAGAGCAAGCCCCATGTTTGGAAGCGAGGAGCAGGAGGGGAGGTGGAGAGCTGCCAGCGTGGGCTCGCTCCAGCTCACGTCTTTCATCCCGCAGCTTCAAAGGGTGAAGGAGCCATCCAAGGCCATGGCAGAAAATAAAGAACCCTGCTCCACAAAAGGAGAGAAACCACCCAGATGTACGGTGGAAATTCAAGGCCTCCACAGCTTGTGGGCCACCTACGCGTTGGTCTCCTAACACGGAGGACCCCACAAAACCCTGATTTATTTTGTGAGCCATCTCCTTCCCCCATCGCAGCATCCACTCTCCTGCAGCTGATCTCTTCCAAACAGATGTTGGACCTGGTCCATCAGGGCTTATCCTGGTCCCTCCAGTGCCCAAAGGAGGTTATAACACCCCACCTTGCAAGGCTCTGAGGACTTTTGACTCGAATCAGCAAAACCCCAGCCTCTGAGCTTCTCCTGGCAGGAAAGAGTTTGTCTGGACAAGTTATGAGTCTGCATTTGCACCAGCCCCCCGCCCCTGCAGGAGTCTCCCCTCGTGGGGGAACTCCTGGGAGTCCTGCACTTTTAAAGAGCTTAAAGGAGCTGCGACCAGTCCAGCCTCTCCTCCCAGTTACAGTTCCCCCAGACCCTTTTGCAAAATCCCAGCCTTGGCACCTGCAGCCACCAGCCAGCGGGCACCCAGCAGCCTTTCCTCCCAGCAATTCTGCTCCAAAGAAAGTCTGGGCTGGTTTTCTTATTTCTAAACACCCCTTCCCCTCCCGAGCTGGGCGAGTGGGGACACTGGGAGGAGGTGAAGTTCAGGCACAGATGAAATCCAGCTTCATCTGTCACAGCATCCACCGCACCGAGGCGAGCAGCACCCGTAGCTCCACTCGGAGACGAGGGTTTTCCCTGTGCTTATTTGGATATGATTTTTCCTGCCTTTCCAAATGAGAAGAAAGAAAACCAAAGAGGTGCCAAGTCTCTGCCAGTCCCAGGCCATTTAAAGGGCACAGCCCAAGAGCTCTGGCCTTCACTGACAGGCTGCAGGCACAAGGTGGCTCTCTTGGAGTTCCCACCAAGGAGCAGCCTCTGCCGGAGAAAGATACTGGTTTTTTGGGACAGATGATGTTGCCCAACCTAGATGTCAAAACCAAAGGGGTGGGGGTGAAACACCCAGGCCTCCTACAGAAAAGTTAGAGGGGAATAAAGCCTCCTCTTGCATGATGAGATGATAGCTTGGGCTTCAACAAGACTTTGGAGTTCTGGAAGAGATCTCAAAGGCAAAATACACCTCCTCGGCCAACCTCTGGTCACGAAGGTGTTACCCAGCCATGCACTTCCATCCTTTTGCTTATTTTTCCTCCAAAGGCATTTAAGTTGCACACTCAAGTCCCACGCCAAGGGCAGAACAATGCTCACATTGTATCCCGCTGCCCCCGTTCTGAGTCAGTGGCCTAATCAGCCAATATTTTTTGTAGGCGTGCCAAAACAGAGCAGAATTCCGAGTCCCTCTCACACGGGGCAGCCTGGCAGACACCCAGCAGCGCCGCTTTTCCCCAGGCTCCAGGGCACCTGCCCTCATGCCATCCCTTCCCTTATCACCTCCACCAGCACCCAAAAGCCCCCTGGAAGTGAAGGGTGCAGTTCTCCATCAACACAGATGCTGGATCGAACCCAACCCTCCTTCCTCCTTCTCCACCCCAATAACCTGCCTCTCTCTCCTCTGCTTCCCACCCCGTGCACCTCTTTTCTGTCCCTTCTCCATCCCCAGTGGGTGCCCAGCTCATGCCAGGCGACGTGCCTTCCATCTCCCTGGCTACCTGGTTCTCCCCCCTGCAGCATCATTCCCAGGGATCTGTTTAACAACATGCTCAGCGAAGGAAAAGGTTTCTCCAAACCAAAAATGCCTCAGTGTTTGATTCGTGGAGGGTCATGTTTAATCCCCTGCGGTGAGAAAGTGGGAAACATCTCAGTGAAAAAAAAAAACATTTAAACAAAAGCACGATCCCAGAGGACAGACCTTCTGCCATTCCCACCACAGAGCCTGCCCTGGGCTCCTCTGCTTAGAACCACGATGTCTGCTGGAACCCTTCATTAAGATATTTGAACACGCCTTCAGCCTGGTCCAAATTATTTACAGACTTTTCCCTCTCAGCCAGATGCTACTGACAACTAGTTCATCTTCTCTTTCCTTTGAACAACTCCTCTTGGAGATGTCACGCATGGGATGTGCCTTCACACTTGCACCACTTCCTACATCATGTCTGAACACAACAGCAAGTGTATTCCATGTGGGCTGGGAGTTGGGGGGGTTCAGCCTGGAGAAGAGAAGGCTCCAGGGAGACATCAGAGCCCCTTCCAGTCCCCAAAGGGGCTCCAGGAAAGCTGGGGAGGGACTCTGGATCAGGGATGGGAGCCATAGGATGAGGGGAGACAGTTTTAAACTGGAAGAGGGGAGAATGAGAGTAGATCTTAGGAAGAAGTTCTTTGGTGTGAGGGTGGTGAGGCACTGGAACAGGTTGCCCAGGAAAGTTGTTGATGCCCCATCCCTGGAAGTGTTTAAGGCCAGGCTGGATGGGGCTTGGAGCCACCTGGTGTGGTGGGAGGTGTCCCTGCCCATGGCAGGGGTGAGGAACAGGATGATCTTGAAGGTCCCTTCCAACCCAAATCATTCTAAGTCCAAGCACTGCTCACTCCTGACTGAAGACTTTCCTTCTCACCTCAGAAATCTCACTACAGAGAGCATCTCAGAACTACAGCCAGAGGGAAGAAGGCAACTCTCCTGCAGGAGACAGGCCCTGAACTCCACCAGAACCACCGATGCCATCGAGGACAACCTCCAGGGGAAAGAAGAGCTTCCAAGTTACCAGAGGCCTGGAACAAATCGCTCCAGAGGAAAAAAGATGCAACTTGAATTTGAAACAAAAAGGATTTGCTTCAGCTGAGCCAAGAATTGGGAGGATGAGCAGCTCAGGTGTACAAAAGGGCTACATGGGAAAGGAAGGTGGTTGCTAATTAATGTTAGCTAATTAATTCTGCTTGCCCAGGCATCGAGGAGGGAGACAGGAACTGGAAATGAACACTGGGGGAATCTGTAACTCCAAGTAAGTGCCATTTACTCACTGCTGGATTTTTTCCCCATCTTTTCCCCTCTTTCCTGAAACTGGCAGATTTTACCACTTGTATTTCTTGTCAAACTAAACAAAGCAGCATGCAGGCTTAGGTCAAACATCATTTTATTTTACCAATCCATATGCAGCAAGAAAAGCAGCTAGAATTAAACAAAACCAACCCATATTTCCTCTATTCTTTACTTACTTTCTGGTGAAGTCCCTCCTCCTTCTCGCTCTCAAACTGCTCCTTCTCCTGCCTGGTGTGGATCTGCGTCTCTCCCAGAACAGATTCCAGCTCTTCATTGCACTCGACCAAGTCCTCATGCTCCTGCTCCAGCTTCTGCAGCTTGTGAAGGAGCTGTGGATTCCTGCCCTCAATGTTTTCCATCACCTCTCGGCACCTACACTCCAAAGACAGACATTACCAAGGGTAGAACCACACAGACGCCCACCCTGACCCCTAAACCACTGGTGAGGAAGAACCAATGTGGGTTTTTTTGCTCTGGAATATTTCTGTCCTGCTAATTTCAGGTCCAAAATTCCCTGTTCCTGCTCTTATTTAGGTGGTGATGCATGGAAATTAGCAGTGACGGGCTCTGCACAAGGAATAGTGAAGGTCTGGGAAGACAAACGGTCAGGCACAACGATGCTACCAGCAGAGAGGCAATGGGAAATTCAGCTTGCTTGAGGTGGAGAAACAGGTTGTGCATTTTAAAGGGATATAAAAAGAGATAAAAGGATGGGATCTGTTGCCTTTTCCTCCTTGAATCTGCCAGAAGAGGTGCAGCAGCAGCTTCCTGAGCAGGCCACAGGAGAACGAAGCTTCGACTTCCCATAAAAATCCCAGTTTACATATTTAAGTCTGCAAGCCAAGTTGTCTTGGTGCACCCCTGGACAGCAACCAAATCCGGAGGAATCTTCCCAGACACGAAACAATTTGGAAACTAACACTTTTGTCTGCCAAGAGCCACAAAATCCCAACTCTATTCTTTTAGAAAAGCAATAAAGAGGAGAAAGTGCCAGAAAACAGCCCGTATCCTTGATACCAAGGGATTGAAATCCGCTCGGGACTGCATCACCTCCAAACTCTTAAGATCTGGGAGCAGAGGAACTAAGCTGGCACCCAAGAGAATTCTAAAGAACCCAGTGCCCTCTGCAAGACAGAACAGCAGCAAGCAGAGCAAGGTATAACCATGAAAATACAATAGGTGAAGGATTTCTAGGTCGCTTACCTTTTATGAAGTGTTTCACCACTCTGATACCTGTTGTCTTGACCTGAGCCAGCTTTGCCTGAAGCGTGGTCTCCTTCAACCCTCCCTTCATCCTTTGTGCCCTGCGACTGAAGAGAAATCAAGAAGTTAGCACATAATTAAGACTGAAATCTTAGCACAACGTGGTTCCAAAGCTGCCTGGGTCTCTCATAAATAACCAAGACAACTAGAAAACATGAACTACATCTGCTGCTCTGCCTGCCCGAGACAATCCATCAGCCAAAACCTCCCCAAGATGTGTAAAACCAGGAAGGCAGTAGTGGGTATTAGCTTATGCCAACAGATATCCGTGTCCTCATCATGGCCAGCGTAAGTCCTACGTCACACCTGCACAGGACACCCTCACACGTACACAGAAAGGAGAACACAAGCATTTCCGCCCCACAAGCTGTGTGTTTTCATTCCTGGCATTCTGAAACGCAGAGTGGACCCAATTTGCTCCATCTGTTTTCTAGAATGGCAAACAAAAATCCCTTGGGAATACCTTCAGCGAGCACGCAGCCGCTTCTTCGGTCTCGGCCGGTGCAGGCAATGGAAGTCCTTGCTTCTCACTCTTCTGATACTCACAGATCTCCTCTTTGAGCTGTTCAACCTTCAAAAGGAAAGGTTTCTTTTTGCTGAACATTCATCTTGCTGCATTAGAGGATTAAGATTCCAGTCAAAATTGCTGGAGATAAACTGCAGGTTTATTAATATGAACTATTTGGCTCGAGGGACTGGTTGAGATCACGTGGCTGCTTCCAGGTGGCCTCAGACTAGAGAGTTACAGAGCAGCAGATGGGGGAATGCCCCACTGCAATAAAAGGGTAAGTGATTTTTTTTCATTTATTTCAATTCCCAGTCACACACGTGTTGTACATTCCCTTTTACTGGATGGGATTGAGGGCAGACAGGTCACAGCCACAGGAACCGGGTCCTGCAGGATTCATGCTCCAGCTGGTGGGGCACAGGGCAGGGACCGGGTCAGTGGCCCACAGCCCACCAAGCCAGAGCCCACTGGCCACTGTGCTCCTCACCCTGATGGCCACAGCTCCCAAGCAGAAAAAAAAGCCACTGTAGGGTGCAGAACTTCTGCATTGCATAATAACACACATTTTCAGCTTCTACAAATTAAAAAAATGTGGGTTTCTAACTTCTGTGCCAACAGTTAAACCTTGTTCCTAAGGAATAGAATCCTAGAATGGTTAGAGGTGGAAGGGACCTTAAAGATCATCCAGTTCCAACCCCCTTGCCCTGGGCAGGGACACCTCCCACCACACCAGGTTGCTCCAAGCCCCATCCAGCCTGGCCTTGAACCCCTCCAGGGATGGGGCAGCCACAGCTTCTCTGGGCAACCTGTTCCAGTGCCTCCCCACCCTCACAGTAAAGAAGTTCTTCTTAATATCCAATCTCAATCTCCCCTCTTCCAATTTAAAACCCTTCCCCCTTGTCCTGTCCCTCCACTTCCTGACAAAGTGTCCCTCTCCAGCTCTCCTGGAGCTCCCTTAAGATCCTGGAAGTCTGGAATAGAGGTAATTTGCTTTTAGTTTAATAACAGGGCTGGCTGGCAGCGATCTCAGTCTGGCTGCCCTTTCTTTCGGCACAGAGAAAACACCTTACATGTATCTCTATATTTTTTGCATGTATATATTCCTATTTTATATACATTAAAATATAGATGTACACACGTTTGTGTACAAAGTGACTGAAAAGGACAAGGTCCTCAAGAAAACAAAACATTATTTAAAATTTTTAAAATGTCAACCGAGGAATATGAACTAAATACTTTTTTTTTTCCAGACCCAATATCAGACTGTTCTGTAAACACGAGCTGTGCGGTCACAGATCTCGGATGCCACGCTAGAGAAGAACCAGCTCTGGGAAGACAGGCTATGGAAAAGAGAGGGGCAATGGAGACAGGGCAGGTTCAGGAGCAGAACTGGACATCAGGAGCCAGCCCGGGAGTGTCAGCCAGCCAGAGGCTCACAGGTGCTGTGGCAGAGCAGGCGATGGGTACTCACCAGATCCAGGAATGCTTTTCTTTCCAAGTCAAGCGTTTGGACCCGTGCTCGCAGTGCCAGAATTTCCTTGTCCACTCTGCTGTTGTGCTCCATGGCCTCCTCTAGCTCTGTCCTGTCTGGATGGAACAGAAAGAATTGGTCACCAGCACCGGGCTGGCCCTCAAGCGAGCTCAGAGGGTGGCTATGACATGACTAAGGTTTCCAAAACTGCATTGCTTTCGTGCCCTTGTGCCCAGGTGGACACGTGCAACAGCACAGAGGGAATTTGGGAACATATTCCCCTACTCAAACAGCAGAAGGTTCTGTTTCTGGAGATGCAGATTCAGCAGCAGTGCCCTGTTCGCAGCCCCCTCTCCAGAGTTAATATTCCAGGGACTCAGTTTGCCTCTAGATCATAGAAAATGCCTCACCTGGGATATCTGGGTATGGGTTTCACAGTTAGGATAAGGTCTGAAAAACCCACCCAACCCCGTTTCTTATTTTCATCATAAAATCCAGAATTTGCTGTGAGCAGAAACGCAATCCTAGTTCACAGAATCACAGAATGGTCAGAGTTGGAAGGGACCTTAAAGATCATCCAGTTCCAACCCCCCTGCCATGGGCAGGGACACCTCTCCCTAGAGCAGGTTGCTCCAAGCCCCATCCAGCCTGGCCTTGAACCCCTCCAGGGATGGGGCATCAACAACTTCCCTGGGCAACCTGTTCCAGTGCCTCACCACCCTCACAGCAAAGAAATTCTTCCTAATATCTCATCTAAATCTCCCCTCTTCCAATCTCAAACCATTACCCCTCGTCCTGTCACTAGACTTCCTGACCAAGAGTCCCTCTCCAGCTCTCCTGGAGCTCCCTTCAGATCCTGGAAGGCTGCTCCAAGGTCTCCCTGGAGCCTTCTCTTCTCCAGGCTGAACAGCCCCAGCTCTCTCAGCCTGTCCTCGTAGCAGAGCTGCTCCAGCCCTCCCAGCACCTTGGTGGCCTCCGCTATACTGTTCATGTACCAGTGTGGCACTAAAATAATTAACAATTATGAAATGGCCAGTACAGTAAAAAAATGTTGTATCTAGGCTTTGAAGTCTAAACCTATAAACATACAGAGCCAGCATGCCAACTATTTCAAATGCAAGAAGTAGGAAAAGGTGTCTGCACCAGGAGCACGCTGTCAGAAACATGTCTGAATATGCACTGCCATCCTAAATCTAAGTCAAACTACTGAGAAGGCAGTTTTCCTTAAAGAAAAAATGAACAAAGATTTTTCCCTTTTCAGCTTAATGCTGGGCACGGGGAATTTCAGCTTACATCTGATTTGTCTTCAGGCAAAAATAAGAAGATAGCTTCTCTCTTGGTCCCAATCTGGCAAAAAAAAACCCTCCACAACCCCAAACTCCTGTTTCAAACAAGGATTTTGAGACCAGTTTATAATTTCAAATAAAAGGCCAGGAACATCTTCTACCAAAGCACTTATTTTGTTGAAAACCTCAAACCAGGACACTCATTTACCCCTAAAGAAAGCCTCAATAAAATTCTGGATCTTCTCTTCTCGCAGATAGCATGACTTACCCCTCTCTCTCTGTTCACTCCCTGCTTCTTCCCGGCTCTCAGGTACTCGTGGGGCCGACCAGGAGGCTGATCCTACAAGGACAAAAACGAGCCAGTTTTGTGGCAGTCTCCTTCTGAACACGAAACCCTGCAACGTCTCTAATGCAGCTGAAGGAAAACCAAAGGAAAAAAACCCAAAACATTAAAGCAGCAGCCAGCAAGGCACAGAATTTCAAGTCTCTAATCACCACCAAAGTCCCAGTTACAGGATTCCAAACTGGCCAGGAGCAACCTTGTGTTTTCTCTTTGATGCCAACGAGCAGCTGCAAGTTATCCCTGGATCCAATCACACCGTGGAAGTGGAGTTTTAGTAAGGATCAGAGATTTCATTTTAGGTTCTTATTAGAAAATCAATCCATCTATACAGCAGAGGGCTCTGATGCAGACACACATCATCAGGGACGACACCAAGATGTCATAAGGCTAATTTTACGCCCTAAGACTCACAGCATAATTAACCACACAGACACAACAAGTGTTACAAACCCTTACTCACAGTTTGGAAAGGTTTATATTCATTTGATACTTAAGAAGCCCAAAACCCATGGATTTCCCCGGCAGGCTGCAATGCCCTGCGCAGTTTTCCCCAGGGAGCAGCAGCACTGACCAGAGGCTGCAGCACTTCACCCCTTCCCTCCCCGGGGATGCACGTGATCAATCGATACGCACAGCAGAGCGCTGGTTTCCCTGCCTTTGATTAAAAAAAGGCTCCGAACGATGGATTTTGGGGGCTGGCTGGAAGGTTTGGCTTGGTCTGAGCTCTGTGCAGCATCAAGGACTTTGGGATTCACACATAAACCAGGCTCAGGTGGCACCAAGGGCAGGAATGTGTTATCTCATCCCAGTTTGCTGTTCTCCACTGAAATTCTGCGTCACAGATTTTAGGACAACGTAAGTAATCCAGGGAAAAAGCATCCAGAAGCCAGTGTTGTGCTTGGGGAAGCTCCTGCAGGAGGTTGCAGTGAAGCACCTGGGTTTAGGGGACCCCTCCCAGTAGTAGCTCGATCAAGTAGCTTGGTTTCCCTCCAAAAAACTGTGTACTTTTACAGTTAGCATTTAAAAAAAATATATAAAATTAACACTTCAGGGCTTGCCCACAACAGTTATTTCAATAACAACTCCAGGGAGACTTGATAGCAGCCTTCCAGGATCTGAAGGGAGCTCCAGGAGAGAGACTCTTGGTCAGCGAGTGGAGAGAGAGGACAAGGGAGAACAGTTTGAAAGAAGAGGGGAGATTGAGATTAGATCTTAGGAAGAACTTCTTTGGTGTGAGGGTGGTGAGGCACTGGAACAGGTTGCCCAGAGAAGCTGTGGCTGCCCCATCCCTGGAGGGGTTCAAGGCCAGGCTGGATGGGGCTTGGAGCAACCTGGTGTGGTAGGAGGTGTCCCTGCCCAGGGCAGGGGGTGGCACTGGATGATGTTTAAGGTCCCTTCCCACCCAAACCACCCTATGATTCTGTGATCTGACACTGATTTTTCCACATTACACACAGAAAGGAGCCTGACTCCAGCTCCCCTGGGTGAGAAGTCCGAGGCTGACACTAACGAGGAGTGGGCTAAGTCATTAGGACTGGCCATAGGAGAAGCACTTGCCTATTTTGCACCGCTCCAGTTCCTCCGCCAGCCTCTGGATCTCTTCCTGGGCCACCAGCAGCCTCTGTGTGGCCTCACCCAGATCTTGTTCAACTCGTGCACGTGATGCTTGTTCCCTCTCCAGCTCTCCCCTGTAGAACTGAAACACAAAGGCTAATGCTCCAGCAGAAATGAGATAACCCTCCCAGAGATGTGACCAAAGGAAGTCCCCCTCTGCTCTACTGACCTGCCCCAAGGGTGGAAAAAACCAGAACGCAGGTGAGCTCAGGGAAGCCACTGCAGAGGCAGAAGACAAACACACATCCCCTTTGCCATATTCACACACCAAAAAGCAGGTGCTGACCAGCACGTTGTGGCTGTTCCCCTACACAAGGCTCTAGTTTTCCCTCCCTGAGACAATTCCATTAATCAAGATAAGTTTTCAAATGCATAATATCAGTGCTTTCCAAGCGGAGGGCTCCATTACACCCCGTGAGAGTCTGCTCCAAGGACAAGTCAATTCTGCAAGTACACGGTCCTGTGGCTGTAGTCAGAGGTAGCCCAAAGCCACCCTGGCCCCACCAACCTTCTCTGCCCATCTGCAGAACCTGGGGTGCAAGAGAAGGCTAAAAGACCTACTTCTCCTCACCTTGATTTTGACCCATTCATCTCCACTGACATTTTTCTGACACATCATTACAGGCAGGTGAGTGCTTACAAGCCAGCCCCAACCCTCAAGGGCCAGTTCTGGGTCCAGTCCTTCTCCTCATCGTCATCCCTTCATCTATGACCTGGATGAAGAGATGGAATGCCCCCTCAGCACATTTGCTGCTGGCTCAAAGCTCGGAGGCATGGCTGACGCACCAGAGACTGAGCAAACATCCAGAGAGACCTGCACAGGCTGGAGAGCTGGGCAGAGAAGAACCTGATGAAGTTCAACCAGGGCAAGTGTAGGTGCTGCACCTGGGGAGGAATCACCCCCTGCCCCAAGACAGGTTGGAGGTGACCTGCGGGAGAGCAGCTCTGAGGAAAAGCCCTGGGAGTCCTGGGGGACACCGGGATGCCCAGGAGCCAGCAATGGGCCCTGGTGGCCAAGAAGGCCAATGGCATCCTGGAGTGCATCAGGAAGAGCGGGACCAGAAGGTGGAAGGAGGTCATCCTGTCCCTCTGCTCTGCCCTTGGGAGGTCCCATGTGGAGCACTGGGACCAGTTCGGGGCTCCCCAGCTCAAGAAAAATAGGGAACTGCTGGAGAGGGGACAGCAGAGGACCACAAAGATGACGAGGGGCCTGGAGCATCTCTCCTACAAGGAATGGCTGAGGGCCTGGGTCTTTTTAGTCTGGAGAAGACTCAATGCCTATAAATACCTAAAAGGTGGGCGTCAGGAGGACGAGGCCAGTCTTCTTCCAGTGGTGCCCAACAAAAGGACAAGAGAAAATGGGCACAAACTGGAACATGGGACATTCAATCTAAAATGAGGAACTTCTTGACTTTGAGGGTGGCAGAGCCCTGGCAGAGGCTGCCCAGAGAGGTGAGGAAGTCTCTGTCTCTGGGGACATTCCAACCCCTCCTGGTCATGTTCCTGTGGGACCTGCTGTGGGTGACCCTGCTCTGGCAGGGGGTTGGACTAGATGATCTCCAGAGGTTCTTTCCAATCCCATACCATTCTGTCATTCTGTGATTCTGTGACCCAAAGCCAGCAAGACATTAACCCTGGCTCTCAGGTGATTAACTCAGGTGTAGCACCAGGTTGATGTTCACAGCCTGAAGTTCAGAGCTCACTCACATCTCATCAGCTAAAAACAATGAAAAATACTCCACAGTGTGCTCAAGAGCACACCCACTGCCTGAAATCTCAACGATATGCCATGTCACCAGCAAGAAAACATGTGAGTGAGTTACCTTATTCATTGTCTCTCCAGGAAGCTGCACGGATTCACGTTGGAGTTCCTCTTCTAACATCGGGTGAATGTGATCAAACTCATCCTGGCACAGAAAGAAGATTTTAATAAATGAAGACCACCAGAACGCAACACCAAGATGCCACATATTCTTACACACCGTGTGTAGGATTTTCAGTTTCAACCTATCTTGATCAGAAGGGGGCCTGCAATCATACCTTGTATTTGATAAGAAATTTTCAACCAGAGTTGTCCCAAATCCTTGTGAAAATCCCTCAGTGGTCTCAGCTACTACTGGGAACTCTGCAGGTTCACTACCTTTTTTTGTTTGTTTGTTTTAAACCTGTGATCTCTGCTCATCTTCCCCTTAGAGCCCCTGGGCTCAGCTTTGCCCAGAGAAATGGATTGGTGCTGCGTGCGCTCAACTTGCTTTATCACCTCGAGTGCTGTGTCCAGTTCTGGGCCCCTCACTACAAGAAGGACATTGAGGGGCTGGAGCATGGCCAGAGGAGAGCCACCAAGCNCATGATTGTAACGGATCCCACTGCAGTGTAGATGTGGCACTTCAGGACTAAATGACCTTTGGAGGACCCTTCCAGCCTGGATGGTTCTGTGCTCCAGCGGCCAAGAGTGGGTTGTGGCTTTGTCTATGGTTGGACTTGGTGATCTCAGATCCTTTCCAACCACGTCGATTCTGTGATCAGAGTAACGCTGGGTCACTTCCCCAGGTCCCCCTCTCTCAAACTGCTTATGGAGTTACCAGAATCCTGCTCCCCCACAGCCTGCACACAGGAACCAGCACTGAGGACCTTCTAACACTTCAGGAAGCTGGCTGTCATTCCTGTTTCACACCTTGGCTCTGGCAAGGTGATTGTGCTTGTGCACGCAGAGCTCAGAAAGCATTTCCCCACATAGATACCAGAGGTGACTACACAAAGATGCACGTTTGTACCCTTATTTTTTTGCACTAGGGAGGATGCAACAAAAAACAAAACCCATCACTTCTGCTTGAGCAGTCCAGCTAAAAGCTGCATTCATTTCTGTAACGGCCAGGAACCTATCTGGACCTTTGGTCTAGGAGTGAAACAAGAACGTAACAGGTCATTTGAGAATAAGAAAGGCTACACGTTCCAGTAAACAGAGTAACAAGAGCAATTAACCTATTAACCTGTAACACTGCTGTGGCTCTAATGATTCTGTAAAACAAGTGTGATGCTACCCCAAACAATGGGGCGCTTAAGAAAGTTTCTAGTTCACAGGCACAGACAGCAATGACATCATCTGGGGAGAATAAACAGTCTCTTTTCCTGGAAAACAGACCTCCAGTAAGTTATGTCTTCCACCTCCAGTAAGTTATGTCTTGCACCTGGTTTTAAAAACCACAGAAAGGTGCCCAGGATAAGAACTGCAACAACCTTGTGTTTGATTAGCAACGAGGAGCATTCAACTTACAAAGTGTTTTAATCATGTAAGAATGCATTTTCCTTTAATAAGTCTCATTCTTCTGAAGAGCTGCATGTAAAATGGGTAAAAAACCCAGGTATTTACAGCCCTGTCAACCAGGTAGGGGACTCCAGCACCACCTACCAGGAGGAGATCAAGTGATCTCCACGTTATTCTTCACACACAGACAACCCTACATTATCTCCACGTAAAGGATGTTGTCTCACTCAGCGAGATGGGGGAGCAAATCAAGTGTAAAAACCAACAAAGAAATCAGCTTCAGCATTAAGAATCCACAGTGTCCTCGTAGTTCAGAGAAATATTTTTACTTCTAAAAAAATATCTCAAATCCAATCTTTTCCCCAGCCTGAGCAGCAGGAGGTACCTGAGGCGGTGCCGCACACAGCCCGTCTGTGCAGCTGGGTGAGCTCAGCTTCTGCTCTGCCATCTCCAGTTTCTCCAGCAGCGTTGTTCTTTCTACCAGTAAATAAGCAATCTGTTCGCTGGCATTACTGTGAGCTATTTCGGACAAGCCTTCCTGCTCCAGCATCTCCTCCACCTCCTTCAGCTGGGCTTCTGCAAGAGAAGGCCTTCTGTGAACAGAGGAACAAACGAAGCTACATTCCTTCTGGATCCAAGTCCTGGCTCCTCCAAACACTCCCCACCACAACAGCCCTGGAGCCCACCAACAGCTCACCAAACATTTTAGTCTCTTCTCCTGCTTCCCACCTCCCCTCCTGCCTCCTGGCCCCTGTTCTTATCTCAACCCCATTCCTCCTGTCCCAAAGTTTCTGTCCCCCAAAGCAGAGGGGAGATTGAGATGAGATCTTAGGAAGAACTTCTTTGGTGTGAGGGTGGTGAGGCACTGGAAGAGGTTGCCCAGAGAAGCTGTGGCTGCCCCATTCCTGGAGGGGTTCAAGGCCAGGCTGGATGGGGCTTGGAGCAACCTGGTGTGGTGGGAGGTGTCCCTGCCCAGGGCAGGGGGTGGAACTCGATGATGTTTAAGGTCCCTTCCAACCCAAACCATTCTATGATTCTACAAATTAAAGGAGCAAAAAGTCCTTTTAGAATTAAAACTGTCCATTCTTCACCGTTTATCCCAAAACTATAGGTAGGAAAGCTCCATACTGGGAAAAGCCTCAAGATTCAGTGGTCTCCAAGGCAAAGAGATGACAACAACATTGGCACCGTTGTGTTTGTGCAACAGTCGTTAAAAAGAGCCCCTCATTTGCATGGTTGAAATTAATCTGCCAGGAGAACAGGAGGAACCTTTGGTCTCCTGCGTGGTCAGGCCAGCAACGTCTGTGCTGGATACAACAGGTTGTTAAGCTACGGAAGGGGTTTTCAAATCCTCCCTATTTAATTCACATTAAAAAGAAAACCAACAAACCCTGCTCTTGATTTCTAAGCCCAGACTAGACTGCAAAGGTTTCCAAGTGCTGCAGGACGGGAATCAAGGCGGGTTGGGGGTTCTATAGGAGGAAGGAAGGATATTCACACTCTTTCACTGCTTAGGGAGCTGGAGTTAGACACCTGAAGTTAAGCAGAGCAAATATTCCTCCTGTTCTTACCCAGGACACATGCACAGCTCGGGGTAAGTCTGTTCCTGCAATCCATAGCCTGGATTCAATAGAGGACCCAGTGCAATCGCATCCTAAGGCTCAAATCAATGGCATCTTTCCACTCCATGTTTCGGGGCCAGCTCTGGCCACCCCTATGGATGGAAAACACCCTGCGGTTTCCCATCCACCTTCCCCTCTGGTTACACATTACAGCTTGTTCGATGACGAGGTCAAATGTGGCCGAGTGACAGCACTCCTGCCTAGAGCAGAGCAAAATTCTGTGTTTTGCCATTTAAAAATAGCTGCCCGCTTGCTCCACAGGCATCACAAAGAGTCCTCAGCTCGTACTCAATTGAACCCACCCTTTGTTCCAACCTGCCTTGCAATTTCCTCCCATGGTTTTGCCCAATCCCATGTAAATCAAGCTGAAAGTTGCTCCGCTGTATGGCCAGAAATGGGACAAACATCTCCCTTTACAACCAATGCTCTGATCTCCTAGAGTTGGAAGGGACCTTCAAGATCATCCAGTTCCACCCCCCCTGCCCTGGGCAGGGACACTTCCCACCAGCCCAGGTTGCTCCAAGCCCCATCCAGCCTGGCCGTGAACCCCTCCAGGGATGAGGCATCAACAACTTCTCTGGGCAACCTCTTCCAGTGCCTCACCACCCTCACACCAAACAAGTTCTTCCTGAGATCCCATCTCAATCTCCCCTCTTCCAATTTAAAACCCTTCCCCCTTGTCCTATCCCTCCACTCCCTGACCAAGAGTCCCTCTCCAGCTCTCATGGAGCTCCCTTCAGATCCTGGAAGGCTGCTCCAAGGTCTCCCCGCAGCCTTCTCTTCTCCAGGCTGAACAGCCCCAGCTCTCCCAGCCTGTCCTCACAGCAGAGCTGCTCCAGCCCTCTGAGCATCTTTTTTTGTTTCTCTTTTTAAACAGATCAAAGCAAATCCTCACCAGTGTTTTACTGCAGTTACATTTGTTTTTCAGAAAGGCTTTTGGTAATGCAGTGTGTGAGCTATTGATCTGCCTTGTGAAAACACCGATGCACATTCAACAAGAACCATTGGAAATGGGTGACGATCTGCCTCGAGGAAAGGGAAAATGTCACTCTGAGCAGATGTACCACGTGAGGAAATGCTCAAATCAATAACCTGACACAAACCCAGCAGTGGCTGATCTCTGAGGTAACCCTTCGAGCCCGTTCCAGGCAAGGAGAAGGACTTGGGAGAGCTCCTGGATGAGAAGCTCCACAGGAGCCGGCAGTGTGCGCTGGCAGCCCAGAAACCAACCCCATCCTGGGCTGCAGCAAAAGCNCCCAACTGTCACCACATCAAGGTGAGGATGGATCCTGGCCACCCACACCTCACCATTCAGGTCAGGCCCCTCCTTTATACTGGGCTTGAACCAGCTTCTGTCCTCAACCGCCCTTTCCCATCCGAACTTGTCACCATTTCCCAAAAGCTCCTGATCACCACACTCTCTTCTTGCCTTGCTCACATTTTGTTCACCAATCCCAGCAGGATGGGGTCTGCCTTTCCACAAGACTCTTCTCCAGCCTCATCTGCAGTATCCTCTTGTCCCTAATAAAGACAACCAGCTCCCCACAAAAATAAGCAGGGCACAAAGACACAGAAGACAACCAACTTCTAGTTCATAGAATCACAGAACGGTTTGGCTTGGAAGGGACCTTAAAGCCCACTCAGTCCCCCCCCATGCCCTGGGCAGGGACACCTCCCACCACACCAGGTGGCTCCAAGCCCCATCCAGCCTGGCCTTGAACCCCTCCAGGGATGGGGCAGCTACAGCTTCTCTGGCCAGCCTCTTCCAGTGCCTCACCACCCTCACACCAAACAAGTTCTTCCCCACATTTCACCACAATCTCCCCCCTTTCAGGTTAAAACCCTTCCCTCTCGTCTTATGGCTCCCCTCCCTGATCCAGAGTCCCTCCCCAGCTTTCCTGGAGCCCCTTTATGGACTAGAAGGGGCTCCAAGGTCTCCCTGGAGCCTCCTCTTCTCCAGGCTGAACACCCCCAACTCTCCCAGCTCAAACCCCCCAGCCTGCCTTACACCCACAGGGCTCTGAGACATCTTTGGGTGAATTCACACAAACTCTGCTGAAAAGCAGAGCCCCAGGGAACAGCTGCAGCGATGCAGCACCAAACCCTGCAGCAGAGGTTACACAGAGCCCCGGAACAGGCAAAGGCCTGGAAGAAGCCACTGAGAAAGTGCAGCAGCAGCAGAGATGGGCAGTGCTTTTTCTAGTGAAGAGGCTGATGTGTGAAGCACAAAGCTGGTCCTTCAAGAAACAAGCATTCCCAATGACATCAGGGTTGGCATCTCACACTACAGAGGACAGCCTGATGGAAGGCAGGGCTTCATCCCACTGCCCCACATCACTAAATCACCAATGCAGCCCGCAGGACAGCAGCTAATGCCATCAGTAAGGCAATAAAAAGTCTCAAAAACCAAAGTCTGAGAGTGATATCCCAAAGAAAACTCCTCCAGGAAGCTGCACTGAAACACAGTCTGGCACCAAAGCACTGCACAACCGCACAAAACCCCCTCGGGGCCAGCTCGCTCGCAATTAGCAACCCAACAGGGGAACAGACACAGTTCTGGTTCCACTGGAGTGTTAATCATTGCTCGACAGCCACTCAAACCCCTAAAAAAAAAGGGAAAAGTCCAAAGGAGCAGGGGCACCACCAGGAAATCAATGCAAAACCAGCTTTTGGCACATTTTTGTCATTTGCCTGCCACCTCGTGGGGAAGATGAGAGAAGAACCAGGAGTAAACTTTTCTGGCACAGCGACACTGGAGAAGGCTCATGAGTCATTTAAACCTTTGCACACCAGCATTTTCAGCAGCAAATGATGGCTTTACGTGCCCAAAGGAACCAGATTTTCAAGGCAGCACTTAAGCACACCCATCTTTGAAAAGTCTGCTCCCATCAGCAGCGCTCGCTGAAAGCCACAGGCTGGCCAAAACTCAGCAGAGACTCAAAACTGCACTTAATTCCCCCAAACTCCTAGATTTGCTGCCCCAAACAAAGCCTGTGTAGCAAAGGAACTGCACCCCGAATTTCACCACAGGCTGAGGATAACAAGTACCACAAAAGCAGAAGTTAAGGTGTGCTGCTATTAGCAGGACCCAAAGCACAACAGGCCATGAAGACTGAAGAAAATCCAGAACTAAAGCCACCAAAAACATATCTGCCTTCGGTAGAAGTGATTCCAGGGTTTGAAAAGAAAGTGAATTGTGTGAAGTAACTTGTTTAAACAAAATGACTACACTAAAATAAGCACATGGAACGAGTTTTGTATCACCACCGCAAAGACATCAGCATCCTTCAAAACTCCTTGTAAAAAGCATGGACCAAAGCTCACAGCAAATTCACTGGCTTGAGTGGGAATACAGTTAGACAGTCAGTGACCTGAGGAGTCACTGCCAACTAATTTCAACCTGGGAAACAAACAGCAACATCAACTGTGCTCCTCAAACCACCTCTGGAAGATGCTCAGTACAATAATGGAGCCACACAGAGCGAGAAACTGCCCAATTCACTGAATAAAGGCAGTAAAACCAAGCAAGAACCTCTAAGCCAATGACAAATCAGTTCAACCAAGCCAAGGGCAGGGTCCTGCACCTGGGACGTGGCAACCCCAGGCACAAATCCAGGTTGGGTGGAGAATGGCTGGAGAGCAGCCCTGAGGAGAAGGACTTGGGAGTGCTCCTGGATGAGAAGCTCCTCAGGAGCCGGCAGTGCGCGCTGGCAGCCCAGAAACCAACCCCAGCCTGGGCTGCAGCAAAAGCAGCGTGGCCAGCAGGGCCAGGGAGGGGATTCTCCCCCTCTGCTCTGTGCTCCTGAGACCCCACCTGGAGTCCTGTGTCCAGCTCTGGAGTCCTCAGCACAGAAAGGACATGGACCTGCTGGAACGGGGCCAGCAGAGGCCAAGATGCTGGGAGGGCTGGAGCAGCTCTGCTGTGAGGACAGGCTGAGAGAGCTGGGGCTGTTCAGCCTGGAGAAGAGGAGGCTGCGGGGAGACCTTGGAGCAGCCTTTCAGGATCTGAAGGGAGCTCCAGGACAGCTGGGGAGGGACTCTTGGTCAGGGAGTGGAGGGACAGGACAAGGGGGAAAGGTTTGAAATTGGAAAAGGGGAGATTGAGATGGGATCTCAGGAAGAACTTGCTTGGTGTGAGGGTGGTGAGGCACTGGAAGAGGCTGCCCAGAGAAGCTGTGGCTGCCCCATCCCTGGAGGGGTTCAAAGCCAGGCTGGATGGGGCTTGGAGCACCCTGGTGTGATGGGAGGTGTCCCCGCCCAGGGCAGGGGGGTTGGAACTGGATGATCTTGAAGGTCCCTTCCAACTCCAACCATTCTATGATTAATGCTTCTGCCAACCTCCCAAGAGGAGCTACACACACTGCTCTAGCAGAACTGTCTGAAAAACGCTGCTCTGCTCTCAACGCAGCTTTAATCTGGCTTTGCTGGAAGACCCCTACACCACTGCCTGCCATCGCCTGTCCTCAGGCCACGTTTTGGAGGGGAAGGATTACCCTGCTGCAGCTGCAGCCGCTGCAGCTCAAGCTTGAGCTGCTCGTTTTCTGCTTCATATTCGGTGGTGAGAGCATCCCGTTCCTCTGTCAGGCTGCGGATGTGGCCCACGTAGCTTTCCACCTGGAAACAGAGAAAAGAAGGCTATACCTGAACGTGTTTACTACCACGTGGACAGCGAGGTGTTGGTGCAAATCCCTCTCCATCCCCCCATACTGAGGATAACCCCAAACGTTTGCAGGACATCGCTTTCTCTGCGCCTTTTGTGACATCCAAGGATGTTAAAAACTTGACTGAAAGGTCTGGAAGGTGAGAGGGGATGGAGGTGCTGGGGTGTAGGTGACTCCTGACCCCATCCTGGTGGGAGAAGCTGGGCTCAATGGGTGCTTTTTGGCCTCCCAACATCAACAACTAGGCCACAGGCCCAGGAGGGCAAGAGGGAAGGAGGTTTGGGCTGGGAGCACCCGTGAAGCTGCTGTTTCTGCAAAAAGAGGGGAAAACGGGTATGTTTGGGCCTGGCTGAGCTAAAAAAAAAAACGGAGGGATAACTCCCCGCCCTTACATCTCTCATCTCCTCGGCCCTCCGCCGCTCCAGCTCTCCCAACCGGGCCTCGGCTTGCCTCAGCAGCCTCCAGGCCAGGCCCAGCTGCTCCTCGGCCGGGGCGGCGGGGTCAGCGCCTTCCTCCCCCAGCCAGCGGCGGACGGTCTCCTCCGGTACCGGGGCCTGCGGGGGAACCCAGAGGAAACCGTGAGCAAGTGGCGAGGGCAGGGGAATCCGCTGGTGTCCCCCCCCAAACCCATCCCGCCACCGGTACCGAGCACCCACCGGGGCGG
>VXBW01000242.1:54966-68113 GCA_013400375.1 Thinocorus orbignyianus
CGCTGGGGCCACACTGTCCCCTCACACCTGGGCCCTGCCATCACTGAGGCCACCTCATCTCCTCACACCTGAACCCCAGGGCCACCTTGTCCCCTCACACCTGAACCCCAGGGCCACCTTGTCCCCTCACATCTGAGCCCCGGGGCCACTTTGTCCCCTCACAGATGGGTTCTACTGTCACTGGGGTCACCTTGTCTCCTCATAGCTGGGCCCTGCCATCACTGAGGTCACCTTGTCCCCTCACCGCTGGGCCCCGGGGCCACCTTGCCCTCTCGCACCGGAGCCCCAGGGTCACCTTGTCCCCGAGGGACACCCCGCCGGTGCCGCCCCATCCCCTCTCCCTACCCAAGGGCGCCAGGGCACGGGCGGCGGCCTTCAGCAGCGCCAGATACTCGGCCAGCCCGGTGAACTCGATGGCCAGCAGCGCCCCATCCTCGGTAGCCCGTCGGTAGTCGCGGAGGGCGGGCAGGAGGGCGGGGAGAGCGGCGGGGTCGGCCACCACGCCGGGGGGAGGCCCAGGGGTGAGGCGGAGGGCATCGAGGAGGGCGGGCCCGGGCGGCGGGAGGACCCTGGCCCAGGGGAAGGCGGAGCGGGCCCGGTGCAGGAAGCAGACGGCGTAGCCGGCGGCCACCAGGCGTTCGGCGGAGGCGGCGCCGCNGCTGCGGGGGCTGCCGCCTCACCTACTACTGGTGAGAGCCCCGCCGGAGGCACCCGCACCGCAGGCGGGGAGGCCCGGGATGCAGCCTTGGGAGGCGGGGCGCGGGGAGAAGGCCTGGGAAGGCGCACAGGAGGCGGGTTCGGGAGTGCAGGGATAAGGCAAGAAGCAGGGATTAGCCCAGGGACAAGGCCCAGGGTACAGGGAGAAGGCCCAGGAGGCAGGAACAGGCCCACGATAAGGCTCAAGGCCCAGGGAGAAGGGTCACTAGGAGGCCCAGGAGGCAGGAACAGGCCCAGGGCACTGGGAGAAGGCCCAGGAGGCAGAAACAAGCCCAGGATAAGGCTCAAGGCCCAGGGAGAAGGGTCACTATGAGCCCAGGATAAGGCTCAAGACCCAGGGAGAAGGGTCACTACGAGGCCCAGGAGGCAGGAACAGGCCTAGACCACAGGAACAGGCCCAAGGCAAGGGCTGAGTGACAGGAACAAAGCCTGGGATGCATTCTGGGACACAGGGACAGGGCAAGAGGCAGGGACTAGCCCTGGGATGAGGCTCAGGATACAGGCACAAGCCTTAGGAGCAGGCTTAGGACACAAGGATGAAGCTTAGGATGAAGCCCAAGCAGCAGGGACAAGACCTGGAACAAAGCTCTGCAGGCAGGGTAGTGGGAGCTGGAGCGTTCCTCCTCCCTTCCAATGGTGCCCGCATCAAATAGAGAGCTCATGCAATGAGCTTTTTGGATGTTTACACAAATATCTCCACTCAGGTGGTGTCCTCAGTGAAGTCACACATTATTTCATGGGTTTCACAACGACTTGGTGTTTGTTTGGCTTTAGGTTTGGGGGTTTTTTTTGTGTGCTGCAGAGTTGAAAGGCGGGCAGTTGCTCAAACCAAACTGGCTGGAGTTTAGCAAATGATTCAAATGAGGTTTTAATATGCAGGATCACGGTGACTTGGCAGGACAGCGCCGTGTTCCTGCTTGGGAATATCAAGTACTGGGTACTCGGTGAGCAGACGAGGGGATGGTAGCTCCTGTGGGTAGTACTTGCAGTGAAAGGCCAGAAGACACAACAGGCAATAACCTTTCCTTGGATCCTTTCCAAGCAAACAAAAAACGTTGTTCTTCCCTTATTTTGCTAGCGATGTAGGTCACCAAAAAGCTGACTGGGTTAGTATCCACGAGCAAATATGCCAGCTGCTGATTCCAATCCGTACGCCCCTGCCTTTTCTCCTTTCTGAAAAAGAAAGAAAACACGGTGTGGAACAGCTGGTGAAGAGGCAGGTACGTACAAGAAAAATGAATACTGCTTCAAAGTGCTGGCAGTGAAATCCAATGAGGTCCCTTCTTCCTGTGCTTTGATGTGTTGGGAGGGCACCTGGTTGGTTGATTGGTGCTTAGTTACAGAGCTCTGGTATTTTTCTCAAAAACTCTGTAATAAGAGGAGTGGGATCATCCTCCCTCCCATCCTTCGAGCCTCTTGCCTCTTCCACAGTCCTTACCTGAAGCCGCCAGCATCCTCAGGCAGCGGCAATCCTGGGTGTCCCACCTTGGGGGGTAATTAGTCCATCTCCCCAATTAGTCCAGGATCCAGCTGAGTTTTGCTTTTTACAGGCTGCCTTCATCCTTGGCTGATGAGAGGGATTCCCCTTTCTCAAACCTGGGGCGAGGGAGGAAGGGGGGGCAAAGAAATAAAGTCCCCTGCCTTTGTTTACCTGGCCAACTGTAAACGCCCTTTCCCACTAAGTAGGGTCTTTTATCTCTGTGGTTTGGCCTCCTGGGCCGTGCAGATGTGCAGCTCCTTTCCAGCCCCAGTGGTTTTCAACTCTTTTTACTTTTTTGTTTTGTTTTGTTTTTTATTGGTTTGGTTTGTTTACAGGATGGTGGGATCTGCTCTTCCACAGTGTTGATAAAATAAAATCATAGAATCATAGAATGGTCAGAGTTGGAAGGGACCTTAAAGATCATCCAGTTCCAACCCCCCTGCCATGGGCAGGGACACCTCTCCCTAGAGCAGGTTGCTCCAAGCCCCATCCAGCCTGGCCTTAAACGCTTCCAGGGATGGGGCATCAACAACTTCCCTGGGCAACCTCTTCCAGGGTCTCACCACCCTCACAGCAAAGAACTTCCTAATATCTCATCTAAATCTCCCCTCTTCCAATTTAAAACCATTCCCCCTCGTCCTGTCACTAGACTTCCTGACCAAGAGTCCCTCCCCAGCTCTCCTGGAGCTCCCTTCAGATCCTGGAAGGCTGCTCTCAGGTCTCCCCGCAGCCTTCTCTTCTCCAGGCTGAACAGCCCCAGCTCTCTCAGCCTGTCCTCCCAGCAGAGCTGCTCCAGCCCTCCCAGCATCTTGGTGGCCCTGCACTGGACCTATTCCAACAGTTTGATGTCCTTTCTATGTTGAGGACTCCAGAGCTGGACACAGGACTCCAGGTGGGGTCTCACAAGCGCAGAGCAGAGGGGGAGAATCCCCTCCTGTGACCTGCTGCTCACAAATAACACACCCAAATACATCTGCTGCTTAGAATCATCTTGCCCATAAAAAGAAGTTCTCCTTCTATCCTTGCATCACTCCTAATCACAGAATAATAGGACAACAGAACAGCTGCAAGCGAGTTGGTAACAACCAAACAGTGTCACTGAGAGGAACATCATTAATCTTCTGGATTTTGCATCACGGATTATTTTTAAGGTGTTTTGGTGACTGGTTCATTGCTGCAATTTTTCTTGGGAGCATCCAGAAAGACGTCAAAACGGGGTGGAACCTGCACAGACAAAAACCCTGCTGGGTGCAAACCTTGCGACAGGCTTTAGGCAACAGATGCCTTTAGGCTTGGTAGGAAATGGGCACTGCCAACCCAGTTTGGTTTTGAAAATCCCATCTGTTTGAAGATTGTTGACCAAAGTCCAAAGAAGGTGTGTTAGAACAGCCTGTCCCAGAAGTGCAAGGAAAAAAATGCAAGAGCTCCTTTGTTCCAGGTTGTGTTTAGGTTGATCTTTTATAAATCCTGCAAAGAAGAGAGTTCAAATTGGTCTTAGTGGGAGCGATGGTGGGGTGGGTTGTTTTCCATCCTTAACTGCTTAAAGCTTTTCCAAAAACTTCACCTATATATTGAATGCTGAGGTTGAAAGCATCTGTTGTTGTGTCACTGAATTCACAGCAGCTCCAGCTCTGCTGTGTACATTCCAAGAGACCATGTGACCGCTAGATCGAGGAAGAGCTCCTTCATTAGCTGGAAGCTAATCACTTTATGACTTTTTTTTTTTTTAAATGAGGTAGTAGGGGAAGACAGAGGGAAGGCAGTCACTCCCTCGGTTGGGGTGCACGCCCAGGTTAGCACACGGCAAACTGCGGACCTGCAGCTTTCAGCTGAGCATTGGAATGACTTCATGGGAAAAGTCATAGAGAGCAGACTCTGACTGTGTTTGGTTTCTTGTTTTTTTGAAGTAAAGGTTTTTTTATAGGATCTTTAACAACCCTGTTACATTTGTTCTTTGACCTTTGTCTCCAGACTATTTAAATTAAAATAGATTCTGAGAACGATGTGTGCAGGGACACTTTGCCTTACTTCTCCCCTACGTAAAGAGTGAAAGAGTGGAAACACCTTGTTACCTGTTTTCTTTCTTTGTTGGCTCAGCTCGTAATCCACAAATGAAATCTGTACAGCAAGGTGTGGGACAGCCAGCCTTGGGCCCAGACTGACTGACAGGCATTGGAGGAGTGGAATGGAGAGGGTGAGATTATTTCCTGCCCCTCTTGGTGGCTTCATCACATCCCCATTGACAGAGCCAACAAAAATGCTTTGAAAAAGGTCTTTGGAGCTGAAAGAAAAGCTCCGTAGCCTGATGATGGTCAGAGGAAAAACAAAAAACCCACCTTCTACTCAAAGCCTTCCCGTGGGTTTATTATTTTTTGAACGTTTCTGCTGCTCTTCACACACTCCTCCGTGATGTTTGTTTAGAAAACACAGAGCTCAAGCCTCAGTCAGGACCCGGGGAAGGTTGTGCACATCAAAATGCCCTCTGGCCTGGGGGAAGGTGCGCGGAGCTGAGAGCCAGGAGGTTCTGAGTTACCTCCTCTGTATGCCAAGGCTTTGTTGATAGAAATCTGCTTTTGTCAACATAGCCAGGGGGGTGCCTGCAGACACCTACCTCCAAACTGACACAGCTCCAAGTTTCTGTTTGTAGAATGGCCTCACCTGCCTGCCTGATGGCAGCTCACCGCAGCCCCTGGGCACAGGAAAAGATCCCTGCTCCAGCCATCCTCCGGCTCCCATGCTGGCCCTGCTGACTGCAGGTTTCAACTCAAACCCACTGGAAGCCTGCCTTCCTCTTCCAATCATCCTCTCTTCAAGCGTTCCATCGGTTTTGGTGCCTGCGAGGGACTATGTGAACGTGGCAGCGAACCCCAAGTGTGTTCCCAACCACTCCTGGCCCCCACCTAGAGCAGAGCTGGGGTCCTCAGCTGCCTTAAAACGCCAACTGGGGGAAAACTGCGTGGGGGCATCTTCAGAGAAAGCTCTGTAATTGCAACACACATGAAAAGAGCCCAAAGTGTGCGGGTTTGGGGGTGTGGGGCTACCCAGAAGATGAAAAACAGCACAGGGCCAAAGCCAACCATCCCCCCAAGGCTTGTAACTTCCAAATCTTAAATATTCGGTGCTGCAGGGCTTCAGTTGTTCTCCTGCCCTTTCTTCTCCTCCAGGGAGCCGCTGGTCCTCGCTGCAGGTGTTTTAAGATAACTTACACCGTGGGAAGCAGTGATGATCCTATTGGAAAAGGGATGATGCTGATCTCCAGCACCTCCCCAGATGAGAATCTGCTTGATGCTCCGCACACCAAAGCCAGTGCTGGTTGCCACAGAGAAAGAGTGGCACGGACAGAAAAATAGCCTGATAAAGAACAGCTTTTATTGCTCCTTGCCCTGAGTGGGTGCTGCTTTTCTCCTGGGCACCACCCGCTCCCCCAAGCACGGCTTGATTTGGGTGCTTTTTCACCCTCTCTATGCTGGTAGCTTGGACTAGAGAGGGGGTGACCTCTGTGCTTTCTAGCGCTTGCCTCTCCTCACTGCAGCAGGGTATTCTCAGTCTGGGGTGTGTTCTTCAGAGCTCTCTTTCCTCCAGAAAGGGTGTCCCTTTATCTCAGTCAGGATCTCCAGGTAACACCCACAGCCTGCCCTTCAGGTTCCCTGTCCCTGACCTGTGGCGTGACTCTCTCTGCCTCTCTCTAAGCGCTTAAAACTCAGCGAAATGCCAAATCCTGGCCTCCAAAAGCAGTGGGCTTTGAGTTTTCTGCCTTCTGCTCAGCCCCCGCTGGAAAGCAGAAGGCAATCCAGAGAAAAAAAAGGATATTTTCTGCCAGGGATCACTGCACAGGCCTGCCCGTGCCTCCTAGCAAGAGAACGCCGGTTGCCTCACTGACTTACCGTGGCAGCACTGCTGGGCACATGGGCAACAGGATTTCTTTCCAGGCAGCTTTCCCACTCATGTGAAAATCCAAGGCAGAGGTTTTGGGGGTTGGCAGCAATTACTCTGAAAGCAAAGAAAGGATGGAAGCATCCTGGCTGTGTCACGCCGGCGAGGGCATGGTTGTCGTAGAGCTCTTGGTGATGTGCCGGCACCTGAGTGGAGATGCATTTACGGAGGTGGTGAATAGGGGGAAAAGACCATAAAACCAAAATGTGGGCTGGGAGAAGTGGCAAAAGGCAAGAAGCAGGGGAAACTTTAGGGATTCTGACAACAAACAGAAATCCTGCAGAAGCCGCTTGACCACCAGAGCCGGCTGGGGCGATGGGTAGACAGGAGTTTAAAGCAGTGTGTCAGCGTGGACTGATTTTAACCAGCTTTCCAAAAATTCCCCAAAATTCCAGGCCTAGACCCGGTCGGGAGAGGGTGGGAGGAAGCTGCAGCAGGGCCTGAGGAGCTCTCTCCCCGTTCCCAGCCCCACGTCTCCTGCGGCTGGAGGTGAGCCATGCTGGCACCGGCCTGGCAATCCCTACGCTCCGCTGCCTGCTGTGAGTCACCGTTATTACCGTCAGCAGAGCCCTGCCGGAGCCCCTTTTGTCTAATCTTTCCTTCAGTCTTGTGATGATCATTTTCTGTGCTTCACAGCTTTTAGGGCTGCGGCCTTATTAGCCCTGCTTTTTCATCGGCGTGAAGGATTCTTCGGCTCATAAGACAGCACATGACCTAAGGAGGGTGTCCAAAGCTGTTCCTGCGAGAAGTGGGAACGAAAGCCAGGCTCTAATATAACAGCTTTAATTTCCCTCCATTAATTACAGGCACAAACAACGTTACAGCCACCGCTTTACAGTTTGCAAACTTGAATGTGGAGCAGGCCGTGTGTGTCGCTTTCCCCTTTATCCTGCCCTCACTCTGTCCCTGTTACCGTTTCCCCCACAGAAATACCTCATCGACCTCACATACCACACAGCCCGGGAGCTGGTGCTGGAGGGGAAGCCCAGGGAAGCTCTCCCTGCAGCCCTGCACGCGCTGCGCTTCGGCACCCAGGTGTATGGCTCCAACTCCCTGCAACTGGTGCCCGCTTATCTCCTCTTGGCCGAGGCCTCCACTGGTGAGTATTGTCTAAATAGAAACCTTGTCAGGGGCAAGACCTCCCCTGGGTCAGGTTTCTGGTTTCCTTTTACCACCAGGGAAGGAGCAGCTCTGCCTTTTCAGCACGGTGCCCTGCCTCTGCTCTGCCCTCGAGGGTATTTCAGAGAGGTTTGAGAAGTCCTGCACACACACACACACACTCCTCCTCCTTTTTTTTATGTGAGTCTGGGGAAAAGAATCACTGTTTGGTGATGAGATATCAATGAGAGCAAATGAAATGTTTTCTCCATCTCTGCTGATTCCCACCAGGGGCTCAGTATGAAAATCTATTCTTTACCTCTGTGGCTTCGTAATAACTCTCAAAAGCTTTAAATTCCCGAGGGTGCTTGGTTGTGCTCTTATCTCTGGGAGCCAGCAAACATCTCTGAGGCCATTGCGTCGGGGGAACGCCTCCATTCACAAAAGCACACTCTGCCTGCAGCGGGGCTTTTTCTCACTGTGTGCTTTATTAAGAAGAAAAGTCAAATTAGGGCTCTGCATGTGGAGAACCCTCTCTCCTGAGCTGCGGACGTAAATCTGAGGAATCACTATAAATCATTGCCAGTACAGGAGTAAACACAATGCTCTGCTGGCAGAATTGAGCTGTCTCGGGGATTGTCGTAAATGGCGTGGCCAGGGAAGGGGAAAAAAAACATAATCCCATGAGCCATTCTAGTGTGATAATAAAGGAGTCATTAGTGGCTGCCTGTAGCTAACCCCTTTTGAACACGTGTTTCAGAGGTATTCAGTGCAATGGGCAGCCTCTGGCTTCTCCCGCAGCTCCAGCCGCTTGGCCCGTCTGTAAATGGGTTTGTGAACACCTGCTGGGAGAAGGAGCACCCGGGAGAGAGCTGAGGAATCCACAAACTGAGTCTCCATATCAGACCTGGTGGAACGGGTCCAGCGAAGGCCACCAAGATGCTGGGAGGGCTGGAGCAGCTCTGCTGGGAGGACAGGCTGAGAGAGCTGGGGCTGTTCAGCCTGGAGAAGAGAAGGCTGCAGGGAGATCTTGGAGCAGCCTTCCAGGATCTGAAGGGAGCTCCAGGAGAGCTGGAGAGGGACTCTTGGTCAGGGAGTGGAGGGACAGGACAAGGGGGAATGGTTTTAAATTGGGAGAGGGGAGATTGAGATTAGATATTAGGAAGAACTTGTTTGGTGTGAGGGTGGTGAGGCACTGGAAGAGGTTGCCCAGAGAAGCTGTGGCTGCCCCATCCCTGGAAGGGTTCAAGGCCAGAGAGTTGGGGGGGTTCAGCTTGGGGAAGAGGAGGCTCCTGGGAGACCTTAGAGACCCCCGAGAAGGGGCTTTTTGGGACTGGAAGGGGCTCTAAGGTCTCTCCAGAGCATTCTCTTCCAAGGTGGTGAGACCCTGGCCCAGTTTACCCTGAGAAGCTGTGGCTGCCCCATCCCTGGAGGGGTTCAAGGCCAGGCTGGATGGGGCTTGGAGCAACCTGGTGTGGTGGGAGGTGTCCCTGCCCACGGCAGGGGGGCTGGGACTGGATGATCTTTGAGGTCCCTTCCAACTCTGACCATTCTGTGATTCTATAAAATTGTGGCGCAGGGTCAGCAGGCAGGGTGCTCCAAATTCCTAAATAAATAAATAAATAAAAAGAATACTTTCTATGCTGCTTATTTCTGTGTGTCCTTTCAGGTGTTGGCAGTTTTCTGGAGGCATCAAAGTACCTCTCCCAGGCTGAGTGGCTCATCCTCACCACCCCAGACTGCAGCCCTGCTCTTCAGTACCAGCTGCAGCGCGGGCTGGGGCTGTTCTGTACTGCTAAAGGAGACTTGGAACAGGCTTTATATCACCTGGCAAACGATGTAAGCCAACCCAAACACAGAAATGCTGCAGAGTCCTGATCTCTGACACTACTAGATGGCTAGGAAAACCCCAGCAAGCACATTTGTAACCCAGATTTTAGGTCCTGAGAGGGTACAAACACCTGAACTCTCTGCATCTCAGACCCCTGTGTGTCTCTGTGGTATCAAAGCTGTGTGTCACCAGTTATCCTTATTCCCTTGAAGCGACACACACCTCTTTGCTGCATCTGCTGAGAGATACACCTATCAGCTTCATCACAGGACTGAGATTCCCACCCCAAACTGGGATAGCTGCCTTTTATTCAACAGATAGGTCGCTTTCCATTTTGGCTGTCATCTTCCTCAACATTTTTCCATCAGACAGCAATTCCCTGCCAGCCTTTATTGAATGAACGACCTTATTGAACTATTTAAATGTCTGGTTCCACAGCGTTTTCCCTGATTTAGGGGTTTTTTTTGCAGCCAGGAGCATGGATTTGCCATGGTTGTTGCCACCTGCATTCCTGAGGATGCTTTGCCTGTCACTTGATCCCCCAAAGGCAGATGAACTTCGCGCCACCCTATTTTTGTCCCACATAGACTAAATTTACCCAGTGCCGAGTGATGCCTCCTCACTACTCTTGGCTTTGATAGCAGCTTTGTGTGGGCGTAAAGAATGACATTCAGCTGAGGAGAATTAGGTCCTTTCTATTAGAATGTATAAACCCCCTGGTTTGGTTTAGTCTGGAAACCTTTGGGGAGATTCCCCGCTGTGCTGTTGGTTGGTGGGTTTTTTTAAGCACCCTAAATCTGCTGCCTGAAAAGCCATCAGGTAATTGGGGTGGGTTATTTTTTGGGCTATTAACAAGTTGCTGCGCTACGTCAGAGCAGCCCCAGACCTGCCTGAACTTTGGCTGCGTGTCTGAGATCTGCTGAGAGTCACACGCCAGCTCAGAATAGCTGGAATGTGCCTCTGCCTCCCCCCTGCTCCCGGCTGGGGCTGCTGGGAGGGGGGAGCACGGGGGACCAGAGAGCAGCCCTTTGGGAGATGGGAGAGTTACAGGTGGCAGAATGAGAGGAGAAGATGTGGGAGACCTGCCCCAGCGGGGGGAAACGCAGAGGTTGCTCTGCCCCATGGAGTGGGGGGTTTGGGGATGTGGGAGAGAGTGGGCATGAGAATCCACATTCCCTCGCCTTAAACCCAAAATCCAGCTTTGGTAGCACCACGTTTTCTCGTCATGAGCAGGTATAACCAACATGATAGTTAAAATACAAAAGGACTGCTTGCAAAATTGTTAATCCACAGTGAAAAAAAGCCCCAGATTTGATGTCAACATTAAAATTCAGCTTTTTTCCCTTCTTTTTTTCCTTACTACGGGTTTCAGGTTTACGTTGCTAGTTCTGCCTTTGGACTGAAATCTCTTGAGGCCTCCGGAGGGTATTTCCACATGGCCAATGTTTTCTCCTGCCAGAACAAAACGGACATCGCAAACTCGCTCTATGCTGAGGTTGGTAAAAGCAAAGGTCGTCCTCTGTGTGTTTCTCAAGGTTTTTTTTCTCTGCTCTTTCCGATGTTTTTCCTGTTTCTGGCTGATGGTGACCAAACCAAATCCCAGCGGTGCCTTTTAAGATGATTATCAGAAACCTTTTTCCTACTTTGATATCTCTCTGAGTTCAAACAGAGAGGGATGAGCTCTCTACACAAGTACAGATTCAAGTTGTCCTCAACTTGGGCTGACAAACCTTGTTAAAAACATATCTGTGCTACCAAATTCCCTGCACCAGAGGCTGAAGGGAGTAGAGAGGGCGGCCGAGGAGTTTCCGTGGTGAGGGAATTGTTGCTGAGCAGCAACAGGACACAAACGAGCTTTGACAAATTTACACTGAGAATCCATGAAAAGTCTCACTGATGGTAGAATCCCAGAATGGTTTTGGTTGGAAGGGACCTTAAAACCCATCCAGTGTCACCCCCTGCCCTGGGCAGGGACACCTCCCACCACACCAGGGTGCTCCAAGCCCCATCCAGCCTGGCCTTGAACCCCTCCAGGGATGGGGCAGCCACAGCTTCTCTGGGCAACCTCTTCCAGTGCCTCACCACCCTCACACCGAAGAAGTTCTCCCCGAGATCTCAGCTCATCTCAGTCTCCCATTTTTTGGTTTAAAATTCTTCCTCCTCATCTTATGGCTCCCCTCCCTCATCAAAAATTCCTCCCCAGCTTTCCTGGAGCACCTTTAGGGACAGGAAGGGGCTGTAAGTTCTCGCTGGAGCCTTCTCCACGCAAAATACCATCAGAATCGAATGATCAAGCAAAGTGGGGCAACAATTATCTACTCGCTCTGATAACTGAAACAAAAACCCAAGAGCTTTCAGTCATTTGGCTTGATTTTCTGTGGAAAATGAGGCTTTGGCAGCACCTGCCTCCATTCCCCTGGCAAACTTCAACCAAATTTGTTTTTGGCGAACAATTTGGTTAGATTTCTTCAAGTTTGGTGGAAATTAAAGAGTCAGATGGAGAAGACGTCCTATGAAGACAGGCTGAGAGAGCTGGGGCTGTTCAGCCTGGAGAAGAGAAGGCTGCGGGGAGACCTTGGAGCAGCCTTCCAGGATCTGAAGGGAGCTCCAGGAGAGCTGGGGAGGGACTCTTGGTCAGGGAGTGGAGGGACAGGATGAGAGGGAATGGTTTGAAATCAGAAGTGGGGAGATTGAGATTGGACTTTAGGAAGAACTTCTTTGCTGTGAGGGTGGTGAGGGACTGGAACAGCCCCTTTTGGGGGCTTTTCGGCACTGGAAGGGGCTCTAAGGTCTCTCCAGAGGATTCTCTTCCAAGGTGGTGAGACCCTGGCCCAGGTTGCCCAGAGAAGCTGTGGCTGCCCCATCCCTGGAGGGGGTCAAGGCCAGGCTGGATGGGGCTTGGAGCAACCTGGTGTGGTGGGAGGTGTCCCTGCCCAGGGCAGGGGGTTTGGAACTGGATGATCTTGAAGGTCCCTTCCAACTCTGACCATTCTGGGATTCTATAAAATGAACTTCCACCTGATGCTGCCTCTGGGTGAGGAGCAAAGCTCTTGGCAGGAGCCACCCAGTGACCAGCCGGCACCTGGTGACTGTGGCAGGGCCGGGCACCGCGGGACCATTGTTTATAGAACAACTCGTTGCTTCATACCGTCTATTCACACAGGAGAAATAATTCATCTGCTTCCTGACAGGTGACCAGTATCTGGCGTGCCTTTCTCCTGAGGTCAGTTGAAGCCCAGGAGCAGGTTCTCAAGTCACGGCCGGAAATGTCTCCCTTCAGCGAGGAGGAGGAAGTCGCTGAGGAACCTCTGAGTAAGCACCGCTGCCGCGCGGGAAAGGGGATGTTGAGGAATCCCTCTGCGTCCCACCCGTGTTTACAGTGTTGGGGTTTGCTCAGCATTCCTTGTAGAGCCATCAGGGGGGTTTCTGATGTCGATGCTCCGTGGATTGAGCTGGATGAAGCCACTTTAGGACTGAGGGTGTTCGAGTAGAAACACAGCTTTGCCCTTTTTCTTTTCGTGCCCCTTTTCACAGATCTTGTATTGTTACGGTCCCTTACCTTTCAGGATTCCATTCCACTTCAACATTCTCATTATGCCACAGCTCCTTTGTCTCCATTTAATTAGGAGAAAGCAACATTTCGTCTCATGCAGACAGGTTCATGGCTCTGTCTTCTGAAGTGGTAGGACACGGTGGAAAAGCACATGCTGGTGATCGGGTGTGTTAATCTGGAGAATGCTCTTGGGAGAGAAGGTGGGGAGTCTCTCACCAGGACATAAAGGTGCAGAGATGCCCTGTGCTCCACTGCAGGGGACCATGTTCTAGTCCTTCTCCTTTCCTACCATTGACACTCATAATATTGTCAGAGTTGCTTTATTTCCAAAAATCCCACTGCCCAGCATTGTCTCCACCCAGGATCCCAGTCTCATAGAATCACAGAATGGTCAGAGTTGGAAGGGACCTTCAAAATCATACAGTGCCACCCCCTGTCCTGGGCAGGGACACCTCCCACCGCACCAGGGTGCTCCAAGCCCCATCCAGCCTGGCCTTGAACCCCTCCAGGGATGGGGCAGCCACAGCTTCTCTGG
>VXBW01000242.1:76915-88304 GCA_013400375.1 Thinocorus orbignyianus
AAAAAACCCAAACTCGTTTTTGTTCTTTTAAAAATAATAATAATCATAATATCATAGAATGGTCAGAGTTGGAAGGGACCTTAAAGATCATCCAGTTCCAACCCTCCTGCCCTGGGCAGGGACACCTCTCCCTAGAGCAGGTTGCTCCAAGCCCCATCCAGCCTGGCCTTGAACCCCTCCAGGGATGGGGCAGCCACTTCCAGGGATGGGGCATCATCATTATCCTGGGTTTAGATTTAGTCAATTTCTGTGATTATTTTTTTCTCCTATGATTAGAATGTTAAAAACCAAAAAAACAAACCCCTTAAGGTTCCAGCTTTAAAAAAACATCCACTACATGATTTCTCGTTAAATAACCTATCGCGTCGTTAAGTGGGGTTCACCCCCCCCTTCCTCCTCCTCCTCCTCTTCCTCCCCACCACGGGCAGGGGGGTGCACAGTGGCTTTGTAAAACACCTATTATTGGCTTTGAAATCCTGGACGCGAAACCAGCTAAAAAAAAATAATAAAATAATAATAAATCATTCCTAGCAGGAAAAACAAAAAAAAAAAACCCCAAAGAAAAACAAAAAACAAAACAACCCGAAATAATAAAATAGGTCAGTCTGTCCCCAATATACCAGGGGGGGAGTCTGGAAAGGGGGTAGCACGTTCCCCACCCCCACACCCCCTGCTCGCTCCCCTCCCTCCCGGTTTCTGTACAAAGGATTTGCAAAAATAAAACCCAAAATTGGGGAGAGAAGGTGGGGCCAGGGGGGCCGCGGGGGGTTAGACCTGGGAGTCAGCGCCCAAGCTGTGGAACTCGTCCGGGGTCTTGTCGCTCTGGCCCGCGCCCCCCTGCCGGAAACCCGAAGCGATCTCGTCGAAGGTCCGCCCCTTGGTCTCCGGCACCTTGAAGTAGGTGAAGATGAAGAAGAGGACGAGCAGCACCGTGAAGATGATGAAGACGTAGGAGCCACAGAGTTGCTGGAAAGAAGAGGAGGAAGAGGGTGAGCGTGTGGGTGGAGACGGTGCTCCGTCAGCGGTGCCAGGAGCAGAGGGATGGACCATGGCTGAAGGACCATCTCATGGCCACCCAATAAACAGGACCAGCTTCTCCTTCCCTTCCAGAGATACCTCAAAGTTAGAAGGGAACCACAAGGATCATCAACTCCCTGCTCCTTTCCCCAAATCCTGGCCCCATTCCACTTTCCCAGGGTCTTTGTCCAACCAAACCATCTCAGTCCAGGTTTTAGGGCTCAAGAGAAGTCACACCAACCCCATCACCTCCAACCTCAATCCCCTCCAAGAGCATCAGGGGGTGATTACCGCGATGTACTGGAAGCCCATGCCCACGATGAAGTTTGAGGTCCAGTTGGAAAGTCCAGCAACAGCAAAGGCAGCAGGACGAGGGCCTTGGCTGAACAGTTCTGCCACAATAAACCAAGGGATGGGGCCTGGGCCAATCTCAAAGAAGGCCACAAACCCAAAGATGGCCACAATGCTGAGGTAGGACATCCAGGGCATTTGGTCCTAGAGCAAGGGAGAAAGAGAAAGTTGGTTTGGTGAAGAGTGATGAAGCATCTGGCCATCCCAGGTGCCAAGACTCAAGCCAGTGTGGTGCTCAGAGGTTCCTCCAGAGCAGAGACCAGATTTCTGGGATCTCAAGAGATATGTGGGCAGTGGGGACCACTCTGCCATCGCCTCTAGGACAAGTTCTTCCTCATCTCCAACCAGACCTCCTCCTCTGAGCTACCACAGCAAGGGAGAAGTTCAAGGACCTCCTCCCAGCCCTCCTGACCCTCCACATCCACCACTCACCAGCAGCGTCAGGGCAATGGTCATGAGCACAGCACAGCCTGCCATCCCCGCCAGGCCGATGAGGTGCAGGGTTCTGCGTCCAGCTCGTTCCACCACGAAGAGCTGTGGGATGGAGACACATGTCCATCAGCACATCCTCAGCCCAAGGGGAAGCCTTTCTTTCCACCTTCCCTGGTGAGAGCTTGGTGGGCCAAAACTCACCGAAACAACCGTGAAAGCCGTATTCACCACACCAGAGCCAATGGTGGCATAGACGGGCTGCTCCACACCAGACTTCTCAAAGATGCTGGTGGAGTAGTAGAAGACCTACAAAAGGAAGGGATGTCAGGTCTGGCATCAGGTCACCAGGTGATGCTGACCTGGAAGCTGCACAACCTGAGTTCTGGGTGAAACAAGTTGAGGCCACAGCAGCTGCCCCTGCCAAAACTCACCGCATTGATCCCCGAGAGCTGCTGGGACAGCTGCAGGACGATGGCAATGAGGATGGGCTGCCGGTACATGGGGGAACGGAAGAGCTCCATTATGGTGACCTTCTTCTCCCTCATCATTTGCCGGCTCTCTTCTTTCATCTCCTGGAGGTCGCTGCTGACATCCGTCGTGCCCCGCAGCTTCTTGAGGACTAGTGGGAAGAGGTGGAGTCAGGAGCAGCTGAGGACCCTCAGCGTGGTGGGATGAGCTCGGGGATGGAGGTCACTCACCGCTCTTGGCTTTGTTCTCCTCGTTGCGGTTGATGAGGAGGAAGCGGGGGCTCTCGGGGGCAAAGGGCAGGATGATGCACTGCAGCAGGGCAGGGACGAAGATGAACCCCAGGAGCAGCGGCCAGAGAGAGTCGTTTCCCATGATCAAGTCCAAACCGAACACCTGAGGACGAGATGGGTTGAGTCACCCTTCCCCAGCTCAAGCTGGGCCCAACTCTGCAGCCCATGGGTGCACTACAGGCTTGGACACCCACCAGAGGGGTATGGACAGCTCTGCTGCTTCCAGGTGGGATGGAGACAGCACATCATATCATGGCCATCCCAAACCTTAAGATCTCCCAACATTCCTGCTCCCACTGAGCTCCAGGTCCACCCCTCCAACCCCAGCTCCTTCTGAAGGACCCCACAGGTCCACAGCATGGCCAATGCTCTGCAGCGCTGCACTAAAACCCTACCTCTGCATACCCCCACAAACATCAGCATCAACCAGCAGGTTCTCCAGCACTTACCTGGGCGATGAGGATGCCCAAGACAATGCCAAGCTGGTGAAAAGTCCCCAGTGCACCCCGCAGCGCAGTGGGTGACACCTCGCCCACGTACATGGGCACAAAACCGGTGGTGAGGCCAGAGTAGAGACCAATAATGAAACGCCCGAGGATGAGCATCTCGAAGGACAAAGCCATCTTGGAGAAACCCATGAGGACAGCAGACACGAAGGCAAGAATGTTGGACATCAGCATGGAGTTGCGCCTGGGGAGGGAAGGGAGGAGGACCACAGGGATCTCAAGAGGCTGAAGGGGTGTTCGGAGGACCCAGCCATCAGCTTGTGGCAGGAGGGAGGTGTCCCTGGGATGGAGAGGGGGCTGTACAACCCCTCCATCGGGGTCCACCACCCTTGGTGCTCACCGTCCAAAGCGATTGACAAAGAGTCCCACGGAAAAGGATCCGATCATGCCTCCAACAGAGAAGATGGCAACAGAGAGAGACCAGAGCGTGGTGAGGGTGGCAGGGCTGATGGGCTCCTCATATCGGTACAGCCAGGTACGGTTGTAGAAGTCCTCAATCACCTACGACAGAGGAGCGAGAAACCAAGCCATGGGTTAAAACCACCTCCATTTCACCTGTGCCACTAGTGTTACGAATTGCCCGGCCTCAGCCCAGCCACCTCCAGCCCCTTGGCTGATGAGCACGGCTCACAAGACGATGCATCACGGAGCCGGGAGCCGCCCAGTCAATGGCTCGACTCCAACCCAAGGGAGGAAACCTGCTGGGATGTGCAGGGAAAATGTAGCCGGACGGGTTCTGGTCTCGCCCTGCCGAGACTTGGCTTTGCCAAAATACCTCTTTTGCCTCGCCGGGCGGGCACGGGGAGGTCACGCTCCTCCCCGGGGCACAGCAGGCAGGGAGGGATGTCTCCATCCCCGCAGGAGAAGCAGCATGGCGGGAAAAGGGCAGAGATGCTGGAGAAAGGCTAGGAAGACAGCAGGGTTACCAGGGCAGCTGACGGTGGCCAAAACTAATTCCCACTTCCCTGGACACTCCCTTAAGCTGAATTTCTAGGGGTTTTTTTCTGCAGTACTTCCATAACACAATACTCCTGCTACAGCTCTGCAATGCTAACACCCAAGACAGGTGCTTGGTTTTGGTTGCTGTCTCAACAGAACATCTTTTAATATATTTTAATTATTTTTTTGTAAATGTATTTTTAAAGCCATCCCACTGCTGAAAGCTTCAAGTAAGTTAGTTAAGAGTCACCCATACTCAAAACAAAAACCAAAGGGCTCAATAAACCCGCCCAACCAGCCCATCTCTGGCTGGAAGGAGCAGAGATTTCCTGCAGCTGCTGCTGGACATCAGGTGGCTCAGAGACCTTGCTGCTTCAAAGGGTTTCGCCCGCACTCAGCTCCCCATTAAGTGTTTGCACAATTGTGTTTCTTTTTCTAGTTCTTCCAGCACTTCAAGCACAAACGGGAGCCTCAGCAGAGGCAGCGCAGGAAACAGACCCCGTGCTTCACAAAGAGATAATTACATTATCAGAATATATTAAGTTGTTCATTTTACAGTCTCTAAACCATCAGGATTTCAATATTTAAGTGGTTTTGTTTGTCTCCTGCTTCACCTGGAGGTTCTGATGCTTTAGAGGCTTTTTTACCCCCCTTTTCCTAAGGTCACCAAAAGAAATAGTATCATTATTATTATTATTATTTGGAGACCCCAGGAGTGGCTCAGACTCTCAGCAGGGGTAAGCAGGTCTCTGCACACACCCCACCAAACTTTACAGTGCTCTAAATTCCTCCCCATACACCCCAAAAGCCTCCAGCTCTTCCCCCTTGAACCAGAAAAAGATCGATACAAGCAACAGTGTATGCCCCAGCACTGGCTGAGCTATGTTAGTGCTTTGGTTTATGAAAAAAACAGCACCCAAATACCCTTCTCCTGGCCACCTTTCATCTGGAAAAAAAAAAATCTATGGAAAAATCCAACCGCTGGTTGTTGGGAAAGGAGATGAAAAAATATGAGTGTAAAGTGGGAAGTATGAGAAAAAAATAACTGCATTTCTTAAAAGTTAGGATTCTTTTTCTCCCCCCACCCCTCATTTAATTGCAGCTGAGTGTTTTCCACCAGCCCTCGCCCAGTTTCAGGCTGTCCCCTCCCCACATCACGTCTGCAGACTCCCCACAGACACCACACCGCTGGTTCAGCGGCGGGAGGACTACATTAAGAGGACCACAAACCCTGTGCCCAGCCCCAGGTGGGAGAAAGGAGCCTTTCTGTGATGCTGCTGCTGCCGGCAAAGGGCGTGGAAATGCTGCAGCCACGGGGAGGACGCAGCCCATTCCTGCGTTCCCATGCATCCCAGTCCCAATCCTACTCCCCACCACATCCCAATCCCACACCCCAATGCAGCCCCATCCCAGTCCTGTGCCCTAACAAGCCCCAACGCATCCCAATCCTGCATCCCAGTCCCAATCCTGCATTTATCCTGATGTATCCCAATGCATCCTAGTCCTGTATCCCAGCCTCAACCCTGCATTTATCCTGATGTATCCCAATGCATCCTAGTCCAGTATCCCAGCCTCAACCCTGCATCCAATTTATCCTGATGTATCCCACTCTCAACGCATCCCAATCCTGCACCCCTGTTTTCCTGACGTATCTCACTCCCAATGCATCCCAATCCTGTAGTATCCCAGCCCCAATCCTGCACACCGGTTTGTCCTGCTGCATCTCCATGCTGCACCCTGATGCATCCCAATTCCAATGCATCCTAATTCTGCACCCCAACGCATTTCCATGCTGTATCCCAGCCCAGTGCACCCCAACCCTGCACCCCAAGTCATCCCAATGTATCCCAATCTCAAATGCATACACCCCCAGCCTGCACCCCAATGCATCCTCATCCCAATCCTGCATCCCAGTGCACCCCCAACCTTAAGGGTGGGATGAACCCCTGTGCCCAGAGCATCCCGCTACCCATGATAGCATCCACCCTGCTTCCCCTTGTGCCCTCCTATACACAGCACCCCAAATCCTTCTCCCACCCCCCCATCAGCTCTGCACCTTAAACACAGCATCACTCACTGGGTGACTTGCTCCTAAACATACACAGCTCATCCCTGGCCCGAGCTCCTGGGGTTTAATCCTAAAACACACGAGGGAAACTGAGGCAACAGCCACTTGGAGGGGGTTGTAGGAACCAGAGCTCAGTGCTGAAGGAAGACCCCAGCTCAGCCGTGGTCTGAGCCCACACCACCCAAAGCAGTGTCTCTTGGGTCAGGGGGGTGGGCAAAAAATCCTTCAGCCACAGGGAAAGGAAGCGGGGCCAGGCTCTGAGGCAAGGTGGCAGTTACAGAGCACCTGCTCCCCGTGATGCCGGAGCTCAGGGGAAAAACCAGGGCAGCTGCCAAAATGCAGCTCCTCAGCATGTTTTCAGGGATTTCCTATCTCGAAGCCGTTGCAAACACTGCTCCTGTCTCCCATCTCTGTAGGGGGATGCTCTCAGCTTGCCAAGCACAAACACGGCTGGCACAGATCGGTCCAGGGGAAGGCGAGACCAGGTGGGGATTTTTCAAGAGGACAATGTTTTTGGCAGAGACACACATGCACCATGGCCAATAGGTGCAAGCACCGAGGGTGCTGAATGGGAGCCACAGCCTCCAGCTGGCAGAAGTCAGGGAATCAGGGAACTGTCAGAGTCCAAAGGGACCTCTAGAGATCCCCTTGTCCAACTCCCCTGCTGCAGCAGGGCTGCCCAGAGCACATCCCTCAGGCCTGCACCCAGGCGGGGCTTGAAGGTCTCCAGAGAAGGGGACTCCACACCCTCCCTGGGCAGCCTCTGCCAGGGCTCGGACACCCTCACCCCAAACAAGTGTCTTCTCATATTCAGATGGAACTTCCCATGTTCCAACTTGTGCCCATTGCCCCTCGTCCTGTCCCTGGGAACCACTGAAAAGAGACTGGCTCCATCCTCCTCATCAGGGAGACGCCTCAATCCCTCCAGCATCTTTGTTGCCCTACGCTGGACGCTCTCCAGCAGTTCCCTGTCTCTCTTGAACTCGGGAGCCCAAAACTGGAAGCAGGATTCTAGTTGTGGCCTCCCCAGTGCAGAGCAGAGGGGGAGAATGACTCCCTTCTGGTCCTACTGGCCACACTCTTCCCTGGGTAGCCCAGGATTCCATTGGCCTCTTGGCCACTAGGGCACATTGCTGGCTCATGGACAGTTTGCTGTCTACCAGGACCCCCAGATCCTTCTCCTCAGAAGTGCTTTCCACCAGGTCCACCCCAAACCTCTATCAGTGTCCAGAATTCTTCCTCCCCAGATGCAGGACCCTACACTTGCTCTTGTTGAACCTCATGAGGTTCTTCTGTGCCCAGCTCTGCAGGCTCAGGTCACTCAGAATGATCACATACGACTTAATCCAATACCTCAAATAAAGGCAATTTGTATCTTTTTTGGTTCTTTTCACACTGATGGGGGTCTGGGAATTTTTTGCACGAGCTCCTCTCTCCCACAGGGAGTTTTTCCCAGTGCTCAAGATGAGATTTTTGCAGCCCATTTGCTGGTAATGAGATTTATTAATCTCCCAGCATGAATCCTGCCTTGGTGGTTTGAATTCTTTGGGATGGTGCAACCAGAGGTCACAACGATGCTCAGGGACAGGCTCTGCTCTCATGCAGCAGTAGCTGGAACCTGGGTTGTCCTTCCATACCTCAACCCGGCAGCTGAGCTGTACCTAGGGCACCCTGCAAGCATCACCTGGGACTTCTGAGCTAACACTTCCAAGTTGCTAATACAGCTCCCAGAGCCACGCAATTTGAGGAATGTCACTGTTTTTTGGGTTTTTTTTTTTAAGGCTCCCACATACCTACCAGCCACTGAAGGGTCCTGGCACTGTGCTAGGGGAAGGAGGAAACACTTCCTATGGTCTTTCCCCCCCCTACTTTGAGACAACTCAAAACCTAATTAGCTTTCAGACCTCCGCTAAGAGCCGGGGTTTAAGGTTACGCTGGTCCCACCCAGAGAGCATCCTGCATGCGTTCCTGGGATTTTTCCCGGCAAAAACACTAAGCAAGGAGGAAACTAATTCTCTTGGGAAGGCGGGAGCTAAACAACTCCCTTGCAAATCTCATTACAGGCAGTAAGCTGCCTAGCGGGATGTACTATTTTAGCCGGGCTGGCAGCAGATGCAAGTTTAGTTTTGGGCACGGGGGGGGTGGGTGGTGGGGGAGTGGAATTTTGCTCCGGTGAAGTTGCTCAGCACACGCTCACCTTTTGTGGAGCGTTGATGACGCCGGTGTTGTAACCAAACTGCAAGGAACCCAGCACCGCTCCTCCCACGGCAAGCATCAGGCGAGCCGTCATCTGCAAGGAAGGAAAAGGGGGAAGAAAAGACAAAGGAGGGGTTATTAAACTTGGAGTCCCAGCTACGACCCCCTTGAGGTCCCCCAGTGCTGCAACCTGTCAGGTTGTGAGCACAAATACCCTCAGTAAAAGAGAAAACTTGCTTTTTTTATTTATGGCATCCACGTGGGCTAAGGAGAAAAAAAAATATAACTGAAAAAATATTGGTATGGGCTCAAAAAAAAAAAACTGTTTGGGGATTCCAGGAAATTATTTTTTTTTGCCTCCAGAGTAGGGCAGGAGGTTTTATCTGGGCTTGCAAGGTCCCCTCCAAGGGTTCCACGTGACACCCAGGCAGCAGGCCAGCGCAAAATGCTTTTGGGAACGCCACGGTGACACTGCTGGCCAGCTGAGCATTGTCCCGGCATCGGCACAAGGATGCCCTAGACAGCCACCGCTAATGAAGTTTTTGCATGGGAGCCTAATTAACAGTCACTAAGCAAAATCCCAGTTATTTGGCAAACCCTTTGCCTGCCTCCTCTTCCTCCCGCTTAAGTCGGAGCAACAATCAGAGCCTTGTTGGGGAGTGGGGTCAGGGCAGGCCAGCACTCGGGCCACCTTCGTTAACAGCCCAATTATCCCAGGCAGGAGATTTTCCTGGTGCTCAGCTCCGAGAACCAGGATCCGACATTCCCAGTTAATCAGCTTTGGGATGATCCACGTGAAACTTATAAGCCCCTTAATTTGGGGGGGGCTGGGCTCTTCCTGGTTATCCCAGGTACCAGTGCATCACCCCAACCTGAGGATGCTTCCCCGACATCCCAAGGGATTGGTGCTGGTCAGATCCTACCTAAATGCAAATCCTAAATCAGGAAGGCTAATTGCAGAGTACACACAAAGAAAATAGGTATCTTATTTAAGAAGAAGCATTTTCCTTTTTTTTTCTAAATAAATAATAAAAATAAATATAAATAAGTGCTGCTTGCTGACCTCGTCTCTCCGGCCAAGCCACCTCCCCCTGAGTTAAAGTTTGCAAGGGAAAAGCAACAGGGAATAAAGCCAGCCCCATTAATGAAGCTCATTAATTAGGCTTGGCCCCAACACAACTTATCAGGGAGGTTTTGGCACTTTGTTTTGGTTGGCACTTCGAAGAAACCCACCCTGAGAAGAAAATGCCCCGCATGGGAAGGAAAAAACAAGCTGAAAAGTTGCTTGTATCCCAAAAAAACAAGGAAAAAGACCAAAGAAATTCAGAATTCCTGACTCTGACCTTACCCACGCACCCGCTGCTCTGCAAAACTGCAACAGGCGACTCTGGGAATGCCAAAAGAAACCTGGGCTTGAATAAGTAGCGTTAAAAAAAAAACACAAGGGTTTTTTGCTGTTCTATTTGGGTTGTTTGTGGGATTTTTTTTTTTTCCCCTTTTGGGGCATTTATGGGTCTTAGGGTGATTTTTCTTTGCTTTTTGGAGGTAGCAGTTTTAATTTATTCCCCCACCCCTTTTTTTTTTTTCTTTTTTCCTTTTTTTTTTTTTTTTTAAAACTTTTCATCCCTAAAGGCCAGTTGGGTCGTGTCGGAAAGCTGACGGGCAATCCCCCACGTAGGGCAAGCGGGCAAGTGAGTCACGGCGGCAGCATGTCACAGGGATGGGGATGCATCACAGGAGCATGAACTTTGCTCCAGGAAAGCAGCAGGTAGCAACAACTTCTTCGCTCCAACAGAGCCACTACCCCAACCAAGAATTAAATAATAAAATTCTAACCTCCAGTGCCAAAAAAAACCCAAAACCAAAACACCAAAAAAACCCCACCACACCACCAAAACAACTAGCTTACATTTTTTAACCTTTAGGAAAAAAATGAAAAGATTCTGTTTCTATTAAACTTCTGCAGTTTGAAGAGGAGAAGGGTAGGAAGCTGCCGGCATTTTTGGAGGCTCTCCCCGGGCAGGGTCAGTGTGAGTCAGCTCCTCCTGCTCCCTTCGGGCTTCCCAGTTCCAAACATGCTGCCCAGCCCGATCCGGGAGCCTTTCGGCTTTAACCTCGCCATTAAAGGAGAGGCTTAAGATGGCGAGTTAGAAGAAGGGGGGGGAAATAAAAAAAAACATAAATAAAAAAGAAGAAAGACTTGGTTTTTAAGGGCAGTCGTACATGGGAAACTTCTGCAAAACCACGTGTGGGGTTTGTTTGGTTTCTTTTTTAACTGCTTGCAGGAAAAAAAAGCAGCTTTATTTGGATTTTAGGGGGGAAAAAAGTACCAACAACATCCTTCCCCTTCTTGAGTTTGTGCAATAAACTTATTTACAGCCTGGAGATACCCAACGCTCCTGGTTTTTTTTTCCCCTACTAACTCCTATACCTTATAGGAAGACGAGCAGAGCTCTTGTGATTTTAATACATTAATTTGACTTTTTGGTGTTTCCTGCTTCCTTCATTGCTCAGATGCGGAAGCTGGGACACTCCAAACTGATACCCACTGTGGGGTTAACAGCAGACCCCCCAAACCCACAGCGGGCTCTGCTTGGCTTCACAACTTATGTTTTCACCCTCTTCTTTTTGGTTTGTTTTCCCTTCAACACAGAAGGATTTTGGGATGCTTCGTGCCTCATAGAACAAGGAAGTAAATAATTCCTCTTAAAAAAATATATATAATAAAAAAAACTAAAGAAAAGTGCGTCCCAGGAGGGAATTTCGGGAAAATCCACATTTAAAAAGAAGTCATAAAAATTAGCCATGAGGCTTTAAGGAGCATCCTGGGGGCTGATTGCAAGAGGTCCCGTGCCGGGACGGGATGCAGAGGGGTGATGGTGGGGAGTGGGGTGCAGCCTTTTCAGCATCTTGCACGTTTGTTTGCACACTCGTGCACGCTGGCCGGAGTGAAGATAACCGGATCCGGCCATTGCCCGGGATAAGACGGCTGCACCCTGGCTCCCAGCCCAGGAAAAACTTACGCACCCACCGAGGGCTGGGTAAAACCTGCTCCTAAAGCCATGGCATGTGCCACAGCACCGGCGTTTACCCACCGGGAGAGTAACAGCAGCACCGCAGGG